>JAPXFY010000015.1:84088308-84148308 GCA_030674185.1 Monoplex corrugatus
AGGAACTTATACTAGTTATAGCATGACAGTATTATACTTATAGAACTTATACTAGTTATATCATGACAGTATTACGTTACTATTATGCTTATAGGAACTTATACTAGTTATAGCATGACAGTATTATACTTATAGGAACTTAGAGCATGACATATTATGGTTTGCTGAAATAGACCTAGGTGTATTTTGATGCATCCTTGTAACGTGTCTGTTTGGCAAATTGTAGGTATCGAGAGAAAGAGAAGAGCTCCAGTCTCAAGGCCCCTGCACGTCGCCATGGAGTGTACAGGTAAAAATAATTTGCTTTCACTTTTTTTTCTTGTCAACAAGCTTTTATTAGACATTCAAACAATTATTTGTGTGATTTTTTTTTACTTGTTATTTTATTCTTTAATGGTAATTATTTTAGCCTTTATTTTATGCAGAATGCGGAGCATGCTTTTTTTTTTATATGTATTTTTTAGTTACCTTAATTGTTTGGTGGGTTATGAGGGAGGAATGAGGAGTAAGTGCTGTATGTTTCCTTCATTGTTTGTTTGTTGTTGGTTTTTGTTTGGTTTTTCACAGAAGAGCATACAATAGCAACATACCCAATACAAAACCCCTTTTTTATGTGTGCGTGGTTCACTAGTCTGTAGTATACATACGGGCAAGACATTAATACCATTGTTGTTCTTTTCTTGAATTCTTCCTTGTGAGTTTAATGACCGTAAGAAACTGACTTAGAATTTCAAGAAATGTTTGGTCATGATCATGTATAAATTTACAAACAGACCGTTGATATGATTATGCTGATACATGTCTTGACTAAGTGGCGCCCAGCAGACATGTGCAGGCAGCTCTTTATAACACAATCAGCCTGACTTGGACTGAACACTGGTGAGCTGTCAGGACCACCATGCTGTGTATACAGCGGCCTGATTAGACCATGTTCAGTCAGATGTGAGGTCTTGACACCAGTGGTAGGGAGAGGAAGGGTGTTTCTTTCACAGAGAAAGGGTGGTGGTGGTGGTGTTCACACTGTGGGCTATTAGAAGCCAGAGAGGATAATGGCTTGGTGGTCCTGACTGTAAACCATTGTAAGGAAAATCTTCCGTTTTCCGCGTACTGATGTTAGGGTGGGAAAAGAAAGGTCTGTGCTTCCCTTCTGTCAAAGTGATCCCATCTGTGGATCATAGTCATTAGGTAATGTTAGTGTTTACCTGTTAGAAAATTTAATGTTCTGAGTTCTCGTGTATGTACCTGTGTGTATACTGAATACATGCAGTTTTACTGACATAGTGCAGGTGGTATGGTTGTGTACAGTCAGCATACCCCATCTTTACCACTTTCCAGTGTCAGTCAACGCAATGTCAGATCTTATTTCTGTGTGTTTGACTCCCAGCTCTGCAGTAGTACATCTCTTGAAAACCTCTCACATCTTCTTTCTGGAACTTCTGATTATTATGTTGAAATCCAGACTTGGATGACGAAGAATAAGCTACAGCTGAATGGAGATAAAACTGAAGTAGTGTGTGTTGGCACCAAGCACAAGCTTTCCACGGTTACACTTACAGTTTTTCCTGTCCAACTAAATGACAGCATTATTGTACTTTCTAACTCTGTCAAGAACCTGGCCATTGTTCGTGATAAACAACACTGTAAAAGAAGTTTATCAGCCAAACCTGTTTGTCCTGCTACTGTGAACTGTTGTGATACAGTTCTATTCTCAGATATATATTCCAGTTGATGCAGAATGTAAACTTGCTGTTTCTCTGATCTTGTCTTGTGTCAGTTACTGTAAATTTCAGCTTTCTGGCTTGTGTGCTTCTTGCCTCCATGTATCCAACATTTTGTGGACTGTCAAGTCTTTCCTGTATAGGAACACAGTCACGTCACTCCCTTGTTTCAGTCCCTTCACTGGTTGCCTGTAGTGTTAGTGTTACTCAAGAATTTTTTTTTTTACACTATCAATACCTTCTGCTGCAAGTGTTAACAGTTTTTTATTCTACTTATCTCTGCATCCATCTTCCAATGTACATCCCAGCCCGACTTTTCCATTCTGCTTGTGATACTGTTTACTAATTTCCTCAGTACAGATGTTCTAGTACTTCTATCAGTCGTGTTTATAAATTCTTCAGTACAGATGTTCTAGTACTTCTACAGTCCTCTTTATAAATTCTTCAGTGCAGATGTTCTCTAGTACTTCTACAGTCGTGTTTATAAATTCCTCAGTACAGATGTTCTAGTACTTGTACAGTCCTGTTTATAAATTCCTCTGTGCAGATGTTCTAGTACTTGTACAGTCCTGTTTATAAATTCCTCAGTACAGATGTTCTTAGTACTTCTACAGTCGTGTTTATAAATTCCTCTGTGCAGATGTTCTAGTACTTGTACAGTCCTGTTTATAAATTCCTCAGTACAGATGTTCTAGTACTTGTACAGTCCTGTTTATAAATTCTTCAGTACAGATGTTCTAGTACTTTACAGTCCTGTTTATAAATTCTTCAGTACAGATGTTCTAGTACTTGTACAGTCCTGTTTATAAATTCTTCAGTACAGATGTTCTAGTACTTGTACAGTCCTGTTTATAAATTCTTCAGTACAGATGTTCTAGTACTTCTACAGTCCTCTTATAAATTCTTCAGTACAGATGTTCTAGTACTTCTACAGTCCTGTTTATAAATTCTTCAGTACAGATGTTCTAGTACTTGTACAGTCCTGTTTATAATTCCTCAGTACAGATGTTCTAGTACTTATGCAGTCCTCTTTATAAATTCCCTTCAGTACAGATGTTATAGTACTTCTACAGTCGTGTTTATAAATTCCTCAGTACAGATGTTCTAGTACTTGTACAGTCCTGTTTATAAATTCCTCTGTGCATTGTTTACCCAACGTTGATAGTAAGAGGGAGATGCGGTATAGGAATAAAAGGCTCTGTCATAGTATGTACGTGAGTGCGTGTGTGTGTGTGTGTGTGTGTGTGTGTGTGTGTGTGTGTGTGTGTGTGTGTGTGTGCGTGTGTGCGTGTGTGTGTGTGCGTGCGTGCGCACTTGCTTACATGAGTGTGTGTCTGTGTGTGCATATGTGTGTGTGTGTTTGTGTGTGCGTGTGTGTTTGTGTGTGTATATGTGTGTGTGCGCGCATGCGCACCCCGCATTCTATTTCTTTCTGTCTAAAACTAGTAAAGCACATGTGAATAGACATTAAAGGAAATAACGAACAAGATCAGAAAAATCTCCCTTCACCCACTAGGGGGCGGTACCGTGCAGGACTGAACCCAGACCTGTGGAATATGAGGTCTGACGTCTTATCCACTTGGCTGTCACATACATCAGTATTTACATTGCATATTGTGATGTTCTGTAATTGCACAGATGGAAGGCCCTTTTGAATGGTTTGATATGTCACTCTAGGTGGAAAGTGTGTGTGTTTGTGTGTGTGTGTATTATATAATATAGTGTGTGTTTGTATTTATTACCGGTCACT
Organism: Monoplex corrugatus; assembly: GCA_030674185.1. Lineage (NCBI taxonomy): Eukaryota > Metazoa > Mollusca > Gastropoda > Littorinimorpha > Ranellidae > Monoplex > Monoplex corrugatus. Next base: position 84,091,777 of record JAPXFY010000015.1, read on the forward strand.
GTGTTCTTAGGGAAAATTACATTATGGCAGTAATGACTGATATGATGCACTGCTAGTGTGTCCATTTCTTGCCTGACTTTGTTACACTTCTCACCATGCAGAACAACTGTTTCTTTTAACCCTTTCACTCCCGCACCCTGTCCACTAGGATCCTGCATTGTCAACCATGCTAACAAAGCAAAAAGTTAATAGGGTGAGGGAATCAAAGGGTTAACTTTTTGCAGTTTGTGGCTAGGTGCGGGAGTCAAAGGGTTAACTGATTGAAGTGATATTCAGTCTGTAGCAGATGTTTTGTATGAAACCAGTTATTATATATGCATTGTTTATCTGATGTTGATAGTAAGAGGGAGATATGGTATAGAAAGAAAAGGTGTCTGAGTGGAGAGAGAGAGAGAGAGAGAGAGAGAGAGAGAGAGAGAGAGCGTGCGTGCGTGCGTGCGTGTGAGAGTATGTGTGTGTGTGTGTGTGTGTGTGTGTGTGTGTGTGTGTGTGTGGTGTGTGTGTGTGTGGTGTGTGTGTGTGTGTGTGTGTGTGTGTGTGTGTGTGTGGTTGTGTGTGTGTTTGTGGGGTGTGTGTGTGTGTGTGTGTGTGTGTGTGTGTGTGTGTGTGTGTGTGTGTGTTGAGAGGTGTATTCTATTTCATTCTGTCACTTTTCTGTTTCTGAAATATGGTCGATAGATTTAGGACCAGCCATGGTGTATGAATTCATGTGCTTCTGGTTGTGTATTTAAACATTAAGTATGTATTGCAAGTTTTTATTGATATGATGAGAGCCAGTAAAAATGTAAATTTCATTATTGGGGGTTTATGAGTCATTATTTGGTTCACAGATACTTGATTCTGGATAGTGTTTTATGTGAACTTTTCAGTTGTTTATCCATGGTGGATTTTGGTGGATTTTAATCAAAACAAAGATTTTGCCATGCAGGGAAATAAAACTGGATAAATATCGTAACTGCAATTGGTCTGTTTTCAAAGTCCATTACTGAAAATGCCTAAATTAAAGCGAAGGTGTGGGGAAAAAACTTTGTTAACCATTTCAGTTTTATTTGTTAATTTTTTTTAAAGATCTACGTGTGTGAAAGGATTATTGAAGCATGAAAGGATTATTGAAGCGACGAAGTGTTAATTGAAATTTAATATGGTTTAGTGGTTTTATTTTGAAAATGTCCACCAGCTGACCTGTTCGTTCATGAATGATCTGAACAGGTCACAAGTGCTCATGTATTTGCCAGGTTTCCTGCTACAGCAACAGGGACTGAGTTACTGTCGCTGCTGCTACTTAACCCTTTGACTCCCGCACCCTATCTACCAACTACAAAAACTTAACCCTTTGATTCCCTCACCCTATCCACCAGCTTCCTGCAGGAAGCTGGTGGATAGGGTGAGGGAATCAAAGGGTTAAGTTTTTGCTTTGCTAACATGGTTGGCAATGCAGGATGCTGGTGACCAGAGTGCGGGAGTGAAAGGGTTAAGTTGTTAAGTGCAAAGAAATGGGTGACAGTATCAGAAGACAAAACTTTTTGTTTAAATTAACGAACAAGTAAATGGTGAAAGTAGCAATAACAATGGGGATATTTAAGAATGGATGTTGTTGTATAAGGTGTGAAGAGTTCCATAAGTGTATATAAAGGTCATTGTACTTCCTTTCTGCACAGCCAAATATTGATGAAGTAGGGAGTATTACTAGTCAGTATTTATGACCTGCACCATCAGATACTGCTAGGAGCAAGTTGTGACCCAATTTGCTGGATTTCTTGTCCTCTGTTGAACTTGCCTTGTAGAGAGATAGGGTTGTATATCATTTGTTGTGTATGTGTATGTGTGTGTGTGTGTGTGTGTGTGTGTGTGTGTGCACGTGCGCATGCATGCATACGTGCGCATGCATGCATGTGCATGCGTGCGTGTGTGCTTGTGTGTGTGTGTGTGTGTGTGTGTGATGTGAGTGAGTGAGTGTGTGTGTGTGTGTTTGTGTGTGTGTGTGTGTGTGTATGTGTGTGTGTGTGTGTGTGTGTGTGTGTGTGTGTGTGTGTGTGTGTGTGTGTGTGTGTGTGTGACAGACAGAGAGAAAAAAAGAGTTTGTGTGTGTGCACCAAGTGTACATTGGCATTTGTGTGTGGTTTCACATCCATCCATCTAAACACAATCTTGTAGAGATAACCTCACTCCATTTTCTGCTCAGTCCAGTTCCATTCCGCCTGGTTAACATTCCACCAATCACTCCTCATTTAGACTTCCATCTCTGAAAGCTGCCCAGCCGTCCTCTGCCAGACAGGAGGTCAGATCAGAAATAGAGGTTGGCCGAAGTCAGCAGACTCTAATAACCACCAGAACCAAGAGCAATGGTTGATGCAGTGATGTGTGTGACTAAGACCAGCATCCCCTGGGCTCTCCCAAGCCAGCAGGAGAGGGGGTCCTTCACAGACCTCTGTGTCTTCCTGACTGGGATGACTGGGTCCTTGGTCTCCTGGCTGACTGGTGCTGGCTGTCCACACAATTATCTCCTGCATGCCCCCCCCCCCCCCCCCCCCTGTCTGTCTGTATAGGGCTGAAATGGGCATGGTGGTTGTCGAAACTGTTTGTCTGGATATAATGGGCCAGAGGGGGTGTTTGTCTTGACATAATGGGCCAGAGGGAGGTGTTTGTCTTGACATAATGGGCCAGAGGGGGTGTTTGTCTTGACATAATGGGCCAGAGGGGGTGTTTTCTCGATATAATGGGCCAGAGGGAGGTGTTTGTCTCGATATAATGGGCCAGAGGGAGGTGTTTGTCTGGATATAATGGGTCAGAGGGAGGTGTTTGTCTTGACATAATGGGCCAGAGGGAGGTGTTTGTCTGGATATAATGGGCCAGAGGGAGGTGTTTGTCTGGATATAATGGACCAGAGGGAGGTGTTTGTCTGGATATAATGGGCCAGAGGGAGGTGTTTGTCTGGATATAATGGGTCAGAGGGAGGTGTTTGTCTGGATATAATGGGCCAGAGGGAGGTGTTTGTCTTGACATAATGGACCAGAGGGAGGTGTTTGTCTTGATATAATGGGCCAGAGGGAGGTGTTTGTCTTGACATAATGGGTCAGAGGGAGGTGTTTGTCTGGATATAATGGGTCAGAGGGAGGTGTTTGTCTTGACATAATGGGTCAGAGGGAGGTGTTTGTCTGGATATAATGGGTCAGAGGGAGGTGTTTGTCTGGATATAATGGGCTGGTGGATGTTTTTCTTTCTCTCTTGATACAGTGGGATGGTGAGAATTCAGTTCCTGTTGGGTAGAGCTCAGCCCACCACTTAGGGAGTATCAGAGCTAACACAGCATTGAAAACAACTGCAAATCTAAAATAGCCAACAGTTAAAAACCAATCACATAATAGGCTGGGTGTTGTTAGGGTGTTGATATAATAGGCTGGGTGTTGTTAGGGTGTTGATATAATAGGCTGGGTGTTGTTAGGGTGTTGATATAATAGGCTGGGTGTTGTTAGGGTGTTGATATAATAGGCTGGGTGTTGTTAGGGTGTTGATATAATAGGCTGGGTGTTGTTAGGGTGTTGATATAATAGGCTGGGTGTTGTTAGGGTGTTGATATAATAGGCTGGGTGTTGTTAGGGTGTTTTTGTTGATATTATTGGCAGAAAGAGATAGTGGTTGTCGAATGTGTTTTTTTCCCCTCAGCCCCTATTTTTGTGGGGGCTTTTTGCCCTTTCAAAGGGTTATTTTAATGGTTTCACCCTCACTTTACCCAACAGCTTCCTGCTGGATTTTGGCCAGCAGTCTTGTTTGAGTCCAGGTTAGCTTTTTTAAAATATTTTTTTAATTAAATTTTTTAGACTCTTCCTATCGAAAAGTGGCTTCAAATTTACGGCTAACTTACACATTTTGTGTGTGTATATGAGTTTATTGTATTGCATTGAATTGAAGGCGGAAGCAGTTGAAAGAAGGGGGTATGACTCTTTTCTTTTTGTAAAACCATCATGACAAAAGGAAACAACTAGAATGTCTGAACAAGAGAGTACTCGTTTTGTGTTATTTCGTACTTTTGTTGGTTCATTTCATTTTGGGTCTGTTGTTTCATTATGTCTGATGACAAGATCAGACCGTGACCTGGGTATTTACCGTGACCAGGGTATTTACCGTGACCAGGGTATTTAATCTTCCACAGTTGTAGAGAGACAGCACTCCCTGTTTCTTCACAGTTGTGTTTGGTTCAGCCATTTTTTTCACACCTCACCAGTTATTCCCCATTGCCCCTCTAATCTGTAAAAGCTGCCAAGCCATCCTCTGCCAAGTACGAGGTCAGATCAGGAATAAAGAAGGTTGGCCAAGATCAGCCGGCTTTAATAATCATTCAGTTAGTCATTCCTACAGCAGTTATGTAGTTTTTTCCCTTTCCCATTTCCTGTTCCATATTAATAGTCACAGAACCTGGGATAAATTGTTACTGGGCTGTGAATAACAGTGGGGATGATAATCATGGTACTGTGAAATTCTGTCAACGATTGAGACAGTGTGAACTCAGGACATTAGATCTTGGGTTCAGGGATCATAGAAAAAAAAAAAAAAAAAAGGAAAAAAAAAAAAGGAAAAAAAAAAAAAAAGAAGAAAAAGTCAGCCATCGCGCTTGAGCAGTGATGATGTGTGTGAAGAAGGCCCACACTCCCAGGGGCCCATCGAAGCCAGCAGGAGAGATGCCCTACACAAAGTCCTTGTAATGGGCTGAAATGGGCTTGTGGTTGTCAGAGGCTGTGTCTTCCCCCTCCCTTTCCTTTGGGGGGCTTTGTTGATTTTGTTTGAGTGTCCTTTTAACAGTGGGAAGGGGCAGGGGGTTATTAAATCCCTGGACAGCTCTCTCCACGACTCTGTTTCTATCAGTTTTTTTTAAATGGGTGAGAGGCTTAGAAGAGGATTAATCTGGCACATTTCATGCTTTCCTATGATTGAAAATGAATACATGAATTAAAAATATTAAAAGGAAGTAAGTTTAGTTGGTCAAGCCCTTCTGATGCTCTCCTGTGTCAGTAAAAGCAGTTTGTAACAATCAGTTAGTGGTTTTGTTTATTTGTGTTTTGTTTTGTGGTTTAGGTAGATTAACTATAGTTCATTCAGTTGCTGTTCTGTTGCTTGATCGTATGTTTATAATGGTCCAGATGTGTGAGTAAAGTTTGATGAAAAACTCCATATGTGAGCATCATGGAAGGCTACACACATATCAAATCATTCTTTTGAGGACAGTGCACTTGACATTTTCCCTATGCTTTCCCAAAAACATTTGTATGCATAAAACAGACTATCTTATTCTTGATCTTACTTATACTGTCATTATTATCAGTGATCCAGTTTGGTAATAATGCTTCCATAACTGCTGATAATTTCATACCAGTCATATTGATAAGGTTTTTAGACTTTCACAGTTTGAACGTCATCCAAAAAACTGAACCAGGTCCAGATTTTTTGGTATTGCTGGCTATTTTTTACAAAACTGATCATACAATGTTTCATCATAGAATTTGTTTTGATAATATTAACCATGGAATGGGATACTTGTTCTGTTCTAAATAAACCAGTTCACATAGTATGTTTACTGTTTCCCCTATTTCCTTTTAGAAAATCTGAAATAGGTGGGCACATGTGCACACACACACACGCACACACACACACACAACACCCCCAACCACACACACCACACACACACACACACACACACCACACACACACCACACACACCACACACCACACACACACAACACACACACACACACACACACACCACACTACCACACACACACACACACACACACACACACACACACCACACACACACACACACACACACACACACACACACACACACACACACACACACACACACACACACACACACCACACACACACACACACACAACACACCACACACACACACCACACTACAACACCTCACCTGAATTTGTCATGGTTGGTTCTTTTGTTCGAGCCATGGGGTCAAGGTCTGATGTCAGGAGTTAATCCCAGCCCGCAGCATAAAAACTGGTCTGTCTGCTGTCCATCTCAACCAGTTCATGCTTCAGTCAATCTGATGGTGTCAGCTTAGTGGATCATTGGTCCCTTCCCTTTTCCTGTTTCAAGCAAGACCTTTCCACCACACAGGGTTTGGTGCAAGCACAAGAGAATTTCTGGCAGATTCCGGTGAAGAACATGTGGAATTGTCCAGGCACAATGAGTCTTTCTTGCACAAACCCCAAATTCTATTCATTCATTTACCTGCCATCTTTTGCTTCACTCTCACATGAGGACAGTAGCCAACTTCAGAGACTGTCTTTGATGTCAGCAGATGGGGGAGGTTATCTTACACAGTGTAAACAGGCAGATAAAAAGGACTTTTGAGTTAGTTGAGGTATTTGCAATACTTGGGGAGGGGAGAGAGAGAGAGAGAGAGAGAGAGAGAGAGAGAGAGAGAGAGAGAGAGAGAGAGAGAGAGAGAGAGAGAGAGAGAGATTTTAAGCTGTTTTTATATGAAGAACCAGAAAGAGGAAAGAAAAGAGAGTCAGAAACTAGCCAACATGGCAAAGTGGTTAGTGCTATGGACTAATGACTGGGAAGTCTGGGTTCGAACCCCTTCAGAACTGAGCGTGCTGTTGGCTCATTGGAAATATATGGGGACCACATAGGTGAATCTCATCCACTGTACAGACGAATTGTTGAGAGTGTTTCCCACATTTCCTGACCAACACCATAGCTGTCTGTATCTCTTGGGCCTGGTTAGTCCTGGGATACATTATGAAAATAAGGATAGAGTGAAACCCTGTCACGCAGTCTTAGTTTGAAATGGAACTAGTTAGCATCACCACAGCTGTTACCATCGTTTTTACCATCGTTACCATCACCACAGCTGTTACCATCGTTAGCATCACCACAGTTGTTACCATCGTTAGCATCACCACAGTTGTTACCATCGTTACCATCATCACAGCTGTTACCATCGTTAGCATCACCACAGTTGTTACCATCGTTACCATCATCACAGCTGTTACCATCGTTAGCATCACCACAGTTGTTACCATCGTTACCATCACCACAGCTGTTACCATCGTTAGCATCACCACAGTTGTTACCATCGTTACCATCATCACAGCTGTTACCATCGTTAGCATACACCACAGCTGTTACCATCGTTACCATCATCACAGCTGTTACCATCGTTACCATCATCACAGTTGTTACCATCGTTAGCATCACCACAGCTGTTACCATCGTTAGCATCACCACAGCTGTTACCATTGTTAGCATCACCACAGCTGTTACCATCGTTAGCATCACCACAGTTGTTACCATCGTTAGCATCACCATAGTTGTTACCATCGTTACCATCATCACAGTTGTTACCATCGTTAGCATCACCACAGCTGTTACCATCGTTACCATCATCACAGTTGTTACCATCGTTACCATCATCACAGTTGTTACCATCGTTAGCATCACCACAGTTGTTACCATCGTTACCATCACCACAGTTGTTACCATCGTTAGCATCACCACAGCTGTTACCATCGTTACCATCATCACAGCTGTTACCATCGTTAGCATCACCACAGTTGTTACCATCGTTAGCATCACCACAGTTGTTACCATCGTTAGCATCACCACAGTTGTTACCATCGTTACCATCATCACAGCTGTTACCATCGTTAGCATCACCATAGTTGTTACCATCGTTACCATCACCACAGCTGTTACCATCGTTAGCATCACCACAGTTGTTACCATCGTTACCATCACCACAGCTGTTACCATCGTTAGCATCACCACAGTTGTTACCATCGTTGTCATCAAAGCATTGTGAAAAATTGCCCAGCTCTTATGATGATATCACGTTTGTTGGATTTATAGGTGCGTTGGAGAATCAGAAATGAGTAGTATAGAAATGGTGGTACAGGAACGGTGCAGAAGATAGAACAGCAGCAAGAAATAAAAAAAACAAAAAAACCCACTTACCCCCCTCTGCCCCTCCCAAGCAAAAACAAGGGCAGAACTGAGAGTTAGAGACGTCCATTGACATTGGCTTAAGGAATTTGGAAGCTGCAACTTGTGCAAATGTCTGAACATTTATCGTGATCCAATTCAAACCAGGTTATAGAGATGGTCACAAACATGCATACTAAGGGCGCCTCCACACACACTCTCTCTCTCTTTCTCACACACACACACACACACACACACACACACACACACACACACACACACACACACACACATGCCACATATTCATGCATGCATTGCTCACACTCACCATCACTCATGCACATGCACACACTCTCGTCTGCACATGGAGTCATACATGCACACACCACAGACACATAAACTTTCACACATGCACAGCATCATAGTCAAACTTCGTTTTACAGGTTGTTTTTTTCTTTAACTGCAAAGTGTTAGTTTGTCACAGATCTGGTTACACTGAGTTGTATAGTTGGGTATGTATTGTGATCATCAGTTTGTCACAGATCTGGTTACACTGAGTTGTATAGTTGGGTATGTATTGTGATCATCAGTTTGTCACAGATCTGGTTACACTGAGTTGTATAGTTGGGTATGTATTGTGATCATCAGTTTGTCACAGATCTGGTTACACTGAGTTGTAAAAGTTGGGTATGTATTGTGATCCATCCCTGTCCTGTTCTTGCCTCACATAGTGGTATACGCTCACTTAATGAATGCTGTTGCATCAGGGTTGTGTTGTTTATAAATCTGACGAAGACTGGTGTTTATTGTTGAGCAGTGGAATGGACTACCTTCGAGGCTGGGCCCAGAAATTGTGAGTAAACTTTTCAGGAATGATGGACACTCCAGCCTGCCCTCTGAAAGCATGTACCTGCATTGTACATACCTGTAGACTGTAGCTCTCCTTGACATACCCGTTAACCCTTTCACAGATCAGGTATGTGGATGTTCAGCCTTTCATTCCTCATCTAGCCATCAGCTTCCCACAGGGAGCTGGTGGATAGGATGAGGAATTGAAAAGGTCAACATCTACCACCTGTTCTGCCTCCATCTCCCCACCTGCGTCCACCATCTCTTCTTCCTTCATCTTCCTACCTCTCTCAACTCTGTAAGCTGTGATGAATCTGATAACTGACGTGGCCATGTGTCATTTGTAATCATATACATTGTTGATCTTTAGTGCTGATGAAAATGTTCCATTCTCTGATGCTACAGTGAATATGCATGCAGGCTTTTTGTCTTTTAAGAAATGATAAGTTCTAATGTGAATGGCGTTTGGAATGTTTGCGCATGCCGAGTTTGCATCATGAACATTTTCCTGAAAGAATTAAACTGAGAAGTAGGTTTGAAGCTGGGTGCCTTGGTTCCTGTCCTTTAGATAATTACATTTTTTTCATTAACCCTTTGACTCCCGAACTGTATCCGCCAACTGAAAAAAATAATTTAACCCTTTGACTCCCTCACCTATCCACCAGCTTCCTGCAGGAAGCTGGTGGATAGGTTGAGGAAGTCAAAGGGTTAAGTTTTTGTTTTGCTGGTGTGGTTGACAAAGCAGGATGCTGGTGGACAGGGTGTGGGAGTCAAAGGGTTATCGGTTAGAAAGATCCCACTCCTATACAAATTCCAGAGGGTGGTTGTATAAAGAACAAGCGTACATAGTGCCTCAGAACGTAGCCCTAGAGAAGAGCATGCTGTGGATTGCCAACTATGGGATGTGCATGAGGTTCACCAGCAAAGAAAAACGGGCATGTATGATGTAGTGTGCTGGAATACTTCAATTTTATCATACTGAGACTGGTAAAACTGTTGTGCAGATCATCATTGTGTGTGCTTGATCTTTAATCATTAAAGTTGTCGTACAGAATGGAGAAAAGGACACCAAGAGTGGCAGCACTACCAGCAAACAAACAAACAAAAACAATGTTTTTCTCCTTTTATTACCTCCTGTATCAAAAACATGTTTCTCTTTTATACTGCTGTATCTGTTGCCTTGTCCAAGATGTAAAGTTGTAGTTCTCTCCTCATAATAATGTTACCTGATCTTTTCCATATCATTTTGTCTATGAGGTAAGGTTTAGTAAGTCACTATTTTACCCCATGCACACTTTGCAGCATCATGTATTCTGTATACCATTACATCAGCTGGTTTCCTTCAGCTTGTGTGATTTATGTTCCTACAATTTGTACATTACATATTGCTGTTGCTTAGTTTATTATCATGATATAAATTATAATGCTGTATCACTATTTGTGTTCTTCATGTTTGTTTGTTTGGTTTTATGCAGGTGGTTTATTCAGTATTTGTACTCAACACTGGCATACCATTGTGATTCTTGCATTTGATATTTTCATGAAAATGGACACACCGTTTCGGCAGTATTGACTCTTGTAATTGTCCTTAATTCAAATTAATGTTGGTGCTGTTACTTAAAAGATCCAATCATGTTTCATGCAGTGTGTTCTTTTGGACAAGTGAAAAATGTGTAATCTCTTATGAAATGGAGGGATTGTTACCAAGATGTGTGTGTGTGTGGTGTGTGTGTGTGTGTGTGTGTGTGTGTGTGTGTGTGTGTGTGTGTGTGTGTGGTGTGTGTGTGTGTGGTGTGTGTGTGTGTGTACATGCACACTACATGTGTGCATGAAAACTGTTATTGTATATGCATATCCACTATACATACTCACTATGTACATAGAGCTATACACTATATGCTTATCAGCTTGCTACTCCATGTGTGTGTTATATATATATATATATATAGTGTACATTTGTATGCAGACGCACACATAGAAAGCAGCTGGTGGTTACATCGAACTAATTAGTAAAATCATGAAACAATCACGCAGTCTCATTTTAGTTTCAGCAATACTTAATACTCAAATATTACCCAGTCAAGCTGTCTCATTTTAGCTTCAGCAACACTTGATTCTGAATTATTGCCCAGTCAAGCTGTCTCATTTAGTTTCAGCAATACTTAATGTCTTAAATTTGGTTATTGCCCAGTCGAGCTGTCTCATTTTAGTTCCAGCAATACTTAATACTCAGTTATTGCCCAGTCAAGCTGTCATATTTTAGTTTCAGCAGCACTTAATACTCAGTTATTGCCCAGTCAAGCTGTCATATTTTAGTTTCAGCAGCACTTAATACTCAGTGATTGCCCAGTGAAGCTGTCTTATTTTAGTTTCAGCAATACTTAATACTCAGTTATTGCCCAGTGAAGCTGTCTTATTTTAGTTTCAGCAATACTTAATACTCAGTTATTGCCCAGTGAAGCTGTCTTATTTTAGTTTCAGCAATACTTAATACTCAGTGATTGCCCAGTGATTCTGTCTTATTTTAGTTTCAGCAATACTTAATACTCAGTGATTGCCCAGTGAAGCTGTCTTATTTTAGTTTCAGCAGCACTTAATAATCAGTGATTGCCCAGTGATTCTGTCTTATTTTAGTTTCAGCAATACTTAATACTCAGTGATTGCCCAGTGAAGCTGTCTTATTTTAGTTTCAGCAGCACTTAATACTCAGTGATTGCCCAGTGAAGCTGTCTTATTTTAGTTTCAGCAATACTTAATACTCAGTTATTGCCCATTATGCCATTGACAGGTAGGTTGGCAACAAAGCTACACCACTTCTGTCTGTTGTGGACTGGTCTCCATAGCATACCCCGGGTTTAGGGCCTTGAATCCCACTTCTGCTTCTGTCGTCTGGTGTTTTGGGGTCTTCATCACTTACGTCTTGTTTCTGGTGTCCAGTGAAATAGTCTTTTCATGATTATGGTGCCCATTTTCTTTATATTGAGACGTAATCTGAGATGGACGAATATTCTGGTCTTTTCTGTTGATAGGACGAATAATTCTGGTCTTTTCTGTTGATAGGACGAATAATTCTGGTCTTTTCTGTTGATAGGACGAATAATTCTGGTCTTTTCTGTTGATAGGACGAATAATTCTGGTCTTTTCTGTTGATAGGACGAATAATTCTGGTCTTTTATGTTGATATGACGAATAATTCTGGTCTTTTATATTGATAGGACGAATAATTCAGGTCTTTTATATTGATAGGACGAATAATTATAATTCGGGTCTTTTATATTGATAGGACGAATAATTCGGGTCTTTTATATTGATAGGACGAATAATTCGGATGGGTTCCTTGTGTGGAAAGCTGGTAGCTTGGAAAGGTCGCTGTCTGTCACCCTTCAGCATTGTGAGCCATAAAGTAGTGTGGATGTAGACACAGCTTTGGTATAGCTCAGCATGGTGTGGGTGCTATACTTAGGGGACTTCCACATATTATGGACCTCAACATGTTATGGACCTCCACATGTTATTGATCTCCACATGTTATTCAGCATTTTGAAGATGTTGATCTTGCAGAAGTGATTTGGTGACAGTTACAGCTCCTCATCCATGTCTGATAGTGCTACCTAGGTAGGTGAACTCTTTGGTTATGAACAGGTCTTTTCCATCAGTTTCAGTTGATGAGAGTTTTGTGATGGTCATTCTCATTACCTCTTTTCTTTTGGCTTATCTTTACGGCCCATTTGTGCAAAAGATTGAGGCAGGGTGTTTCTCCTGCCTGTGTTGGTGAGTGTGTGAGAGAAGTGTCAGGTCACCTGCAGAATTGAAGTCAAAAGAGAATTCACCTGAGACCTCTAGGTTGGTTCTCAGTCATTCATCTTTTTCTTTTTCGTGCCAGCTGGTTTATCCTTTAAGCCGTGGACTCAAGATTTGATATGTTGAGTTCAGCCTCAGCCTGTGGCTGAAAAAAGTTGTTCTGTTCACTATTCATCTTAATGTTTCCATTATTCTGGTGGCACTTGTGACGTTAGTACATATGGAATTCGTTCCGAGCGCGGAGACTTCATCTTGAGAAACTGAAACTGAATTATTCTGGTGGTGTCAGCTTAGTGCATTTTAGGTTCCTCCCCACCCCTTTAAGTGTCAAGACCTTGCCCGCACAAAGGATCTTGTGCAGGCTAATTGAGTCAGCCAGATAAGTGCTGGCAGGCTTTGGTGGAGGGCATATGGAATTGCCTGATTGCCATCAATTCATCTTGAACAGACTGCAGACTCGTTGATGGCATCAGTCAGTCTGTGGCCATGTGAAGAACAGTGCTGACGTTTTACACATGTATCTCGCTTCTCTCCTCACTTTGAAACTGTGTTTGATGTTTCCTACCATACAAGTGGAGTTGGTGCAGAAGCTCTGGATGAGAAAGATGTTGTGGACTCCTGTATGCTCACAGTGTACACCATCAACTTTTCCTATGTATGCTGTCAAAAGCTTTCTCCGAGTCTACAAATTTGATATTTGATGTAGAGCTGTCACTGTCATTATGTGTAATATTTGATAATAGTGAGTAGGGTGAATATCTGATCAGATCATCCTCTTCCTGTCCAGAAATTTGCCTGTTCTTTACCTGATTGTGTTTCGGCAATATGAGTCTAATAATGATCAACTGATTCACAGCTTTTTCTGTCTTTGATGATTAGGTTTGCTCACCTGAACATTGTGCATAGACTACAAACTGAATAAGATGAAATATCACTACTGGAAAATACATTTCATTGTTGATTGGAGCCAAATTATCGAGACTATACATACATATCCACAATTCCGTTGATGTTATGCCCTTTGCTGCTGCTGTGTCAAGGCATAGTCCTGTCCTTTAATTGGTGTTATGTCCTTTGCTGCTGCTATGTCAAGGCATAGTTCTGTCCTTTAATTGGTGTTATGTCCTTTGCTGCTGCTATGTCAAGGCATAGTCCTGTCCTTTAATTGGTGTTATGTCCTTTGCTGCTGCTATGTCAAGGCATAGTTCTGTCCTTTAATTGGTGTTATGTCCTTTGCTGCTGCTGTGTCAAGGCATAGTCCTGTCCTTTAATTGGTGTTATGTCCTTTGCTGCTGCTATGTCAAGGCATAGTTCTGTCCTTTAATTGGTGTTATGTCCTTTGCTGCTGCTGTGTCAAGGCATAGTTCTGTCCTTTAATTTGTGTTATGTCCTTTGCTGCTGCTATGTCAAGGCATAGTCCTGTCCTTTAATTGGTGTTATGTCCTTTGCTGCTGCTATGTCAAGGCATAGTTCTGTCCTTTAATTGGTGTTATGTCCTTTGCTGCTGCTATGTCAAGGCATAGTCCTGTCCTTTAATTGGTGTTATGTCCTTTGCTGCTGCTGTGTCAAGGCATAGTTCTGTCCTTAATTGGTGTTATGTCCTTTGCTGCTGCTGTGTCAAGGCATAGTTCTCTCCTTAATTGGTGTTATGTCCTTCGCTGCTGCTGTGTCAAGGCATAGTTGTCTCCCTTAATTGGTGTTATGTCCTTTGCTGCTGCTGTGTCAAGGCATAGTCCTGTCCTTTAATTGGTGTTATGTCCTTTGCTGCTGCTGTGTCAAGGCATAGTTGTCTCCCTTAATTGGTGTTATGTCCTTTGCTGCTGCTGTGTCAAGGCATAGTTGTCTCCCTTAATTGGTGTTATGTCCTTTGCTGCTGCTGTGTCAAGGCATAGTTGTCTCCATCCTCCTAAGTGGCCATGGACAGTGAATGGAAACACTGCCATGCACATCACAAGTGTTTTGGCCTGAAACCACAGGGTGATACATTAACATGGCAAGTGTTTCTCCCAGGTACCATTGGGTTAAAACTATCCACCTGTAGAAAGCGGCAGAAAATCCCAAGAATGGCAGACTGCAGATAACAGTTATCAGTTATTTATGTCTGCTGTGAGTGGGCTTATATCGGCATTGGGAAGACTGTCAGGCGTGTTTGTGATATCACACAGGTACACAGATGGAGGGTGGCTGTCCCTTCTTAAACAGACAAGACAGTTTACAGCACCGGTAGAGAACAGCTGATTTATCTGTCACAGATTATGTAAGGTGCTGTTTTTAGGTAAAGTAGACAGGTGGATTTCCTGTTTATAATACTGGTAACTGCTGCATATAAAACTAAGAATAATGTGCTCTAACCATTTGTAATGGTGGTTCTTATTTGTTATGAAACATTTCTTGATTTGTAAGAAGGGGGTTGGGTGTGGGAGATGGTGGGTTTGATGGTGTATGACGAGTGAAATGCTGCGCTGTGATTGATGAAGAAGGACATAATGGTTAAATTTAACTCCAAGCGTGTTGGTTGATTATAGATGAGATTGGTAAGATTAATGTGAGTGATGGATGACCTGTCAAACGTTTGGCGTTACGTTGCTGTACACACATGTCCGGGCCTTTGGTTCATATGGTCATAGCTAGAAGAGCGCTCACCTTTGGTGAAGCTTTAAGGATTTAGTTTCACTGATGGACTTTGTGAGCTACGTATGTTGTGAAAAGCTGTGTACAATTTCAGTCTTAAGGAGGAAATAACGTTGTGGAAATCGATGATTAATATTGCTCACCTTTGGTGAAGTGAAATTTTAAGGGCGCCATTTGATTTTTTTGGGTAAAATTTGCAGGATTTCATTTCATTGATGAGCTTTGTGCGCTTGTTTATATGAGGAAGATGAGGTGAAATGACTCAGGGGACATAGTGACATCACTCGCCTTTGGTGAAAGTCCTGCAGTTTCACAGATGGCTTTTGTGAGCTCTGTGTTGTGAGAAGTGTAGAATATTCTGTGTTTGAAAGCTGAATTGAAAATGGCAAGAGAATGAGTGATTCTGGGGAGTATAGTGTGCGGAATATGATGTGGATTTGGTATAGACGTCTTCAGGATGTGGTCCGTCCTCTGGCCTTCGCCTACTATGCCTGGTAAGTGACTTGCTTGTTGCCTGACCATCTTTCGGAATTAAAAGGATTGCCAACATTCAAGGGAATGAGGACTCAGGCAGGCAGGCAGGCAGGCAGGGAAACAGACAGACAGACAGTTTGGGATTGGCGAGCTTTGTTATTTAAGTTAAGGTTAAGTAGGCCTATAATGGATCTGGGTTGTCAATGGGTGACCAGACTCGGGTCTTGGCTTGAGTACATCACCCCAGTCCATTCACCTGTAAATTGTAATCTATCCATCATGTGACAGGGAAGGTAAAACACCCTCATAACGCTGACCTGAGAGAAGCTGACCTCTTGCAACATGTCGCTTCCGTACAATCGGTCTGGTTGTGAGAAAACCTTTCACTCGGTGTAGGAAAGACACACCTTGCTGGTCCAGTCACCTGTGTGTGTTCAATAAAGTCTTATGCACTTTCTGTTAGGGTTGATTTTAGAGTACAGGTATTAATGCATTTTTGGCTCTAGGGAAGCGAGATATGCGGAAACAGTTGTAGGTAATTTAGGCCCGTTTTTATGTTTTAGTGTCCGTAGTTATTTTTAAAATTGCTTTTCAGGCATGTTTTTTAAATCCCCTGTGTGATAAATTGGACGGAGTGATCAACGCCAAGGGCATTTCCTAAGTTTATGTGCGTGAATGCATTGGTATGTGTACTTAATTTTGTCTTTTTTTTTCCCTTGTTGAAGTAGAATGTTTTGAAGCGGGTTGTAGCCCTGATATGGCTCTACGCAGTCGGCTGGGCTTGAAACAGAAATGACAGTAGCAGTTACAGACTGGACTGTATGGTTTTGACGTACGTTTGGTTTGGGTCTCTGTCAGCCCTGAAATGCCCGTGTAACCTGTCTAGGTAGTAAACGTTAATTTATAAAGGAACCTATGGCTTCCACTCTCTCTCTCTCTCTACCAGGCACACTGCTGTCTGTGTTGTTTTCTATCGTGCACAAGCAGGCACACTGCTGTCTGTGTTGTTTTCTATCGTGCACAAGCAGGCACACTGTCTCTATGCCCATTTCTTTGTCTGCCTGCATCTGATAACATTTCTAGTGCTGTTCTCTCATGGCCTGTTTTCTGGTCGTCTTCTCCGTCCAAACTCCATTTCTCTCTGGCGCGAGCACGCTCTCTCTCTCTCTTTCTCACATACACACACACACATGCGCGCGCGACACACACACACACACACGCACACACACACCACACACACACACACACACACACACACACACACACACACACACACACACACACACACACACACACACACACACCACACACCACACACACACACACACACACACACATACACACAACACACACACAACACACAACACACAACACACAACACACACACACACAACACACACACACACATACACACATACACCAACACACACACACAACACAACATCACAACACACACACATACACACACACACACACACTACACACACACACACACACACACCACACATACACATACATACACACACACACACACACACATACACATACACACACATACACACAACACACACACACACACACAACACACACACAACACATACACACACACATACACACATACACACACACACACACATACACACACACACACACACACACACACACACACACACACACACACACAGAAGAGAGAGAGAGAGTCTGGCAAATTTTCAGTCAGTTACAGACAGGTGTAGAGGCAGCCTTCAAGATTTTGGAAATCTCAGTTACTCGTAAGTAGGTAATTGGCCTACTTTGTTTTCCTTTCTGCTTCAGTGTCTGAGAGGAAACCAGAGACAGGGAGGGGCCCTGTAAGGAAGGAAGGTTGAGAATGTTCTGTGGTTCCACAGTAGTTTCCAAAGAAAAAAAAAAGGACAATTACTAGAAAGTTCATGGTTTTAATCTGTTGCTTTTTGGATCACAAAGTGTTACCAGTTTCTGATTTACATGTATTTTTTGTTTTGATGAAAAGCTATATGCCACACTTTTCGTGAAATAACCAGCATGCTTGATATTTCATTGCCTCACCCCCTCCCCCACCCACCCCCAACATTCCATCCGAGGTTCAGTCCACTACAGACCCGGTTCAAGAGTTCGTCAGCTATCAGTGTGTGGTCATTACATGTAGACCTCTCAACAGAGGAGGCTCTGTACTACCGTACGATCACTTTAGTAAAGTTCAGACATGTCTCTTCCGTTCTGTGATCCCAACTTACAAGACAAGTTAAGAACACCACCACTGAGCTTAGTTATGAACTGAGTCCATTTTGGCATGGGGAATGAATGCTTCTACAATCCTCTGTAAGCACTTATTGAACCATTGAGACCAAAGACATTCATCATCAGTTTAGGGGTTTAGGAGTATATGCAGGAGGGATTCATTGCACTCATACACTACATATGTGCTCCAGCAGTTATCTGACAGACTCCTTGGGTCTGTTCAAAACCCTAGGGGCTGGTTTGGTATTGAATTAGGAAGGAGGGAGAGAAGGCACTTATGAAAGACTAAGCTGACACTATAGGAAGGAGGGAGAGACAGCACTTATGAAAGACTAAGCTGACACCAGAGGAAGGAGGGAGAGACAGCACTTATGAAAGACTAAGCTGACAGTGACACCATAGGAAGGAGGGAGAGAAGGCACTTATGAAAGACTAAGCTGACACTATAGGAAGGACGGAGAGACAGCACTTATGAAAGACTAAGCTGACACCAGAGGAAGGAGGGAGAGACATCACTTATGAAAGACTAAGCTGACACTATAGGAAGGACGGAGAGACAGCACTTATGAAAGACTAAGTTGACACCATAGAAGGAGGAAGAGACAGCACTTATGAAAGACTAAGCTGACACCATAGGAAGGAGGGAGAGACGGCACTTATGAAAGACTAAGCTGACAGTGACACCATAGGAAGGAGGGAGAGAAGGCACTTATGAAAGACTAAGCTGACACTATAGGAAGGAGGGAGAGACGGCACTTATGAAAGACTAAGCTGACACTATAGGAAGGAGGGAGAGAAGGCACTTATGAAAGACTAAGCTGACACCATAGGAAGGAGGGAGAGACGGCACTTATGAAAGACTAAGCTGACACCAGAGGAAGGAGGGAGAGACAGCACTTATGAAAGACTAAGCTGACAGTGACACCATAGGAAGGAGGGAGAGAAGGCACTTATGAAAGACTAAGCTGACACTATAGGAAGGAGGGAGAGACGGCACTTATGAAAGACTAAGCTGACACCAGAGGAAGGAGGGAGAGACGGCACTTATGAAAGACTAAGCTGACACTATAGGAAGGACGGAGAGACAGCACTTATGAAAGACTAAGCTGACACCAGAGGAAGGAGGGAGAGACATCACTTATGAAAGACTAAGCTGACACTATAGGAAGGATGGAGAGACAGCACTTATGAAAGACTAAGTTGACACCATAGGAAGGAGGAAGAGACAGCACTTATGAAAGACTAAGCTGACACTATAGGAAGGAGGAAGAGACAGCACTTATGAAAGACTAAGCTGACACTATAGGAAGGAGGAAGAGACAGCACTTATGAAAGACTAAGCTGACACCATAGGAAGGAGGGAGAGACGGCACTTATGAAAGACTAAGCTGACACCATAGGAAGGAGGAAGAGACAGCACTTATGAAAGACTAAGCTGACACTATAGGAAGGAGGGAGAGACGGCACTTATGAAAGACTAAGCTGACACTATAGGAAGGAGGGAGAGACGGCACTTATGAAAGACTAAGCTGACACCATAGGAAGGAGGGAGAGACGGCACTTATGAAAGACTAAGCTGACACTATAGGAAGGAGGGAGAGACGGCACTTATGAAAGACTAAGCTGACACCATAGGAAGGAGGGAGAGACGGCACTTATGAAAGACTAAGCTGACACTATAGGAAGGACGGAGAGACGGCACTTATGAAAGACTAAGCTGACACTATAGGAAGGAGGGAGAGACGGCACTTATGAAAGACTAAGCTGACACTATAGGAAGGAGGGAGAGACGGCACTTATGAAAGACTAAGCTGACACCATAGGAAGGAGGGAGAGAAGGCACTTATGAAAGACTAAGCTGACACCACCAGAATGTCTGAAGCATCAAGGCAGACTGTGAACAGGCCGATGTTTATGTTACAGGCCTGTATTGAACTCAAGACATAGCATCTTGAGTCACGGCTCTATGGAAAGGACCACTTCATCACAAAGTTCATGTTAATTTATCCTTAGCGTTTAGACAGCTGGGGAACCCATATTGAATTTTTTTTCCCATGGGAACAAGAGCATGGACCACCGCAGAATGTAAAACACATGTATAGATGATTCATGAGCTTAAATGTGACGGTGGGATACAGTTGAATTTCGTTTAGGTTTGAGAATTTTTAATAAGGACAGTACTCTGTATTTCTTGTCACGTATATTGAAATTATCCAGGCGTCAACCAGGCCCTAGACATGTATACATCTTTCATGTTGTTAGTTGAATGAAAAGATGCATCCACAAAATAGGTGACATTTGGATGTAATAGGTGACATTAGGATGTGTGATACCATCATCTCCAACTGAGCCTACAGCGTATTGAACTTGGGTAGGAGCTGATCAAGGTGAACAATCCAACAGTGGTATTTATACACTGATAAGGGTTCACACCCAGAAAAATCAGAATGTTTGAAACCCTCTCCCCACCAAGAAACCAACAGTATACAGGAAACAAACAAACAAACAAACAAACAAACAAACAAACAAACCTCAAAACAACAACACAAACGAACATTGCTCATTACCGTGTTAACTATGATCACAGTGTCACAGCAGCTGGTTCCAATTCCTGAATTATATCATATCTGGATGATTGTGATTTAGCTGTTTTGGTACCCAAACATCGCTAAACCAGTGATGATGCATATAAACATAAATTTTGTTCTGCATTTGGTAAACAAAACCCCTAATGTTTTCAAGGATGGCCATGCTTTATAAGTCAGTCTGAGGGTCTGGATGAAACATACGGTCTTCAGTGGTACATCATTTTTTTCAGACCACTGCCTAGATTTGTTTTATTCCCAAACAATAGACTGAGCTGCAGAATATGCTCTGAAGACTTGTTCCTGTCTGGTAAGAGTACTTAACAGTATGAAACATCTTCAGCGCAGATAAAAGATTCTGTTATTTTGACAAATTATAGCAGTCCGCCACGTAGGTTTTACTAAATCCATTAGTCATTATTACCTATATCACCTACACGTATGTATGCACCATTGTTTTTGTTGTTCACACTTACTTTGTCGTAGCGCTGTCGCCGTAACCCAGCGTGTCGTGTAGGTGATATAGGTAATAATGACTAAAAGATTATGTTCAATACAGGAGTTGCCCCTGGCAAAATTGCGGAGAAGAATCCACTTTCTTATGTAAACAGAAGTAGAAGCATACAGAAAAACAAAATAGATAAAACAAAATGGCGCTGCACTGCAGTGACAAACTGTCCCAGGGGTGAGCAGCCCGAATTTTACATGGTATATCCATTGTAACTAAAAATTACAATACCGAATTTTACATGGTATATCCATTGTAACAAAAAATGACAATACCGAATTTTACATGGTATATCCATTGTAACAAAAAACTACAATACCGAATTACATGGAAGATACCATTGTAACAAAATACAAACCGAATTTTACATGGAATCCATTAACAAAAAATAAATACGAATTACATGGTATATCCATTGAAACAAAAAATTACCAGTACCGAATTTTACATGGTATATCCATTGTAACAAAAATTACAATACCGAATTTTACATGGTATATCATTTTAACAAAAAATTACAATACCGAATTTTACATGGTATATCCATTGTAACAAAAAATACAATACTGAATTTTACATGGTATATCATTTAACAAAAAATTACAATACCGAATTTTACATGGTATATCCATTGTAACAAAAAATTACAATACCGAATTTTACATGGTATATCCATTGTAACAAAAAATTACAATACCGAATTTACATGGTAATCCATTGTACAAAAATTACAATACTGAATTTTACATGGTATATCCATTGTAACAAAAATTACAATACCGAATTACATGTATATCCATTGTAACAAAAAATTACAATACTGAATTACATGGATATCCATTGTAACCAAAAAAACAATACCGAATTTTACAGTATATCCATGTAACAAAAAATTACAATACTGAATTTTACATGGTATATCATTGTAACAAAAAATTACAATACACAGTACAACACAACGCTGCACAACGCAATACAAACAACAACAACGCAGTGCAATGCAATACACAAACACAACACAACGCAGTCAATGCAATCAAAAACACAACACAACACACGCAGTGACAATGCAATGCAACATTACCAACACAACACCAACCACAAACAACACACACAAACACAACACAACAGAACACAACACCACACCACACCACACCACACCAACAACACAACACACACACCAGCCACACCACAACACAACATACACAACACACACAGCACAACACAACACAACACACACCACACACACCACACCACACAACACCACACAACACAACACAACACAACACAACACAACACAACACAACACAACACAACACAACACAAACACAACAACTGTTTGCTCATTGAAAGTACAAGTGTAACCATAATGATGTAAAATGTGTGCTGTTCTGTGTGTGTGTGTGTGTGTGTGTGCTGGCCCTGATCCCCTTACTCACCGCTCACTTCCACCTCTCCTTCCCCCCCCCCCCCGCCCTTACTCACCGCTCACTTGCACCTCTCCTTCCCCCATCCCCCATCCCCCATCCGCTCCTTCTCCCTGCCTCAAAAGATGCACGTGATGCATTTTACAGCTGACCATGTTGATTGTAAAAGCGTGAGACAGTGCTGTTACTGGTGTTAGACAAGGAAGAAAAATTACGAAACCTCGCATGATTGTTTGTGGGGTTTCTTCCCTGGGGGGGCGGGGGGGGTGGGTGAACAGAGAGAGAGAGAGAGAGAGTACGCGAGTGTGTGGGTGGGTCTGTAGGCCAAGTTTGTGTGTGTGTGTGTGTGTGTGTGTGTGTGTGTGTGTGTGTGTGTGTGTGAGAGAGAGAGAGAGAGAGAGAGAGTGTGTGTATGTGTAGTGGGATGAGAGAGAGAGAGAGAGAGTGTGTGTGTGTGTGTTTCTGCATTCGTATGGGTGGGTGTAGGCCATGGTGTGGTGTGATTGTGTATGTGTGTGTGTGTGTGTGTGTGTGTGTGTGTGTGTGTGTGTGTGTGTGTACACGCTCGTTCATACGCGTGGGAGGGCTTGTAGGCCAAGTTGCTGATGATTCTGTGTGTGTGTTTGTGTGTGTGCGTGCGTGCGTGCGTGCGTGCGTGCGTGTGTGTGTGTGTGTGTGTGTGTGTGTGTGTGTGTGTGTGTGTGTGCGCGCGCACACTCGTGCATACTCGTGGGTGGGCTTGTAGGACAAGTTGTTGATGATTTCTCTGTGTGTGTGTGTGTGTTATGTGTGTGTGTGTTAGTGTGTGTGTGTATGTTGTGTGTGTATGTGTGTTTGTGTGTTATAGTGTATGTGTGTGTATGTGTGTTAGTGTGTGTGTGTGCGTGTGTGTGTGCGTGTGTGTGTGTGTGTGCGTGTGTGTGTGCGTGTGTTTGTGTGTGTGTGGTGTGTGTGTGTGTGTGTGTGTTAGTGTGTGTTGTTGTGCGTGTGTGTGTGTTAGTGTGTGTGTGTGTGTGTGTATGTTGGTGTTGTGTGTGTGTGTGTTGTGTGTGTGTGTGTGTGTGTGTTAGTGTGTGTGTGTGTGTGTGTGTGTGTGTGTGTGTGTGTGCGCTCGTGCATACGCGTGGGTGGGCTTGTTGGCCAAGTTGTTGATGATTCTGTGTGTGTGTGCGTGCGTGTGTGCGTGCGTGCGTGCGTGGTGTGTGTGTGTGTGTTATTGGCCAAGTTGTGGATGATTGTGTGTGTTTTTGTGTGTGGGTGAGTATGTTGGCCTAGTTGATGATCGTGTGTGTGGTGTGTGTGTGTGTGTGTGGTGTGTGTGTGTGTGTGTGTGGTGTCTGTGTGTGTGTGTGTGTTGTGTGTGGTGTGTGTGTGTGTGTGCGTGTGAGGAGAAAACAATTGATTGTGGGAGTGACAGGCATTGTTCTTGGTTAAACCCAGTTTCATAAGTTTGTGAGGAGAGAGGAAAGAAAGAAAGAATGAAAGTTTTTTTTCTTATGAAAGTTGCTGTATGTGCATATGTCAGAAGGCCCCGTAGTTCCTGGCTTCTTTTGTTAGAACAATACTTGCCCATTATTTTTTGTTTAAAAAGTTGATGTCAGATGAGCTGTCTTCTTAAATTGAATTTGTTGAGGAAATATGGACTTGTTTGGGTCTGGTTGCTTTGAACCAGTTCGCCGTGGTTAGTGGTTAGTGCTATGACTACCACTGGAAGTTGGGTTGGAATCCACATCATCCCTCAAAAATCATTTGTGGGATTTTTCAGCTCTAACTGGCGCCTACCCAGAGTTGGGCGTGCTCTGGGCTCATTGGGAAGACTGGACTGCACAGTCACGTCTCATCCACGTCATGAATGTGTCATTGAGGGTGTTGCTCAAATCTTCTGATCAGCACAGCAGGTGTCTGTATCTCTCGGGCTGGTAGACGCCAAGATGTATGATGATAGTAAGCTGATTATGTAGACAGTGAACAAACAGAAGAATTGTATCAAGAAAACTTGGGTTTGACCTTTTTGTTTGAGTGTTTGTCTTCTTAAGCAAACATTGAAACAACAGCTTTACTGTCTATTATTAAAGTCCAGTGAAAGTTTCATTTCATACTTAAAAATGTCATGTTCCATGACACTAGCAGTGATTTCTTCTGATGTAAAAGTACAGTTCTGCCAGTAGAACTATGAAGTAGACACTTGTATGTGTATTTGTTGATATGTTTTTTTTCTGGACACTTACAATTGTATTAAACGTTCCAATAAGTTTCAGAAAGGTGAATACATTTCTGAATCATGACTTTTCATACCAAGACAGTGATTGTACATACAGCTGTATATTTGTAAGAAGGCTTTTATTGCTTTCAGACCAGCTAAAGTTTAATGTATTGAGTTTTTTCTTCTTACTTTTTTGTTGTTTTGTTTTACTGCCTTTCAGATCCATTAATATTACTATTGTTGGTAAGGGGGGAGGAAGGGGGGGGGGTCACTTTCTTTGGGGACATTTAAGAAAAGAAAACACGAACAAAGAAGGCTTGAGTGCCAGAGGTAAATTAATGTCGGGATCTTTGGTATCAGTGCTTCGTTGGGGGTTGTCATTGGAGGTAAGTGGTGATAGTCCCGTTACCAGAGGACGCTCACCCAGTGTGGCCCTGGCTTTGTGCAGTCACTGTCAGAAGGGGGCGTAGTAGGTAGTTTCCTGTGTACGTTAGGTCAGAACACACACAGCTGGTGTCCATAATATGACTGGGCAACAGGGCAGAGTATCCTTCGGTAGGTGGTCCAACAACAACTTGATACTGCCGGCTTCTGTAAATTTCTTGGCAAGGTAACTTAGGCAAAAGGAACTTTGATTTTACGATGTCTGTGACTTTTGCAGAGGAATTTGGAATTAACGATGTGTTTAGAAGCTGCAATGCCTCTGAGGTGGTGATGGGGCAGAATTATAAACACAAAAACTATCACCTACCAACCGGTCAGCCAGGCAAAGCCTTTCATTCTACCCCACACACATCCCACCTTCACTGTTCCCACACACATCCCACCTTCACTGTCCCCACACACATCCCACCTTTACTGTTCCCACACACATCCCACCTTTACTGTTCCCACACACATCCCACCTTTACTGTTCCCACACATCCCACCTTTACTGTCCTCATACATCCCACCTTTACTGTCCCCACACATCCCACCTTTACTGTCCTCATACATCCCACCTTTACTGTCCCCACACATCCCACCTTTACTGTCCTCATACATCCCACCTTTACTGTCCCCACACACATCCCACCTTTACTGTTCCCACACATCCCACCTTTACTGTCCTCATACATCCCACCTTTACTGTCCCCACACACATCCCACCTTTACTGTCCCCACACACATCCCACCTTTACTGTCCCCACACACATCCCACCTTTACTGTCCCCACACACATCCCACCTTTACTGTCCCCACACACATCCCACCTTTACTGTCCCCACACATCCCACCTTTACTGTCCCCACACACATCCCACCTTTACTGTTCCCACACACATCCCACCTTTACTGTCCCCACACACATCCCACCTTTACTGTCCCCACACACATCCCACCTTTACTGTCCCCACACACATCCCACCTTTACTGTCCCCACACATCCCACCTTTACTGTCCCCACACACATCCCACCTTTACTGTCCCCACACACATCCCACCTTTACTGTCCCCACACACATCCCACCTTTACTGTTCCCACACACATCCCACCTTTACTGTTCCCACACACATCCCACCTTTACTGTTCCCACACACATCCCACCTTTACTGTCCCCACACACATCCCACTTTTACTGTCCCCACACACATCCCACCTTTACTGTTCCCACACACATCCCACCTTTACTGTTCCCACACACATCCCACCTTCACTGTCCCCACACATTCCACCTTTACTGTCCCCACACACATCCCACCTTTACTGTCCCCACACATCCCACCTTTACTGTCCCCACACATCCCACCTTTACTGTCCCCACACATCCCACCTTTACTGTCCCCACACACATCCCACCTTTATGTCCCCACACATCCCACCTTTACTGTCCCCACACACATCCCACCTTTACTGTCCCCACACACATCCCACCTTCACTGTCCCCACACATTCCACCTTTACTGTCCCCACACACATCCCACCTTCACTGTCCCCACACATTCCACCTTTACTGTTCCCACACACATCCCACCTTTACTGTCCCCACACACATCCCACCTTCACTGTTCCCACACACATCCCACCTACACTGTCCCCACACACATCCCACCTTTACTGTTCCACACACACATCCCACCTTCACTGTCCCCACACACATCCCACCTACACTGTCCCCACACACATCCCACATTTACTGTTCCCACACACATCCCACCTTTACTGTCCCCACACACATCCCACCTTCACTGTTCCCACACACATCCCACCTACACTGTCCCCACACACATCCCACCCTTACTGTTCCCACACACATCCCACCTTTACTGTTCCCACACACATCCCACCTTCACTGTTCCCACACACATCCCACCTTTACTGTTCCCACACACATCCCACCTTTACTGTTCCCACACACATCCCACCTACACTGTCCCCACACACATCCCACCTTTACTGTTCCCACACACATCCCACCTTTACTGTCCCACACACATCCCACCTTCACTGTTCCCACACACATCCCACCTACACTGTCCCCACACACATCCCACCTTTACTGTTCCCACACACATCCCACCTTTACTGTTCCCACACACATCCCACCTTCACTGTCCCCACACACATCCCACCTTTACTGTTCCCACACACATCCCACCTACACTGTCCCCACACACATCCCACCTTTACTGTTCCCACACACATCCCACCTTTACTGTTCCCACACACATCCCACCTTTACTGTTCCCACACACATCCCACCTTTACTGTTCCCACACACATCCCACCTACTGTTCCCAAACCACCTCATGTCCCCACACACATCCCACCTACACTGTTCCCACACACATCCACCTACTGTTCCCACACACATCCACCTACACTGTCCCCACACACATCCCACCTACACTGTCCCCACACACATCCCACCTACACTGTTCCCACACACATCCTACCCGTGTCGTATACTGTGGCAGACTATGATAAACTTGATTGGTTGAAAGCCTACAGACAACAGTGAAGTGGATGATTAGCAACAAGCAATGACACCATACACACGTTATATTACGCTGTACCGTCAGGCGCCTGTGCTGTCTGTCACTTGGTGCTAACAAGGACATCGAGCTGTTGTTGGGAGTTGGGTTGACGGACACAATAGAAGAAAAGAAAGAAAGAAAGAAAGGGGGGAAAAACCCAGAAGGAGGAAAACGAAACAGTTTTCTTTCAGTCAGCAATTTTGTGCAACTTTGACCTGCTGTAGTTTGGTTATTGTTTTTCTTTCTGACACAAAACAACATCTTAGCAAAAACGACTCTGTGCCAGTCTCGTGGAACCTTTTTCTCTATGCTAACATTCTGATTTCCAGCCCACAACGGTTAGGTAGATATGTTTGATAAATGTCTCACATTTCATCAAAGGTACAGCACCCTTGTAATGTCTCCATGGCACAAAGGTACAGCACCCTTGTAATGTCTCACATGGCACAAAGGTACAGCACCCTTGTAATGTCTCACATGGCACAAAGGTACAGCACCCTTGTAATGTCTCACATGGCACAAAGGTACAGCACCCTTGTAATGTCACTCATACATTGGGCACAAAGGTACAGCACCCTTGTAATGTCTCACATGGCACAAAGGTACAGCACCCTTGTAATGTCTCACATGGCACAAAGGTACAGCACCCTTGTAATGTCTCACATGGCACAAAGGTACAGCATGAATCCTTGTAATGTCTCACATGGCACAAAGGTACAGCACCCTTGTAATGTCTCACATGGCACAAAGGTACAGCACCCTTGTAATGTCTCACATGGCACAAAGGTACAGCACCCTTGTAATGTCTCACATGGCACAAAGGTACAGCACCCTTGTAATGTCTCACATGGCACAAAGGTACAGCATCCTTGTAATGTCTCACATGCACAAAGGTACAGCACCCTTGTAATGTCTCACATGGCACAAAGGTACAGCACCCTTGTAATGTCTCACATGGCACAAAGGTACAGCACCCTTGTAATGGAGCTGTTTATGATTGAGTATACCACATGGCACAAAAGTACAGCACGTATCCAGTTGATTTAGTTTGAAATGAACAAGTGCAGTCTCAATGGCTCACCCAGGTGTGACTGTTGGGTCTTACGATCCTAAACTTGGTGTAGCAATTCTAGTACATGTAGGCCTACATCCATTGGTAACTCAATACACCTGTAGTGCAGTCTCCAGGCTTCCCAGCTGTGAATAGATACATTTTTTTTTCAACGTTGGGAACGGTAAATTAGCAAGGGCAAAAAGATGAGCACAGCCCTCATAGTGCTGGACACAAGAAAAGTTGAGGTCTTCACCATCACTCCTGTGTGACCTCAGGTTTATGGGGACACTTTTTTTTTAATGTAAAGTGCTCAAGAGAGTGCTTTAATGGTATATAGAACCAGTACTATTGTATGGCTGTGAAGCGTGGACAGTCAACACGCTTAGAACAAAATTGAGGCAACTGAAATGTTGTTTCTAAGAAGAATGTTAAGAGTTCTATGGACAGCAAAGAAGAAAATTGAGACAGTCTTGAAGGAGGCAGACACAAGAAGATCATTGATAACGAAGATTAGAAAAAAGACATGCAATATTTATAGCTTATTTATTTAGGAAAGGGGAATTAGAACACCTGGTCACAACAGGAAAGCTGGAGGGAAAGAGAACATCAGATAGACCCAGGGAGAAAATATTGGACGGACTTGCAGGGTGGCTGAAGACAGAGAGGGTGGGAGGTTTGCTTGCAGCGACAGGGATGGATTCGTGTGGAGGGTCATGATCGCCAGCGCCATGCGGCAAGGCACATGATGATGAAAGTACTCATACTGTTGGATGTCTTGAATGGATGAGCAAATGACAGCTTTTTATTTTATCCCATCTAAAGACAAAAGTGAGAAGATAAAAAAACAATGAATTGTTTGAACTGTTCGTGTTCAGGGTTGCTGAAATCAGAAAGTAAAGCTGCAAAGAAGAGGAGTGGGCACTGTCCTGATCAAGCTTGCCCCTAAGTTTTGCCAGCACAACGTTAACCCTGTCACTCCTGCACCCTATCCACATGCTGCAAAAACTTAACCCTTTAACTCCCTCACCCTATCCACCAGCTTCCTGCTGCAGGAAGCTGGTGAATAGGGTGAGGGAGTGAAAGGGTTATATTTCCGCTTTGCTTTCATGGTTGACAATGTGGGGCACTGGCAGATAGGGTGAGGGAGTCAAAGGGTTAACTCTCAAACAGCTTTGCTCACACCGTTGACATGGCTTATTTTCTTGGTTAGTCATACAGAAGTGCATAGAGTGAACTGAAAGCACTAACAGCAAACTGTAATTGTTGTATTAGTGAAGTGTAATTGGTTTACTTGTGAACATGACTTGGCATCTGGTTTTAATGCATGTTGCGAAACAGGAGCCCACCAAGCCAGTCAGTAGGAATGAAGTCTGATATCGCCAGGCAGCTGTAAGCTTTGGCTGAGGTGGTGGCTGGGTGGTGGAATGCAGTGCAGCTGATTTAATGGCGGTGACCTAACCTTTGTTGTCTGACATGGTAGTATGTACTGGTAGGCATCCTTCAGTGTGAAGTGACAGCGAGTTACCCCATCTGATCTAACCCCCAGAAATTGTTTGGACTGCATCTATCCTTTTGGATCAGAACAGTTTTGTGCATTTAGCTTGCATAAAAAGCCTGGTTGGTTTAGAAATAGTTTCCCGCCTTTCAGTTTGACGGCACAAGATCTACCCTGGGTCTGCCAACTTCGCGTTTTTGGCTTCCAGGCCACTTCAGTTGTTATTGCGTATCTAAGTTCTGTTCGTGGTTGTGGAAGGTAAGGCAACAGGGGAGGAGTATGACCTGCCTTCTCACAGCTGACCTGAGATTAGTGAAGTCTTTACCACCTCACTCTCCTGTAACCTGACTCAGGGTTTTGTGACTACCTTTGTCTTGTAAATATGGATGGGAAACTTTGTAAAAGTGCCATACAAATGTATACTGACATTGTCTGATCATGCCATCTGCCATTGTAATTGTACACTGAAATTGTCTGACCATGCCATGTGCCATTACAATTGTACACAGAAATTGTCCTATGTGCCATGTGCCATTACAATTGTACACTGAAATTGTCCTATGTGCCATGTGCCATTACAATTGTACACAGAAATTGTCCTATGTGCCATGTGCCATTACAATTGTACACAGAAATTGTCCTATGTGCCATGTGCCATTACAATTGTACACAGAAATTGTCCTATGTGCCATGTGCCATTACAATTGTACACAGAAATTGTCCTATGTGCCATGTGCCATTACAATTGTACACAGAAATTGTCCTATGTGCCATGTGCCATTACAATTGTACACAGAAATTGTCCTATGTGCCATGTACCATACATACAACTGTACACTGACATTGTCCCATCATGCCATACATCTGGACAGTGAAGCCCTCCCCCCTCCAGAATAGTGTGCATTTATGGATTTTAGCCAGTACTAACATGCCTCAGATTGATTTACTATTGAGATATAACCGTTCTTGACTGCCGAAGAAATCCAAAATGCTTTCTACAAGTATTGAACTAGGAAATGAAGTGCGAGTTGATCCTGTTGGTTAATGAAATTGAAACAGGATTCGACCATTTGGTTGTATAGATGTTGTGATAACGCATTGATGGATATTCTGTTTAAGATGTGTCCCACATGTACTACATTTGAAGTGTCTGAGGAATGATAAGAAGTGAAAAATGTCTGGGGCAGTTTAGGTGTGTGGGCACTTAAGGCATGTTGGAACACAAAAGAGCGTATATTATGTCTTTTTAGACAGTGGTTAGTGTGGGTTGCTGGTCTGGTTTACCATTTAGCCGTACCAGACTGCCTGCACTGTGACCAGTCATTTCCGCTGTTTGACATTTGCATGCAAAACACAGCTACATGGAAATGTCCAGGAACTTTGTCGCCAGTTGGACTCAGATGTTTGTGAGGGAAGCATGGATGGCTGTCTGCTTTTATAAATTTATCATAATCTTCAGCTGTCACTGTCATCCAGCTTGGAAGAGATTTTTTTGTATGATGTTCTCTCTGTCTCTGTCCCTCTTTATCTGCCTGTCTCTGTCTGCCTGGTTGTCTCTGTCCTCTCTCTCTGTTGTTGCTGCCCCATCTCTTATGGCGTTGCTCCCATAGCACTCATCTCAGTTTTCCAGCACTAGTGAAACCAAGTTTATTAGTTGATAACCCAGTGCCAAGAGGTCCATAGGAGCAAGTGATGTCAAGGTGCTATGAGGCCACCCACTGGAGGAAATTTCCAGTCGGGTACAATCATGCAATTTGGCACAGGCTTAGGTCTTGTTATCGTCATCCAGTCACAGTAATTTAATGGAGTTTCTTCATTACCTTCCTTCTATAGTATATCACGTGTTTACGTTTGGTGTGGAGTTGTTGTGTGTTCTGTTTTCTTTGTCTTTATTGTGTTTTTGTCCTGTTTTCTTTATCTGTATTGTGTTTTTGTTCTGTTTTCTTTGTCTTTATTGTGTTTTTGTCCTGTTTTCTTTATCTGTATTGTGTTTTTGTTCTGTTTTCTTTGTCTTTATTGTGTTTTTGTCCTGTTTTCTTTATCTGTATGTGTGTTTTTGTTCTGTTTTCTTTGTCTTTATTGTGTTTTTGTCTGTTTTCTTTTCTGTATTGTGTTTTTGTTCTGTTTTCTTTGTCTTTATTGTGTTTTTGTTCTGTTTTCTTTGTCTGTATTGTGTTTTTGTTCTGTTTTCTTTGTCTGTATTGTGTTTTTGTTCTGTTTTCTTTGTCTGTATTGTGTTGTTTTTGTTGTGTTTTCTTTGTCTTATTGTGTTTTTGTTTGTTTTCTTTGTCTTATTGTGTTTTTGTTTGTTTTCTTTGTCTGTATTGTGTTTTTTGTTTCTTTTTTTTTGTGTCTTTGTTTGTGTTTTTGTTCTGTTTTCTTTGTCTTTATTGTGTTTTTGTTGTTTTCTTTGTCTTATTGTGTTTTTGTTCTGTTTTCTTTGTCTTTATTGTGTTTTTGTTGTTTTCTTTGTCTTTATTGTGTTTTTGTTTGTTTCTTTGTCTTTATTGTGTTTTTGTTGTTTTCTTTGTCTTTATTGTGTTTTTGTTGTTTTCTTTGTCTTTATTGTGTTTTTGTTGTTTTCTTTATCTGTATTGTGTTTTTGTTGTTTTCTTTGTCTGTATTGTGTTTTTGTTGTTTTCTTTGTCTGTATTGTGTTTTTGTTGTTTTCTTTGTCTGTATTGTGTTTTTGTTGTTTTCTTTTGTCTGTATTGTGTTTTTGTTGTTTTCTTTGTCTTTATTGTGTTTTTGTTGTGTTTTCTTTGTCTGTATTGTGTTTTTGTTTGTGTTTTCTTTGTCTTTATTGTGTTTTTTGTTGTGTTTTTCTTTGTCTTATTGTGTTTTTGTTGTTTTCTTTGTCTTATTGTGTTTTTGTTGTTTTCTTTGTCTGTATTGTGTTTTTGTTGTTTTCTTTGTCTGTATTGTGTTTTTGTTTGTTTTCTTTGTCTGTATTGTGTTTTTGTTGTTTTCTTTGTCTGTATTGTGTTTTTGTTGTTTTCTTTGTCTGTATTGTGTTTTTGTTGTGTTTTCTTTGTCTTATTGTGTTTTGTTGTTTTCTTTGTCTGTATTGTGTTTTTGTTGTTTTCTTTGTCTGTATTGTGTTTGTTGTTTTCTTTGTCTTATTGTTTTTGTTGTGTTTTCTTTGTCTGTATTGTTTTTTGTTGTTTTCTTTGTCTTTATTGTGTTTTTGTTGTTTTCTTTGTCTTTATTGTGTTTTGTTGTTTTCTTTGTCTGTATTGTGTTTTTGTTGTTTTCTTTGTCTGTATTGTGTTTTTGTTTGTTTTCTTTGTTTGTATTGTGTTTTTTTGTTTTCTTTGTCTGTATTGTGTTTTGTTGTTTTCTTTGTCTGTATTGTGTTTTGTTTTTTTCTTTGTCTGTATTGTGTTTTTTTTGTTTTCTTTGTCTGTTTGTGTTTTTGTTTGTTTTCTTTGTCTTTATTGTGTTTTTTTTGTTTTCTTTGTCTGTATTGTGTTTTGTTGTTTTTCTTTGTCTGTATTGTTTTGTTGTTCTTTTGTATTGTTTTTGTTTCTTTGTTGTATTGTGTTTTTGTTTTTTCTTTTCTGTATTGTGTTTTTGTTGTTTTCTTGTCTGTATTGTGTTTTTGTTGTTTTCTTTGTCTGTATTGTGTTTTTGTTGTTTTCTTTGTCTGTATTGTGTTTTTGTTGTGTTTTCTTTGTCTGTATTGTGTTTTTGTTTGTTTTCTTTGTCTGTATTGTGTTTTTGTTGGTTTTCTTTGTCTGTATTGTGTTTTTGTTGTGTTTTCTTTGTCTGTATTGTGTTTTTGTTTGTTTTCTTTGTCTGTATTGTGTTTTTGTTGTTTTCTTTGTCTGTATTGTGTTTTTGTTGTTTTCTTTGTTGTATTGTGTTTTTGTTGTTTTCTTTGTCTGTATTGTGTTTTTGTTGTTTTCTTTGTCTGTATTGTGTTTTTTGTTGTTTTGTTTTGTTCTTGTCTGTATTGTGTTTTTGTTGTTGTTTTCTTTGTCTGTATTGTGTTTTGTGTTGTTTTCTTTGTCTGTTATTGTGTTTTTGTTGTTTTCTTTGTCTGATGTGTTTTTGTTGTTTTCTTTGTCTGTATTGTTTTTTGTGTTTTCTTTGTCTGTATTTGTTTTGTTGTTTTCTTTGTCTGTATTGTGTTTTGTTTCTTTCGTTGTTTTGTTTTTGTCTTTTGTGTTTTATGTTCTTGTGTTTTTGTGTTTGTTTTCTTTGTCTGTATTGTGTTTTTGTTGTTTTCTTTGTCTGTATGTTTTTTTTGTTTGTCTTTGTCTGTATTTTGTTTGTTCTTTTCTGTCTTATTGTGTGTTTGTTGTTGTGTTTTCTTGTTGTCTGTTAGTTGTGTTTGTTTTGTTGTTTCTTTGTCTTATTGTGTTTTTGTCTGTTTTCTTTGTCTGTATTGTGTTTTTGTTCTGTTTTCTTTCTGTCTTGTTTGTGTTTTTTGTTGTTGTGTTTTTTTGTTCTGTTATTGTGTTTTTGTTGTTTTCTTTGTCTGTATTGTGTTTTTGTTGTTTTCTTTGTCTGTATTGTGTTTTTGTTGTTTTCTTTGTCTGTATTGTTTGTTGTTTGTCTTTTTTGTTCTTTGTTTTTGTTGTTTTCTTGTTGTATTGTGTTTTTGTTGTTTTTCTTTGTCTGTATTGTGTTTTTGTTTGTTTTCTTTGTCTGTATTGTGTTTTTGTTTGTTTTCTTTGTCTGTATTGTGTTTTTTTGTTGTTTTTCTTTGTCTGTATTGTGTTTTTGTTTGTTTTCTTTGTCTGTATTGTGTTTTTGTTTGTTTTCTTTGTCTGTATTGTGTTTTTGTTGTTTTCTTTGTCTGTATTGTGTTTTTGTTGTTTTCTTTGTCTGTTTGTGTTTTTTTATTGTGTTTTTTGTCTTCTGTATTTGTTTTTGTTGTTTTCTTTGTCTGTATTGTGTTTTTGTTGTTTTCTTTGTCTGTATTGTGTTTTTGTTGTTTTCTTTGTCTGTATTGTGTTTTTGTTGTTTTCTTTGTCTTATTGTGTTTTTTGTTGTTTTCTTTGTCTTGTATTGTGTTTTTGTTTGTTCTTTCTTATGTGTTTTTGTGTTCTTTCTATTGTTTTGTTGTTTTCTTTGTCTGTATGTGTTTTTGTTGTTTTCTTTGTCTGTATTGTGTTTTTGTTGTGTTTTTTTTTTGTATTGTGTTTTTGTTGTTTTCTTTGTCTGTATTGTGTTTTTGTTGTTTTCTTTGTCTTTATTGTGTTTTTGTTGTTTTCTTTGTCTGTATTGTGTTTTTGTTGTTTTTCTTTGTCTGTATTGTGTTTTTGTTGTGTTTTCTTTGTCTTTATTGTGTTTTTGTTTGTTTTCTTTGTCTGTATTGTGTTTTGTTGTTTTCTTTGTCTTGTATGTGTTTTTGTTGTTTTCTTTGTCTGTATTGTGTTTTTGTTGTTTTCTTTGTCTGTATTGTGTTTTTGTTGTTTTCTTTGTCTTATTGTGTTTTTGTTGTTTTTCTTTGTCTTATTGTGTTTTTGTTGTTTTCTTTGTCTGTATTGTGTTTTTGTTGTTTTCTTTGTCTTTATTGTGTTTTTGTTGTTTTCTTTGTCTGTATTGTGTTTTTGTTGTTTTCTTTGTCTGTATTGTGTTTTTGTTGTTTTCTTTGTCTTTACTGTGTTTTTGTTGTTTTCTTTGTCTTTATTGTGTTTTTTGTTTGTTTTCTTTGTCTTTTATTTTGTTGTTTTTTGTCTTTAGTGTTTTTCTTTATCTGTATTGTTTTTTGTTGTTTTCTTTGTCTTTATGTGTTTTTGTTGTTTCTTTGTCTTTATTGTGTTTTTTGTTGTTTTCTTTGTCTGTATTGTGTTTTTGTTGTTTTCTTTATCTTTATTGTGTTTTTGTTGTTTTTGTCTTTATTGTGTTTTTGTTCGTCAGTTTTTGTTTGTCACTTGGATCTCCCCCACAACCACACACCATTTTCATGACTTCAGACACTGACCTTGACATAGAGACTCACAGTCGTCAGCATGATAATCAGTGACTAGTATAGTAATGTTCAATCATTTGCTGTGACATGTGTGTGTATGACGGGGGAGTGTGGAGTGTGGGGAAAAGCATTTCTTGTGTGTATGTGCGAGTTGTTTTAAGTGACCCGCATGCACACACACACTAACACACACACACACACACACACACACACACACACACACACACACACACACACACACACACACACAGACACACACACACACACACACACAACACACACACACACACACACACACACACACACACACACACACATCAAAGTACGACACAGCAGAACAAAGCACTTGACACGCAATGTGACACAAAAGAAAAAAGATATAATGCGGACATTGTGACACAGCAGAACAAAGGACATGACACATTGTGACACAGCAGAACAAAGGACATGACACATTGTGACGCAGCAGAACAAAGGACATGACACATTGTGACACAGCATAACAAAGGACATGACACATTGTGACAGCATAACAAAGGACATGACACATTGTGACACAGCAGAACAAAGGACATGACATATTGTGACAGCATAACAAAGGACATCGACACATGTGACACAGCAGAACAAAGGACATGACATATTGTGACACAGCAGAACAAAGGACATGACATTGTGACACAGCAGAACAAAGGAATGACATATTGTGACACAGCAGAACAAAGGACATGACATATTGTGACACAGCAGAACAAAGGACATGACATATTGTGACACAGCAGAACGAAGGACATGACACATTGTGACATAGAACAAAGGACATGACACATTGTGACACAGCAGAACAAAGGACATGACACATTGTGACACAGCAGAACAAAGGACATGACATTGTGACAGCAGAACAAAGGACATGACACATTGTGACACAGCAGAACAAAGGACATGACGTGACAGCAGAACAAAGGACATGACATTGTGACAGCAGAACAAAGGACATGACACATTGTGACACAGCAGAACAAAGGACATGACGTGACAGCAGAACAAAGGACACGACACATTGTGACACGGCAGAAACAAAGGACACGACACATTGTGACACAGTGGAACAAAGTATTTGACACACACAGTATGACACAAAAGAACAAAAGGACTGCAGCAGAACAAAGGCCAATATTATCAATATCAAGGTTTCAGAGCATTGACATTAATAAGGGCCCCTACTTCATCTGGAGTGGTTTATGATCCCACTGAGACTTGTAGGAGATTGTGTCAGTGCTTGGCAAAGTGACAGAGCTTCTGCCTTCCGGTATGAGTGCAAGTGAGGATTGCTCGAGGGAAAGTTTGCCTCTAGTGTACCCAGATGTGGAAGGATACCTGACCCTGTTGAGAATTGGAAAGGATAAATCAGCAAGGGGATGGCAATGGGCACCACCCATGTAATGCTTGTCCTGAGGAAAGTGTCAGCACACATGTGTACACACAGATGCATGTCTACTAGTGAGGAATGACAGTGGTTCAGACATTCACTCGCCAGAAAGTAAAACTGAGTTTCCGGGGTTCGTTTCCTGTTGAGACCTTGACTTTTATCCTAAGTTTGACTGGAAGATCGAACTGAACATCTAGTTCTTTGGAAGGAGACAAAAAATTAGTTGGACCCATGTGCCTTCTGGCCTGCGCACGCTAAAGATCCAGTGGCAGTAGAAAGTCATGAAGAGCAGGGCATTCATCTGTCTACCCAGGTACAAAATAATGGAGAGATACATAGATTTCCCTCACACCTCCCCTTGATGGCCATTTAGCTGTCTTGACTTTCTGAAATTTTGGTTAAAAAAATGTTAACCTTTGACTCCCGCACCCTATCCACCAGCCGCAAAAACTTAGCCCTTTGACTCCCTCACCATATCCATTATATCTGGTGGCTAGGGTGAAGGACTCAAAGGGTTAAAGTTTTGTTTTGCTGGCATGGTTGACAGTACAGGATGCTGTTGGACAGGATGCGTGAGTCAAAGGGTTAAAGTTTTGTTTTGCTAGCATGGTTGACAGTACAGGATGCTGTTGGACAGGATGCGTGAGTCAAAGGGTTAAAGTTTTGTTTTGCTAGCATGGTTGACAGTACAGGATGCTGTTGGACAAGGTGTGTGAGTCAAAGGGTTAAAGTTTTGTTTTGCTGGCATGCTTGACAGTATAAGATGCTGTTGGACAGGATGTGTGAGTCAAAGGGTTAAAGTTTTGTTTTGCTGGCATGGTTGACAGTATAGGATGCTGTTGGACAGGATGTGTGAGTCAAAGGGTTAAAGTTTTGTTTTGCTAGCATGGTTGACAGTATAGGATGCTGTTGGACAGGATGTGTGAGTCAAAGGGTTAGTTTTGTTTTGCTAGCATGGTTGACAGTATAAGATGCTGTTGGACAGGGTGTGTGAGTCAAAGGTTAAAGTTTTTTTGCTAGCATGGTTGACAGTATAGGATGCTGTTGGACAGGGTGTGTGAGTCAAAGGGTTAAAAGTTTTGTTTTGCTAGCATGGTTGACAGTATAGGATGCTGTTGGACAGGGTGTGTGAGTCAAAGGGTTAGTTTTGTTTTGCTGGCATGGTTGACAGTATAGGATGCTGTTGGACAGGGTGTGTGAGTCAAAGGGTTAAAGTTTTGTTTTGCTAGCATGGTTGACAGTATAGGATGCTGTTGGACAGGATGTGTGAGTCAAAGGGTTAGTTTTGTTTTGCTGGCATGGTTGACAGTATAAGATGCTGTTGGACAGGATGCGTGAGTCAAAGGGTTAAAGTTTTGTTTTGCTAGCATGGTTGACAGTAAAGGATGCTGTTGGACAGGATGCGTGAGTCAAAGGGTTAAAGTTTTGTTTTCTGGCATGCTTGACAGTATAGGATGCTGTTGGACAGGATGCGTGAGTCAAAGGGTTAAAGTTTTGTTTTGCTAGCATGGTTGACAGTATAGGACACTGTTGGACAGGGTGCGGGAGTCAAAAGGTTAAAAAGGTCGCCGTGCACTGTGGCAACATGCTGTCAGCCAAGAGAACAACCCGAGTTTCACATGGCACATCCACTGTGACATAAAAATATGAATATAAATATCATCGAGCGTGTCATTTATGTATGTCTGTATTTTCAGAATGCATTGGTCTAAAATTTCTCTGCCAGACTTCTGTTCAGTTGGTAGTCTGAATATTTCTCCTTTTTTTCCTCTAAGGTTTTGTATCAAGGCAACGTAACGTGTGCACTCTGAAGACTAGAGTTAAGATTGAGGCTGTCACTGTAATCTCTAATCCTAGACTTGCAATCCATATTTCATGTGGAAGAGCAGGTCTTATCATTGATAACTGTTTACCTCTGATTGACGATGACTTGAAAGTTGACATTTTGGTGTGAGACTGATTGATTCAACGGTCAGTCATTGCATAGAACAGTTAAAGTGAGAGTGCACCACGTGATAATTTCTGCAGAAGATTTTGATAGAATTTAGACCAAGATAGAAGAACTGCGGATTGCAGAATAAAAGTCCATAATCTGACCAGTGCATAGTTTGGTTTTGTGATTGCATGTTCATAGGATAGAAATTAAAAAAAAAAAATCATACATGATTACTGTCATTTGAACTATTAGGATTGGATGAAAAGGAAAGGTCATCCCATAACCTTGACGTCATAGTGGTTCAGATGGTAGACAACTCGGTTTCATGAGGGTGGTGCCTGTTGCTTCCTCCCTCCCCCCCCCTCCCTGCTACTTTATGTTCCCTAACCCTGAACAGTCGTTCCCCTTCACATCCACAGTTCTTACTGAGCGGGATTTGCCGTCACATGGGAAAGCAGGAGTTGTGTCGTTACACCAACCAGGCCTCGTACTTCACGATACTTTCACCAAAATATGGCTGATGAATGGAAACTTTAGCACGAGACTGATAGGGTGACCGCATGAGACTGATTGGTTGACCGCATGAGACTGATAGTTGACCGCACGAGACTGATAGGTTGACCACATGCAGAAAAGGATTAATGACAGTGCATTCAGTGATGGAAATAAACTGGTCAAGTCTTGACCTCTTACTTAACCCTTTCACTCCCTCACCCTATTTACCAACATCCTGCGTATCAGCCATGATAGCAAAGCAAAATCTTAATACTTGACTCACCCTATGTACCTGCTTCCTGCATTATCTTACATAATAGCAGAATAAATAATAAATAACCCTTTCACTCCCTCACCCAGTTTCAATCATGATTGCAGTGCAAGAGCATAACTTTTTTCACTCACCGCCATATGTGGAGGATGATGGATAAAGTGAGTGGGGTTAAAGGGTAAAGTTTCTGCAGCTGGTGAACAGTAAGAGGGGATGAAGGGGTTAAACTCGGAGTAATGGGGAAGACCTGAGATAAATTCAGGCAGTTTCTAAACTGGTGGGTGATAGCGAAGACCTTGTATGTAAAAGTGGCGCCGTCTGTAGGGCGATAGTCTGTACGTTGGTTCAGTGATTGTGTGTCTGTCTGTGGCACAGACATCTTAGATGTCTGTGGTCTGTGGTCTGAAGTATTGGTAGTTGGCCCTACTGCGTGGTGCACACCGTATGTGGAATGTGCCACACACTTCAGTGGAAACGGGTGTACATGTAGGTAGTCGGTGTGTGCCCTGTACAGATTCTTGTAGTTACACCCTCAGTGGTGTACCCGACACCCCATCGTATTGTTGCCTCCCTTCTCTCCCCACTCCCCTCCCCTTCGCTTTAGTTTTACCCTCTCACGCATTATCTGTCTGTGTGTGTGTGTGGGTGTGTGTGTGTGTGTGTGTGTGTGTGTGTGTGTGTGTGTGTGTGTGTGTGAGAGAGAGAAAGAGAGAGAGAAAGAGAGAGAGAGCGAATGTGTGCGAGACAGACAGACAGAGTGGTGTGTGAGAGAAGAGAGAGAGAGAGAGAGAGTGTGTGTGTGTGTCTTTGTGTGTGTGTGTGTGTATGTCGTGTGTGTGTTGTGTGGTGTGTGGTTTGTGAAGATGAGAGAGAGAGAGAGAGAGTGTGTGTGTGTGTGTTGTGTGTGTGTGTGTGTGATTGTGTGGAAGATAGAGCGTGTTGTGTGTGTGAGTGTGAGTGAGGGGTGGTGGAGGAGAGAGAGAGAGAGAGAGAGAGAGAGAGAGAGAGAGAGAGAGAGAGAGAGAGAGAGAGAGAGCTAGATTCCTTCGTGCTCTGTCCTGGCTGTGTGTGCATCAATCTCTGTTGTCAGTTTTGTGTGCCAGCTTGTCTGTGCGACTCTATCTGTCTTCCTCTAGTATATACTGTCCACACCACAGACATCTAAGATGTCTGTGGTCCACACTCTGCATCTTCTTGTCTCGGGCTTCTCTTTCTCATCGTTCTGTGTAGACAGGGCATCCTCTGTCTCTGTCTCTCTCTGTTTCTCTGTCCCTGTCTGTCTGTCTCTTGTCTTTCCCCGTCTGTCTCTTTCTTTCTCTCTGTGTCTGTCTCTGTTTCTCTGTCCCTGTCTGTCTTGTCTTTTTCCGTCTGTCTCTTTCTCTCTGTGTCTGTCTGTCTCTCTCTGTTTCTCTGTCCCTGTCTGTCTGTCTGTCTCTCTTGTCTTTTTCGTCTGTCTCTTTCTTTCTGTGTCTGTCTGTTTCACTGTCTCTGTCTCTCTCTGTTTCTCTGTCCCTGTCTGTCTGTCTGTCTTGTCTTTTTCCGTCTGTCTCTTTCTTTCTGTCTGTGTCTGTCTGTCTGTCTCTCTCTCTGTTTCACTGTCTCTCTGTCTCTGTTTCTCTGTCCCTGTCTGTCTGTCTGTCTCTTGTCTTTTTCCGTCTGTCTCTTGTCTCTTTCTTTCTCTCTGTCTCTGTCTCTCTGTCTCTCTCTGTCTCTGTCTCTGAGAGTCTGTCTCTCTGTCTTTTTCCGTCTGTCACCCTGTCTCTGTCTCTTTCTTTCTCTCTGTCTCTTTCTCGCCCTCCCTCACCTCTCTTCATGTCTGTCTCTCCCCCTCTTTCCCTTTTCCTTCCTCTCCTTTCCCTCCCTGTTCTGTTCATGTTGTAATAACGTTATCTATGTTTATATGAACGCGTCATTTCGTTATGTGCTTCAAAGGGTTGTGACTACACAAACAAACCCTCGTTAGTCTGTGTCGTTATCTGTGTCTGTTGGTCTGTCTCCCTCTCCCTCCTTCCTCCTGTCTCTACCTGTCTGCCAGACTCTGATTATCTTTGTCATTATCTTTGTCATTATCTTGTCATTATCTTTATCTGCCAGTCTGTCTCCCTCCACCTTCTTCCTGTCTCTACCTGTCTGCCATCTGTCATACTTTGTCATTATCTTTGTCATTATCTTTATCTGCCAGTCTGTTGCCTTCCCCATCACCTTCCTGTCTCTACCTGTCTGCCAGTCTGTCATTATCTTTGTCTGCCAGTCTGTCTCCCCCATCATCTTCCTGTCTCTACCTGTCTGCCAGTCTCTGCCATTATCTTTGTCATTATCTTTGTTGGTCTGTCTCCCTCCCCCTCCTTCCTGTCTCTACCTGTCTGCCAGTCTGCCATTATCTTTGTCATTATCTTTGTCTGCCATCTGTCTCCCTTCCCCCTCCTTCCTGTCTGCCAGACTGTGATTATCTTTGTCATTATCTTTGTAATTGTCTTTGTCTTCCTCCCCCTCCTTCCTTTCTCTATCTGTCTGCCAGTCTCTGACATTATCTTTGTCATTATCTTTGTCTGCCAGTCTCCCTCCCTCACCCTCCTTCTTCCCGTCTCTACCTGTCTGCCAGACTGCGCGTTAAGTCAGTTGGTCTCTGTCTTTGTCTTCTTCTTTGTCGTGCTTTCCCTGTCATTGGGTCCATTTTTGTTTTTTTTTTTCTTTTTCTGTCCCTCATTCTGGTTTACGCAGTGGCGTTGATCCCACGCCGATCGTTCCAGTTGCACGACGCCCTGCCAACGGTAATTCATGGAATCGATATCTCCATGCCAGGAAGCCCATGGGAGCCAAAGCTGTCATGCCGCAGTGGGGGCCACCCACGATGAAGAGACCTCGCGCTGTGGCTGAGTCATGTCAGTGTGGTTGAACAGTCAGTGCCTGTTGTGATCCAACTTAGTAACGACACTGTCACTATAAAATGTTTGTTCTGTCCACTGGGTGCTGTAGTAACGACACTGCCACTATAAAATGTTTGTTCTGTCCTAACTGGGTGCTGTAGTAACGACACTGTCACTATAAAATGTTTGTTCTGTCCACTGGGTGCTAGTAGTAACGACACTGTCACTATAAAATGTTTGTTCTGTCCAACTGGGTGCTGTAGTAACGACACTGCACTATAAAATGTTTGTTCTGTCCTAACTGGGTGCTGTAGTAAGTAACGACACTGTCCACTATAAAATGTTTGTTCTGTCCAACTGGGTGCTGTAGTAACGACACTGCCACTATAAAATGTTTGTTCTGTCTAACTGGGTGCTGTAGTAAGTAACGACACTGTCACTATAAAATGTTTGTTCTGTCAACTGGGTGCTGTAGTAACGACACTGTCACTATAAAATGTTTGTTCTGTCCAACTGGGTGCTGTAGTAAGTAACGACACTGACACTATAAAATGTTTGTTCTGTCCTAACTGGGTGCTGTAGTAATACGACACTGTCACTATAAAATGTTTGTTCTGTCCAACTGGGTGCTGTAGTAACGACACTGTCACTATAAAATGTTTGTTCTGTCTAACTGGGTGCTGTAGTAACGACACTGTCACTATAAAATGTTTGTTCTGTCTAACTG
This sequence comes from Monoplex corrugatus, assembly GCA_030674185.1. Classification (NCBI taxonomy): domain Eukaryota; kingdom Metazoa; phylum Mollusca; class Gastropoda; order Littorinimorpha; family Ranellidae; genus Monoplex; species Monoplex corrugatus. Next base: position 84,135,675 of record JAPXFY010000015.1, read on the forward strand.
GGTGATGTAGTAAGTAACGACACTGTCACTATAAAATGTTTGTTCTGTCTAACTGGGTGCTGTAGATAACGACACTGTCACTATAAAATGTTTGTTCTGTCTAACTGGGTGATGTAGTAAGTAACGACACTGTCACTATAAAATGTTTGTTCTGTCTAACTGGGTGCTGTGTAGTAACGACACTGTCACTATAAAATGTTTGTTCTGTCTAACTGGGTGCTGTAGTAACGACACTGTCACTATAAAATGTTTGTTCTGTCTAACTGGGTGTGTGTAGTAACGACACTGTCACTATAAAATGTTTGTTCTGTCTAACTGGGTGATGTAGTAAGTAACGACACTGTCACTATAAAATGTTTGTTCTGTCTAACTGGGTGACTGTAGTAACGACACTGTCACTATAAAATGTTTGTTCTGTCTAACTGGGTGATGTAGTAAGTAACGACACTGTCACTATAAAATGTTTGTTCTGTCTAACTGGTGTTGTAGTAACGACACTGTCACTATAAAATGTTTGTTCTGTCTAACTGGGTGCTGTAGTAAGTACGACACTGTCCACTATAAAATGTTTGTTCTGTCTAACTGGGTGATGTAGTAAGTAACGACACTGTCACTATAAAATGTTTGTTCTGTCTAACTGGGTGATGTAGTAAGTAACGACACTGTCACTATAAAATGTTTGTTCTGTCTAACTGGGTGATGTGTAGTAACGACACTGTCACTATAAAATGTTTGTTCTGTCTAACTGGGTGCTGTAGGTAACGACACTGTCACTATAAAATGTTTGTTCTGTCTAACTGGGTGATGTAGTAAACGACACTGTCACTATAAAATGTTTGTTCTGTCTCAACTGGGTGCTGTAGTAAGTAACGACACTGTCACTATAAAATGTTTGTTCTGTCTAACTGGGTGATGTTAAGTAACGACACTGTCACTATAAAATGTTTGTTCTGTCTAACTGGGTGCATGTAGTAGTAACGACACTGTCACTATAAAATGTTTGTTCTGTCCTAACTGGGTGCTGTAAGTAACGACACTGTCACTATAAAATGTTTGTTCTGTCTAACTGGGTGCTGTAGTAACGACACTGTCACTATAAAATGTTTGTTCTGTCTAACTGGGTGATGTAGTAGTAACGACACTGTCACTATAAAATGTTTGTTCTGTCTAACTGGGTGCTGTAGTAACGACACTGTCACTATAAAATGTTTGTTCTGTCTAACTGGGTGCTGTAGTAATAACGACACTGTCACTATAAAATGTTTGTTCTGTCTAACTGGGTGCTGTAAGTAACGACACTGTCACTATAAAATGTTTGTTCTGTCTAACTGGGTGATGTAGTAACGACACTGTCACTATAAAATGTTTGTTCTGTCTAACTGGGTGCTAGTAAGTAACGACACTGTCACTATAAAATGTTTGTTCTGTCTAACTGGGTGCTGTAGTATACGACACTGTCACTATAAAATGTTTGTTCTGTCTAACTGGGTGCTGTAGTAAGTAACGACACTGTCACTATAAAATGTTTGTTCTGTCCAACTGGGTGATGTGTAGTAACGACACTGTCACTATATAAATGTTTGTTCTGTCTAACTGGGTGCTGTAGTAAGTAACGACACTGTCACTATAAAATGTTTGTTCTGTCAACTGGGTGCTGTAGTAACGACACTGTCACTATAAAATGTTTGTTCTGTCTAACTGGGTGCTGTAGTATAACGACACTGTCACTATAAAATGTTTGTTCTGTCTAACTGGGTGCTGTTAGTAACGTACTGACAACTGGCAATGTCACTATAAAATGTTTGTTCTGTCTAACTGGGTGCATGTAGTAACGACACTGTCACTATAAAATGTTTGTTCTGTCTAACTGGGTGCTGTAGTAAGTAACGACACTGTCACTATAAAATGTTTGTTCTGTCTAACTGGGTGCTGTAGTAGTAACGACACTGTCACTATAAAATGTTTGTTCTGTCTAACTGGGTGCTGTAGTAAGTAACGACACTGTCACTATAAAATGTTTGTTCTGTCTAACTGGGTGTGTAGTAACGACACTGTCACTATAAAATGTTTGTTCTGTCTAACTGGGTGCTGTAGTAACGACACTGCCACTATAAAATGTTTGTTCTGTCTAACTGGGTGCTGTAGTAAACGACACTGTCACTATAAAATGTTTGTTCTGTCCAACTGGGTGTGTATAGTAACGACACTGTCACTATAAAATGTTTGTTCTGTCTAACTGGGTGCTGTAGTAAGTAACGACACTGTCACTATAAAATGTTTGTTCTGTCTAACTGGGTGCTGTAGTAACGACACTGTCACTATAAAATGTTTGTTCTGTCTAACTGGGTGCTGTAGTAACGACACTGTCACTATAAAATGTTTGTTCTGTCCAACTGGGTGCTGTAGTAAGTAACGACACTGTCACTATAAAATGTTTGTTCTGTCTAACTGGGTGATGTAGTAACGACACTGTCACTATAAAATGTTTGTTCTGTCCAACTGGGTGTTGTAGTAACGACACTGTCACTATAAAATGTTTGTTCTGTCCAACTGGGTGCTGTAGTAACGACAACCCTCCACTATAAAATGTTTGTTCTGTCCAACTGGGTGCTGTAGTAAGTAACGACACTGTCACTATAAAATGTTTGTTCTGTCCAACTGGGTGATGTAGTAACGACACTGTCACTATAAAATGTTTGTTCTGTCCAACTGGGTGCTGTAGTAACGACACTGTCACTATAAACATTGTTCTGTCCAACTGGGTGCTGTAGTAACGACACTGTCACTATAAAAGTTTGTTCTGTCCAACTGGGTGCTGTAGTAACGACAACCCTCCACTATAAAATGTTTGTTCTGTCCAGCTGGGTGACAGCACTATTGTACTTAATGATTCGGTCAAGGCCGATTGGCGTTGTTCTTGATCCTCAGCTCCTGTAGCTGAGCTCCCTACCCTGTCAGTGTTATTACTGTCAACTTGATGTGTCAGTTCGGTTCGCCATTATCTTTCAACTTTGCAGCCTTTGAAGTTGTGACTTCTCTTCTGTTGTCTTGTCTCGCTTTGATTATTGTAATCTGCTATCTGGCTTGCACTGTTTCTTTTGTTGCATACGTCCTGCATATTCAGAATTGCGTGGCGGCCGGTTCTGCTGGACCTTGTCACTCCCTGCTTCACTTTTTCCACTGACTGCCTGTTTCTCGAAGAATTTCATCCAAAATCAATACATTGCACTACAAGTGTACCAATGGTACTGCACCTATCAATCTTTGTGACCCCTCCGAATGTACACCCCTGCCCGACCTCTCCGTTCTGCTTCTGATACTACTTGTTTACAGATTCCTCCCTACAGATGTTCCACAGGTGACCCCGCTGTTTTTCTGTGTCTGGTCCATATAGCTGGAATGAGCTTCCCCTGTCTGTTTGACAGTCACATATTCTGTCTTCCTTCAAGTGTATTTTGACACATTCCTTTTATCCAGTAGTGATTTCCCCTTCTATGTGCCCACCCTTGTCCTACTTCCCCCTGTATTGCCCACCCTTGTCCTACTTCCCCTCCTGCCCACCCTTGTCCTACTTCCCCCTGTATGTGCCCATCCTTGTCCTACTTCCCCCTGTATGTGCCCACCCTTGTCCTACTTCCCCCTGTATGTGTCCACCCTTGTCCTACTTCCCTCCTGATGTACCCACCCTTGTCCTACTTCCCCCTGTATGTACCCACCCTTGTCCTACTTCCCCCTGTATGTGCCCACCCTTGTCCTACTTCCCTCCTGCCCACTCCTTGTCCTACTTCCCCCTGTATGTGTACCACCCTTGTCCTACTTCCCCCTGTATGTACCCACCTTGTCCTACTTCCCCCTGTATGTACCCACCCTTGTCCTACTTCCCCCTGTATGTACCCATCCTTGTCCTACTTTCCCTCTATGTACCCACCCTTGTCCTACTTCCCCCTGTATGTACCACACCTTGTCCTACTTCCCCTGTATGTACCCACCCTTGTCCTAATTCCCCCTGTATGTGACCCACCCTTGTCCTACTTCCCCCTGTATGTGCCCACCCTTGTCCTACTTCCCCCTGTAGTGTACCCACCCTTGTCCTACTTCCCCCTGTATGTGCCCACCTTGTCCTACTTCCCCCTGTATGTGCCCACCTTGTCCTACTTCCCCCTGTATGTGCCCACCCTTGTCCTACTTCCCCCTGTATGTGCCACCCTTGTCCTACTTCCCCCTGTATGTGCCCACCCTTGCCCTACTTCCCCCTGTATGTACCCACCCTTGTCCTACTTCCCCCTGTATGTCCCCACCCTTGTCCTACTTCCCCCTGTATGTGCCTATCCTTGTCCTACTTCCCCCTGTATTGCCCACCCTTGTGCTACTTCCCCCTGTATGTGCCCACCCTTGTCCTACTTCCCCCTGTATGTGCCCACCCTTGTCCTACTTCCCTCTTGTATGCACCCACCCTTGTCCTACTCCCCCTGTATGTGCCCACCCTTGTCCTACTTCCCTCCAGCCCTTCCCGACCCAGTGTGCGTGTACTTTGTGTCCTTGACTTCTGCATTGAGAGTTATTTAGTGAATGATGTCTAGGATTGAGACTGCATGACTGGGCAGTACTCTGTGCATACTATCATTTTATATCCTGGCATCATTCAGGCTTGAGAGATACAAACACTTGCAGTATTGGTCAGAAAATTTGAATAACACTCTCAACTGCACAATCGCAATGTAGATAAGACCAGACTGTGTGGGTGCAGCCTTTCTGATGAACCCATAGCAGGTTCAGCTCTGGGTAGGAGCATGTCAGTGATGAAAAATCCCACAATAATGGCGCTTTTGTTTTGCTGTTGTTGTTGTTGTTGTTGACTGGTGAGGGTTGGAGCCTACGGCCACCCAGTCAGTAGGCCATAGTGTGACCACTTTACCGTAGTGACTGTTTCCCTGTGTTGATTTCTCTCCCCATCCTCCTTCATGGCCCCTGTTCCTTTCTTTTTCTTTCCAAATTCTGTTTGTGCCTGTATGTCTGGTATCCCAGTCTACCTGCCCCGCTACCTGTTTGTGCCTGTATGTCTGGTATCCCAGTCTACCTGCCCCGCTACCTGTTTGTGCCTGTAGCTGTATCCAGTCTACCTGCCCCGCTATCCTTTGTCCGTAGTCTGTATCCTCTACCTGCCGCTACCTGTTTGTGCCTGTATGTCTGGTATCCCGTCTACCTGCCCGCACTTTGTGCGTAGTCGTATCCCGTCTACCTGCCCCGCTACCCACCACCGTGCCACCCCACCCCACCTGTCTGTCGGCCTGTTTCTTATCCTGTCCTGCTTTACCTCACATTTTCTGCTTTATCTTTTCTCCCCTACCCCATTCCATCCATCAGCAGTTGATGTACCTCCCCCCTTCTATCTTTACTCTCTGAAACCGAGATTCATGTTGTCTCAGTCCCTCTCTCTCTTGCCCTCCCATCCATTCTCTCTTTGTGTTATCTTTGTGTGACTCTTTGTGCCATCAGGTCATCTCTGTCCCTGAGGCTTCACACGGTAGTGGCTTCTCTCTTTGTGTGTTGTACTTGCTTTGCTGCTCTTTTCCACTTTGGTTTACACTAATGTGTTTTCCTTTCATTTCTGTCTTTCCGTCTGTCTCTCTCGTTTGTTTTCCTTTCATTTCTGTCTTTCTGTCTGTCTCTCTCGTTTGCTCTCCTTTCATTTCTGTCTTTCCGTCTGTCTCTCATTTGTTTTCCTTTCATTTCTGTCTTTCCGTCTGTCTCTCTCTGTTTGCTCTCCTTTCATTTCTGTCTTTCCGTCTGTCTCTCATTTGTTTTCCTTTCATTTCTGTCTTTCTGTCTGTCTCTCTCGTTTGCTCTCCTTTCATTTCTGTCTTTCCGTCTGTCTCTCATTTGTTTTCCTTTCATTTCTGTCTTTCCGTCTGTCTCTCTCGTTTGCTCTCCTTTCATTTCTGTCTTTCCGTCTGTCTCTCATTTGTTTTCCTTTCATTTCTGTCTTTCCGTCTGTCTCTCATTTGTTTTCCTTTCATTTCTGTCTTTCCGTCTGTCTCTCTCATTTGTTTTCCTTTCATTTCTGTCTTTCCGTCTGTCTCTCATTTGTTTTCCTTTCATTTCTGTCTTTCCGTCTGTCTCTCATTTGTTTTCCTTTCATTTCTGTCTTTCCGTCTGTCTCTCATTTGTTTTCCTTTCATTTCTGTCTTTCCGTCTGTCTCTCATTTGTTTTCCTTTCATTTTCTGTCTTTCCGTCGTCTCTCATTTGTTTTCCTTTCATTTCTGTCTTTCCGTCTCATTTGTTTTCCTTTCATTTCTGTCTTTCCGTCTGTCTCATTTGTTTTCCTTTCATTTCTGTCTTTCCGTCTGTCTCATTTGTTTTCCTTTCATTTCTGTCTTTCCGTCTGTCTCTCTCATTTGTTTTCTTTTCCATACCTCACCCCCTGTCTCACATTCTCTCCCTGTCTCCCCTCGGAGTATCTGTGTGTGTGCACTGTCCTTTTACTATTGATGTTCTTCACGTTATCGTCTTTAGTTTTAAGATTAATTAAAGTGGTTGTTCCCTTGCATATGATTTATAAGTACTTATCTTGTAGTTGATGTTCAGCCGCTTTGTAAAGGTCACTGATCAAATACAAAATAAACCATTTGTCTGTGTACCTTCCGTTTTATGATCATCCATCACATACTATCTGTGGCGTCAGTGCCTGCATATGGAATTTATTTGAGTGCAGAGATGCCATCTTGAGAAATTGAAACTGAAACCATTCTCTACTTTATTATTATTCTGTTTTATCATCATCATCATCATCATCGTCGTCGTCATCGTTGTCATCATCATCATCATCATTATGATTATTTTGTACACATTACAACAATCCTTGTCTTTTTCGTGGCCATCTAGTCTTTGTGAGTTTCACCACAACTCAGACTCATTCTGTCTCGCTCCAGCTCTCTTGATGTCCCTGCAATTTCCCAGTTTTTACAAGAGATCAACAGATTTCACCTGATATGATTTTAACGGCTGTTTTTTCTTTAGTGATATGATTTTACGTCTGTTTTTTCTTTAATTGCAATTTAGATTTGCAAGGTTATTGGTGAGCATGGTTTTTAACTGTTGTCTTTTATAATTATCTGAACGGGGTTGTCGTTTTTGACATGGTGTTAGCCCTGATATGGCTCTAGTAGTCGGCTGGGCTATAAGCAATATGAACTTGAACTTCTTGATATCCCCTCTGTTCTCTTTCTTTTGTCTGTGTGCGATTCTGTGCCATTAGGCTTTCTCTGTTAGTCTTTTTGATGATTGTGGTTTATTTCTTTTGTCATTCTGTCTGCTTAACGCTCTGTTAGTCTGTTTGATGATTGTGGTTTATTTCTTTTGTCATTCTGTCTGCTTAACGCTCTGTTAGTCTGTTTGATGATTGTGGTTTATTTCTTTTGTCATTCTGTCTGCTTAACGCTCTGTTAGTCTGTTTGATGATTGTGGTTTATTTCTTTGTCATTCTGTCTGCTTAACGCTCTGTTAGTCTTTTGATGATTGTGGTTTATTTCTTTTGTCATTCTGTCTGCTTAACGCTCTGTTAGTCTGTTTGATGATTGTGGTTTATTTCTTTTGTCATTCTATCTGCTTCTTTCTCTGTGTTTTTGCCCAGTATGCCTTTGGCATATACAGACAGCTGTGAAGTTCTCCATTCCCGCCTGTTGTGAGCCAACCTGTGTGTAGTGCTCCAGGTGTGAGTCAGGGCCTTTTCTGCTTCATTCATTTGTTTATCCTCCATTTTCTCTGTATTTCTCCGTTTTTGTAGCTCATTTTCCAATGTCTATGTTTCATCTTCTGTTTCTGAATCTGCCTCGTTCTGTCTGTTTTTGTCTCTTTGCTGCTGTTTGTAAAGGTTTCGTCTTGCTGCTGGTGTTTATAAAGGTTTTGTCTCTTTGCTGGTGTTTATAAAGGTTTTGTCTCTTTGCTGGTGTTTATAAAGGTTTTGTCTCTTTCCTGGTGTTTATAAAGGTTTTGTCTCTTTGCTGGTGTTTATAAAGGTTTTGTCTCTTTGCTGGTGTTTATAAAGGTTTTGTCTAACTGGTGCTGTGTATAAAGGTTTTGTCTAGCTGCTGTGTATAAAGGTTTTGTCTAGCTGCTGTGTATAAAGGTTTTGTCTGGCTGATGTGTATAAAGGTTTTGTCTGGCTGATGTGTATAAAGGTTTTGTCTAGCTGCTGTGTATAAAGGTTTTGTCTAGCTGCTGCTGTGTATAAAGGTTTTGTCTAGCTGCTGTTTATAAAGGTTTTGTCTAGCTGCTGCTGTGTATAAAGGTTTTGTCTAGCTGCTGTTTATAAAGGTTTTGTCTAGCTGCTGTGTATAAAGGTTTTGTCTAGCTGCTGTGTATAAAGGTTTTGTCTAGCTGCTGTGTATAAGGGTTTTGTCTACCTGCTGTGTATAAAGGTTTTGTCTAGCTGATGTGTATAAAGGTTTTGTCTGGCTGCTGTGTATAAAGGTTTTGTCTTGCTGCTGTGTATAAAGGTTTTGTCTAGCTGATGTGTATAAAGGTTTTGTCTAGCTGCTGTGTATAAAGGTTTTGTCTAGCTGCTGTGTATAAAGGTTTTGTCTAGCTGATGTGTATAAAGGTTTTGTCTGGCTGCTGTGTATAAGGGTTTTGTCTACCTGCTGTGTATAAAGGTTTTGTCTACCTGCTGTGTATAAGGGTTTTGTCTGGCTGCTGTGTATAAAGGTTTTGTCTAGCTGATGTGTATAAAGGTTTTGTCTGGCTGCTGTGTATAAGGGTTTTGTCTACCTGCTGTGTATAAAGGTTTTGCATACCTGCTGTTGTATAAAGGTTTTGTCTGGCTGCTGTGTATAAGGGTTTTTGTCTAGCTGCTGTGTATAAAGGTTTTGTCTCTTTGCTGCTGTGTATAAAGGTTTTGTCTGGCTGCTGTGTATAAGGTTTTGTCTAGCTGCTGTGTATAAAGGTTTTGTCTCTTTGCTGCTGTTTATAAAGGTTTTGTTGCTGCTGTGTATAAGGGTTTTTGTCTTGCTGCTGTTTTACAGTGTCCTTCTTGCTGCTGTTTATAAAGATTTTGTCTCTTTGCTGCTGTTTATAAAGGTTTTGTTGCTGCTGTGTATAAAGGTTTTGTCTAGCTGCTGTGTATAAAGGTTTTGTCTAGCTGAATGTGTATAAAGGTTTTGTTGCTGCTGTGTATAAAGGTTTTGTCTAGCTGCTGTGTATAAAGGTTTTTGTCTAGCTGCTGTGTATAAAGGTTTTGTCTAGCTGCTGTGTATAAAGGTTTTGTCTAGCTGCTGTGTATAAAGGTTTTGTCTAGCTGCTGTGTATAAAGGTTTTGTCTAGCTGATGTTTATAAAGGTTTTGTTGCTGCTGTGTATAAAGGTTTTGTCTAGCTGCTGTGTATAAAGGTTTTGTTGCTGCTGTGTATAAAGGTTTTGTCTAGCTGCTATGTATAAAGGTTTTGTCTAGCTGCTGTGTATAAAGGTTTTGTCTAGCTGCTGTGTATAAAGGTTTTGTCTAGCTGCTGTGTATAAAGGTTTTGTCTAGCTGCTGTGTATAAAGGTTTTGTCTAGCTGCTGTGTATAAAGGTTTTGTCTAGCTGCTGTGTATAAAGGTTTTGTCTAGCTGCTGTGTATAAAGGTTTTGTCTAGCTGCTGTGTATAAAGGTTTTGTCTAGCTGCTGTGTATAAAGGTTTTGTCTAGCTGCTGTGTATAAAGGTTTTGTCTAGCTGCTGTGTATAAAGGTTTTTGTCTAGCTGCTGTGTATAAAGTTTTGTCTAGCTGATGTGTATAAAGGTTTTGTCTAGCTGCTGTGTATAAAGTTTTGTCTAGCTGATGTGTATAAAGGTTTTGTCTAGCTGCTGTGTATAAAGGTTTTGTCTGCTGCTGTGTATAAAGGTTTTGTCTAGCTGCTGTGTATAAAGGTTTTGTCTAGCTGCTGTGTATAAAGGTTTTGTCTAGCTGCTGTTTATAAAGGTTTTGTCTAGCTGCTGTGTATAAAGGTTTTGTCTAGCTGCTGTGTATAAAGGTTTTGTCTAGCTGCTGTGTATAAAGTTTTGTCTAGCTGCTGTGTATAAAGGTTTTGTCTAGCTGCTGTGTATAAAGGTTTTGTCTGGCTGCTGTGTATAAAGGTTTTGTCTTGCTGCTGCTGTGTATAAAGGTTTTGTCTCTGCTGCTGTTTATAAAGGTTTTGTCTAGCTGCTGTGTATAAAGGTTTTGTCTCTGCTGCTGTGTATAAAGGTTTTGTTCTGCTGCTGTGTATAAAGGTTTTGTCTAGCTGCTGTGTATAAAGGTTTTGTCTAGCTGATGTGTATAAAGGTTTTGTCTAGCTGCTGTGTATAAAGGTTTTGTCTGGCTGCTGTGTATAAAGGTTTTGTCTAGCTGCTGTTTAAAAGGTTTTGTCTGGCTGCTGTGTATAAAGGTTTTGTCTAGCTGCTGTGTATAAAGGTTTTGTCTAGCGCTGTGTATAAAGGTTTTGTCTACCTGCTGTGTATAAAGGTTTTGTCTAGCTGCTGTTTATAAAGGTTTTGTCTAGCTGCTGTGTATAAAGGTTTTGTCTAGCTGCTGTGTATAAAGGTTTTGTCTAGCTGCTGTTTAAAAGGTTTTGTCTGGCTGCTGTGTATAAAGGTTTTGTCTAGCTGCTGTGTATAAAGGTTTTGTCTAGCTGCTGTGTATAAAGGTTTTGTCTAGCTGCTGTGTATAAAGGTTTTGTCTAGCTGCTGTGTATAAAGGTTTTGTCTAGCTGCTGTGTATAAAGGTTTTGTCTAGCTGCTGTGTATAAAGGTTTGTCTAGCTGCTGTGTATAAAGGTTTTGTCTGGCTGATGTGTATAAAGGTTTTGTCTAACTGCTGTGTATAAAGGTTTTGTCTAGCTGCTGTTTATAAAGGTTTTGTCTAGCTGCTGTGTATAAAGGTTTTGTCTAGCTGCTGTGTATAAAGGTTTTGTCTAGCTGCTGTTTACAGAAGCAATGGTTGGCATAAACAGCCCCCACCAAAGACCTTGTTTCGTGCACCCTCTTTGTTCCTGCTGTCATGTCTGCCTGCACTGATTTAGCTTGGCTTGAGAAAAACATTGTGTGTGCAACTTCAGTCCACCAAGTTGTGAATGGGTACCACTACCAGACCTTCTTCAGGTTTGGTGAAGGTAAAGCAGCGGACTAGAGGAGTAAGGCGCTGGTCATCATTCTGGCTGGGAGAAAGATTGAGGTCTCAAGGTCTCTACAACCTAACTGACATACGCCCACAGAATGATACAAACTGTTTTATGTACTTAACTGTCTGTTAGTCTCTCAGTGTCTAGCTATTGTCTTTCTGTTCTCTCAGTCAAGTGTTCTGATGAGTGAATATTTAAAGATTTTGTCAAACACTATGAAGTTTGTTTTTGTATTTCACACTGTGTCATGAAGGGCTGTGACCTAAATAGTAAATCATATAGAGTTTCTTACACTGTGTCATGAGGGGCTGTGACCTAGCAGAGTAAATCATGTACAGTTTCTTCTCTCTGCCCCATCTGTTTAAGAGTGAAACAGCTGTTACATTTGCCATTGGTGGAAACTGAGGCATGGTGTAAATGTAACATATTTGTGTAACAAGAGTTCTCTTCAACCCTTTCACTTCCTGAACCTATCCACCAGCTTTACGCAAGAGTTTATGAAGAAGTGATAGATATGGGGAGGGAATGAAAGGGTTGTGTATATTTACGTTGATGTTTTCTGAAAATGATTGCACGTTATAGATATGTGTACGTCCTTTGATAGAAATAATGAAGGTTTGCAGCCTGCTGAAGTAAGTGTTATGATGTGGTTGTAAGTGTACATTTCACTTCACTCAGTGCTTCACTTGTTTCCCGTCTTGTGTGTGTTATCCAGACCGTAACGCCTTTCTTGCTCTCCTGCCCTAATTATAGTCTGTCTTTATCCTTATTCTGTCTCAGGTCTTATAGTTTTTTTCCGTCTCTTTTTTGTGTGTGTGTGATTGTAACTATACTTTGCTGATAACATTTGTATGTTGTTTTTTTTTTAACGAGAATATGAAAAAGTTAGAGGGAAATGCACAGCCTGTCTTTCTCTTGTCTGTCTGTCCCATCCATTTACTTTATCTGTTCACAGCCTGTCTGTCTCTTTCTCTGTCTGTCCCATCCATTTACTTTATCTGTTCACAGCCTGTCTTTCTCTTGTCTGTCTGTCCCTTCCATTTACTTTATCTGTTCACAGCCTGTCTGTCTCTTCTCTGTCTGTCCCATCCATTTACTTTATCTGTTCACAGCCTGTCTGTCTCTTCTCTGTCTGTCCCTTCCATTTACTTTATCTGTTTCTCCCATGACTTTACCATTTAATTAACTCTTTGACTCCCGTACCCTGACCACCTGCATCCTGCTTTGCCAGCCATGCTGGCGAATCAAAACCTGAACCCTTTGACTCCCTCACCCTATCAGGAAGCTGATGGATAGGGTGATGAAGTCAAAGGCTTAAGTTTTTGCAGTTGGTGGATAGGGTGCGGGAGTCAAAGGGTTAAACAGCCGGGGGTGGGGGTGGAGGGTTAGGATAGTGTTCTGTTCTGTTCAGTTCTGTGCAACTGCCAACCTGACTTGTGTGTGTGTGTCTATCCGTCTTTCTCTCAGTCTCTCTGACTCCGTGCTAGCTGGCTGTCACCCCCACCC
>JAPXFY010000015.1:84153308-84168308 GCA_030674185.1 Monoplex corrugatus
GTGTGGGTATGCATGTTGGGTATTTAGGTATTGTCTGTAAGCCGCCAGACACTGACATAGCTTACAGGATTTAAAGTGAGATGTTCGCCTGCCAGTAACAAACTCCAGGTTCAGGGTTCACTCCCCGTAGAGGCCTCAACTTTTCTCCTCAGTTTGACTGGAAAATCAAACTGAATGTCAAGTCCTTCAGAAGGGGATGAAAAACGAGTCGGACCCGTGTGCCTTCTTGCTGCGCATGCTAAAGATCCCATGGCAGTTGAAAATTGTGAAGAGCAGGGCATTGCCCGGCTGCCTTTGTAAAAAACATTTGAGACATAGGTTGATTTCCCATGTCCCACCCCTTGAAGACCAGTTAGCCTTTTTGCTTTTCTGAAGTCTTAGTTAAACAACAACAACAACAAAAACGAATATGAATTTGAAGCGAGGGAGAAGCCATGGGCGCCGCCCTCATGGTGCTGGCCCTGGGAAAAGTTGAGGTCTCTGTCACCTCACTCCCCAATGACCCCAGGGTTATGGAACTGTCAAGGTAGGACCTCAGGACCTCGCCAGCTGATGGGTTTATGTGCAGGCTTAAGGCTTGGCTTATGCCATGTTCATTCTGGATCATCTCCATCACATGGCATCTGTGATGTTAGTGCATATGGAATTCATTCTGATCGCGGAGACGTCATTCTTGAGAAACATAAACTGAAACATGGACTTGAGTTCAGACACAAGCAGGCCTGCACATACCTTGATCTGGGATCTTGAAAAAATCTCCATCATTTTCCCACCAGCTGCTTTCCATACAGGATGAAATTCAGACCCTCAGATTGGAAACCTGACATGAAAACCAGTTGGCTGTTGTGCCTGTCAGTAGCACATTTTGATGTTTTTATATGGTTTAGAGTTGTGGGGGTGGGGGTGTAGGCACACAGAATATAGGATTTCACTTGATAAGAAATCAACATTTTTGTGTGGTTCAGTCAGGTAGTATAGGAGTATGAAGTATAGGCTGTCACAAGAGAATAAAGCTTTAACGTTTTGGATAAGATACATTGTTTACGTATTTGTTGCTTTAACGTTTTGGATAAGATACATTGTTTACGTATTTGTTCAACATACAGGATATGACTGTCACAGTGTTTACAGTTCCTGATCAGTATACTGATATGAAATGAGAAAAAAAAATGGCTATATAATATTATTGAGCCTTTTTATTTTTCTGATACCGTTTTTGTGCTGTGTGTGGAAAAATGGTATGCAAGTTATGTTTGGGAAAAAATGGTTGCAGTTTCTAAGTTGAAAATACGATATATTTGCTGTTGATGGCATCACATCCAAGCATTTATGATCCTAACCTATAAGCTGGAATCATAAAGAATCATAAAGTGTGTGTGTGTGTTGTGTTTTGTGTGTGTTGTGTTTTGTTTGTGTGCGTGTGTGTGTGTGTGTATGTGTGTGTGTGTGTGTGTGATGATGATGATGGAAGTTTTCTTGCTATCTTTGAAATCAAATGCATGGGAGAATCAGATTTGATGAAGCAAGCCACCACTGAAAATACAGTAAGGATGGGAGGTTGAAAGTAGCAGGGGAAAAAACCAACCAACCGATCTTGTCCAATGTTTCATTTGAACTCAGGACTTCACACAAACTAGGCAGATCCCTTAACCCAGTAGGCCACACTTTCACTCAATTCTGTATCAACCAAAATCAGGGAGCCTGTTTTTTCAGGGTTGGGGGGTGTGGGTGGGTCGGTGGGACAAGGGGAATGTTTTAAACAGTTGCTCAAGGACCACCCAAGATTATGTAAGTGTATTACCGGTATAATAAGTGTATTACTGGTATATACTTTTGTAGTATAAACCATAAACATATGCAGTCTGCATCTCGTGTCTACTAGGATGGAACAAATGTTTCCAGTCAGACACAACAGGTGAAGAGGTACACTTTTTGATTGATGGGGTTGTTGCTTAACACGTTGCATGCCCCCCCCCCCCTCCCCCTCCACTCCATCTCCGGTTTTGAGAAAGTTGTGCACCATTAGGTCTGTGTCTGACAGATAAGGCTATGATCCCTGCCGGCATTTTCTTCCTGATGAATCATTTAAGGGGAGGGAATCAAGGAGCCAGGGGAGGCAATCCAGGAGATGGGGACAAGGGGAGGGAAGCAGACTGGAAGGATTATCTGTCACGTAACGAGGGCGATTAGCATCATGGAGAATCCCAGCCCTACACAGCCTTGAGTCTGTCTGCCTCGGAAATGAAGGCATTTAACCCTTTCTACTCCCTCACCCGGTCCACCTGGACAGGGTAAGAGTTTGAAAGGGTTTTACTAGGTATTAGGCAGGTGCGCCATGTTATGGTAGCAATCTTTGGGGCAAATGAACTTTATCAAAGTTTGCTATCTGCTTCACAAAAGTGGCTGGCTTGTCAGGGTGTTGTGGAGCTCAACACCTGGTTTTGCTTGGCTGTCTTACATTTGTTTGTTGTTGTTGTTGTTGTTGTTTGTACACATGTTGCAAGGTACACACTGTGCAGAGAAAACTGTGAAGGTGCCAGCCCATGGCATAGGTCAAAGCTGTTGTAATGTTTGTTGTTGTTGTTGTTGTTGTTGTACACATGTTGCAAGGTACACACTGTGCAGAGTGAACTGTGAAGGTGCCAGCCCGTGGCATAGGTCATTGCTGTTGTAATGTTTGTTGTTGTTGTTGTTGTACACATGTTGCAAGGTACACACTGTACAGAGTAAACTGTGTGTCATGTTGTCTGGGGCTGTGTGTCATGTTGTCTGGGGCTGTGTGTCATGTTGTCTGGGGCTGTGTCATGTTGCCTGGGGCTGTGTCATGTTCTCTGGGCTGTGTGTCATGTTGTCTGGGCTAAGTGTCATGTTGTCTGGGGCTGTGTGTCATGTTGTCTGGGCTGTGTGTCATGTTGTCTGGGGCTGTGTGTCATGTCTGGGGCTGTGTCATGTTGTCTGGGGCTGAGTGTCATGTTGTCTGGGGCTGAGTGTCATGTTGTCTGGGGCTGTGTGTCATGTTGTCTGGGGCTGTGTGTCATGTTGTCTGGGGCTGTGTGTCATGTTGTCTGGGGCTGTGTGTCATGTCTGGGGCTGTGTCATGTCTGGGGCTGTGTCATGTTGTCTGGGGCTGTGTGTCATGTTGTCTGGGGCTGTGTCATGTTGTCTGGGGCTGTGTGTCATGTCTGGGGCTGTGTCATGTTGTCTGGGGCTGTGTCATGTTGTCTGGGGCTGTGTCATGTCTGGAGCTGTGTGTCATGTCTGGGGCTGTGTGTCATGTTGTCTGGGGCTGTGTGTCATGTTGTCTGGGGCTGTGTGTCATGTTGTCTGGGGATGGATTTGTGTGATGTGGTTGTGTGGGAGTCAGACCATCATAAAAACCCTAACCCTCCCAACATCTAATCACCCTGCTACTGCACAAACACAGCAACTCACAACACATTGAATTCCATGAAGGCGGACTGATAGATTCAAACAGGGCTCACAACACATTGAATTCCATGAAGGCGGACTGATAGATTCAAACAGGGCTCACAACACATTGAATTCCATGAAGGCGGACTGATAGATTCAAACAGGGCTCTCAACACATTGAATTCCATGAAGGCGGACTGATAGATTCAAACAGGGCTCACAACACATTGAATTCCATGAAGGCGGACTGATAGATTCAAACAGGGCTCTCAACACATTGAATTCCATGAAGGCGGACTGATAGATTCAAACAGGGCTCTCAACACATTGAATTCCATGAAGGCGGACTGATTGATTCAAACAGGGCTCACAACACATTGAATTCGAAGAAGATGTATTCACAAATTCAAAGCATATATATTTATAACACTATCATCAGCTCAGTAAACAAGCATAGACGTACAAAAAAACAACAAACAAACAAAAACACCCACCCCTAAAAACAAACAAAAGAAATCCACAAACAAGAACAAAACAAAAACAACAGCCCCAAATCAGACATGCATACACACACGCACACACAACAGAAAACTACAGAATACTGTGCACCATACAGACCCTCAACAACTGTATTATGTGTAGTTCCCCCACATAGTCTCCTAGCCCATCAGTGAGCCGCCCATCACACCATTTCGTTGTATACCGCTTTTTTTTATTTATTTATTTTTTTTAAACCTTATAATGTAGTTTAAGAACATACATATGTTCCCACCCCCCCCCACCCCCCAAATAAAAAAAAAAAAATCAGCATTCGTTGAACAGTTTGATATCCCAGCAACCACAAGTGGTGTCCCAGATATCTGGATTATCAATATCTAAGGATAGGCACTAAGTGCAGTGGATTAAAAAACAAACAAACAAACAAACAAACAAACACAGAAAAATCATCAGGCCAAACAGATAGCCAGTCAGTTATATGAGAGTGTCACACGCATACAGATTTGCACAAACACATAAATACAAGCAAGCAAACCTGCACAGGAATATGCACCTGCACACACACATGCACATATGGCTTACACATGGTTGATGTGGAATGTGCGCATGGATTTTGGGGAACAGGTAAACTTTATGTGAGCAATCCTGTCTGATCGTGCACTGCGGGAATATGGGATAGTTCTGGTCCAGCTGTGCACTGCAGGAATATGGGATAGTTCTGGTCCAGCTGTGCACTGCAGGAATATGGGATAGTTCTGGTTCAGCTGTGCACTGCAGGAGTATGGGATAGTTCTGGTCCAGCTGTGCACTGCAGGAATATGGGATAGTTCTGGTTCAGCTGTGCACTGCAGGAATATGGGATAGTTCTGGTTCAGCTGTGCACTGCAGGAATATGGGATAGTTCTGGTCCAGCTGTGCACTGC
The DNA here is from genome assembly GCA_030674185.1 of Monoplex corrugatus. Lineage (NCBI taxonomy): Eukaryota > Metazoa > Mollusca > Gastropoda > Littorinimorpha > Ranellidae > Monoplex > Monoplex corrugatus. The sequence continues at coordinate 84,158,141 of JAPXFY010000015.1, forward strand.
AGGAGTATGGGATAGTTCTGGTCCAGCTGTGCACTGCAGGAGTATGGGATAGTTCTGGTCCAGCTGTGCACTGCAGGAGTATGGGATAGTTCTGGTCCAGCTGTGTACTGCGGGGAATATGGGATAGTTCTGGTCCAGCTGTGCACTGCAGGAATATGGGATAGTTCTGGTTCAGCTGTGCACTGCGGGGAGTATGGGATAGTTCTGGTTCAGCTGTGCACTGCGGGGAATATGGGATAGTTCTGGTTCAGCTGTGCACTGCAGGAATATGGGATAGTTCTGGTTCAGCTGTGCACTGCAGGAATATGGGATAGTTCTGGTTCAGCTGTCGCAGAATGAGGGAAAATACAATTCACATCGTATTGGTGACCAGGGGTGTGTGTGTGACAGTGGGGCGTAAGTATTACCAGTTCGTGTGGGGGACGGATGTGTTTATATCCATTTCCACATGGGTTTTTTTTTCAACGCTGCAGATGGACATATACATTTTAGTACGTGTAGCTTAGGTTGTTTCATTGACAGATTGATACAAAGATAGACATAAATCCATACGCTGGATAGGACCTTAAGACCTTGCCATGATTAGTACAAAAATAGACATAAATCCATAGGTCAGATAGGACCTTAAGACCTTGCCATGATTAGTACAAAAATAGACATAATTCCATAGGTTAGGTAGGATCTTAAGACCTTGCCATGATTAGTACAAAAATAGACATAAATCCATAGGCTGGATAGGACCTTAAGACCTTGCCATGATTAGTACAAAAATAGACATAAATCCATAGGTTAGGTAGGACCTTAAGACCTTGCCATGATTAGTACAAAAATAGACATAAATCCATAGGTCAGATAGGACCTTAAGACCTTGCCATGATTAGTACAAAAATAGACATAAATCCATAGGTTAGGTAGGACCTTAAGACCTTGCCATGATTAGTACAAAAATAGACATAAATCCATAGGTTAGGTAGGACCTTAAGACCTTGCCATGATTAGTACAAAAATAGACATAAATCCATAGGTTAGGTAGGACCTTAAGACCATGCCAGCACATAGAGCTTATACACAGGTTATGGCTAAATCCATGATCGTGTTGGATCCACTCTATGACATGGTATCTGTGGCATCCTTGTATATGGACATTATTCCGAGCACAGATACGTTATATTGAGAAACTGCAACGGACTCCAGGGGGTATGAATGTTACTTAATTTTCACAGTGTTCGCAAATGGTGAACATTCTTTTGCTTAACCCTTTAGCTTTTGAACTTTTTGAAGCACTAAATGCCATGAGTTAGGCCAACATAGATTGTATTATTTTAACCCCACTGCAGAAAGTGAAACTACTTTGGTTGTTCATTAACAGGAGCAAGACGTAGTCCTGAAGATTGATGGGGATTATGTGTAACCTCAGAGCTTTTTGAGAGAATGTGATCAAAGTAATGTGCGGTCTTGTCTCCTTCCATGCTAACTGTAGTAACTGTGTGTTCATTGACAGTCACCAGTGTGTTCATGTCTTCCTGGACTTGTCCTGCAGTTTTGGTGAAGGTCCACCAGTGAATGGCCAAAAATCGAAATCGGTGTTTACTGACACTCTGTCTGTCTGTCTGTCTGTCTGTCTGTCTGTCTGTCTGTCTGTCTGTCTGTCTGTCTGTCTGTCTCTCTCTCTCTCTCTCGTACATGTGCGTACACACACACACACAGACAGAGAGAGAGAGAGAGAGAGAGACACACACAACACCACGCACACACACACACACACACAACACACACACACACACGCACACATGCACACACACACGCACACACACACCACACCACACACACACACACACACACACACACACACACACACACACACAACACATACACCACACACACACACACACACACACACACACACACACACACACACACACATACACACACACAACATACACACACACACACATACACACACACACACATACACACACACACACACATACACACACACACACACACACACACACACAACACACACACACACACACACACATACACACACACACACACACACAGAATTACAAATTCTTTCATCCTTGCTTTTTCCTTCTGGCACCCCCTGGTTTGTTACTTGTAGCACAGGGGTGAAGATCAGTTTTCTGTATCCCTTGTTTGTTTGCAAAGCATCAGTCAGGAATCTACTGGCGGCACTCCAGTTCAGGTCGTGTTTTCTTTTGCACCGTTCTGATCTTGAATACATATGTGCACAGTCATCTATAGGGCTAACTATTTTAAGTGACAGGCTTGGTTTAAAAAACTATAAAAATGTTGCCCATGCTTTTAACCCATTCACTCCCGCACTCCAGTCACCAGAATCCTGCATTGCCAACCATGTTAGCAAAGCAAAAACTTAACCCTTTGATTCCCTCACCCTATCCACCAGCTTCCTGCTTGAAGCTGGTGGATAGGGTGAGGGAATCAAAGGGTTAAGTTTTTGTAGTTGGTAGATAGGGTGCGGGAGTCAAAGGGTTAAAAAGTGTTCTGTCTATTTCTTCAGTTTTATAAATACTTGTTCTCTCTGTGTCTCTCTTCCTCTTTTATCTCTGTTGAGGTCTGTCCCTGTTTATTATTCTTGTGTGTTTAAGTAGTGTTATCCCGGATGCACATTGTTGGTTTCGCCCATTCTGTGTTGGCAGCATACGTGTCTTTGCAATCTGCGTACCTTGTCTTCAGAGGGTTTTGAATGTCAGTGAGAGAGAAAAGCAGCTCTCCCTCCCTCCCTCCCTTCCAAAAAATTTACTTGAGGTGCTGGAAAATATAAAAGTAAAGACAGTTTTAAGGGAGGAAGGAAAAAAGCAAAGAAAAAGAGACAAAGAGTGCCATGGGTACAAACAAAAACCAAAGAAAAAGGCAAAAACAGTCGGGGAACAAATGAGTTTCTGCCCTACAGTGTCAAAAGTAGAGATGATGTCATAAAAAATCCCTCAGCATTCCTATGGGAAAGGGATGGCTCTGTGTACATTTTATGATCCCAGGCTGTACTATGTGGTGATATTTATTGATCCATAACTTTGGGCTGAATGGTGTGACATTTGTACCTAGGTCTGTATGAATTATGAAGTGAGGGAAGAGTTCTGTTTCAAGGTAGTGACCTGAACGTTACTTCAAACAAAACATTCATCAAGTCAGACTAGCATACTACACCCAGTAAATTGACTTTGACCATTTTGTTTTGCAGCTGACATTGTACTAAAACAGTCCAAGCCTTGCTCAGCATTACAGGAGTTTTACTATTTTTGTATTTGCTGTGAACATAACACATCACACTGATTGTCACTTAGTCCGCAGAATAAGTGTGAAATCATCATCATCATCATCATCATCATCGTTGTCGTTGTCATCGTCGTCATCGTCATCATCATCATGATCATGATCATCATCATGTGCCCTGCCCATGGTGTTGGTAATCATGGCCCTCCATACGAACCCATCCCTTGTTGTTGCAAGTGTGAAATCAACAGGGTAGAAATTAGTAATGATGTAGAATGTGTGAATCAAAGTGTGTGTGTTTATTTGTTGTTTTCTGCCCCATCTGTTGCACTGCTCGTGTGTCACACCCCCAGGCCACACACCCTGTCTGTCTGCTCCTGTGTCACACCCCCAGGCCACACATTCTGTCTTTCTGCTCCTGTGTCACACCCCCCAGGCCACACACCCTGTCTGTCTGCTCCTGTGTCACACCCCCAGGCCACACATTCTTTCTGCTCCTGTGTCACACCCCCCAGGCCACACATTCTGTCTTTCTGCTCGTGTGTCACACCCCCAGGCCACACACCCTGTCTGTCTGCTCCTGTGTCACACCCCCAGGCCACACATTCTGTCTTTCTGCTCGTGTGTCACACCCCCAGGCCACACACTCTGTCTTTCTACTCGTGTGTCACACCCCCCAGGCCACACACTGTCTTTCTGCTCGTGTGTCACACCCCCAGGCCACACACTCTGTCTTTCTGCTCGTGTGTCACACCCCCAGGCCACACACCCTGTCTGTCTGCTCGTGTGTCACACCCCCAGGCCACACATTCTGTCTTTCTGCTCGTGTGTCACACCCCCCAGGCCACACACCCTGTCTGTCTGCTCCTGTGTCACACCCCCAGGCCACAGACCCTGTCTTTCTGCTCGTGTGTCACACCCCCAGGCCACACACCCTGTCTTTCTGCTCGTGTGTCACACCCCCAGGCCACACACTCTGTCTTTCTGCTCCTGTGTCACACCCCAGGCCACACACTCTGTCTTTCTGCTCGTGTGTACACCCCCAGGCCACACACCCTGTCTTTCTGCTCGTGTGTCACACCCCCAGGCCACACACTCTGTCTTTCTGCTCCTGTGTCACACCCCCAGGCCACACACTCTGTCTTTCTGCTCGTGTGTCACACCCCCAGGCCACACACCCTGTCTTTCTGCTCGTGTGTCACACCCCCAGGCCACACACTCTGTCTTTCTGCTCCTGTGTCACACCCCCAGGCCACACACTCTGTCTTTCTGCTCCTGTGTCACACCCCCAGGCCACACACTCTGTCTTTCTGCTCGTGTGTCACACCCCCAGGCCACACACTCTGTCTTTCTGCTCGTGTGTCACACCCCCAGGCCACACACTCTGTCTTTCTGCTCGTGTGTCACACCCCCAGGCCACACACTCTGTCTTTCTGCTCGTGTGTCACACCCCCAGGCCACAGACCCTGTCTTTCTGCTCGTGTGTCACACCCCCAGGCCACACACTCTGTCTTTCTGCTCCTGTGTCACACCCCCAGGCCACACACCCTGTCTGTCTGCTCCTGTGTCACACCCCCAGGCCACACACTCTGTCTTTGCCATGTGTCTGAACTCATGGGAATGGAAGTCATCACATGAGCAGGGCATAAAGGGCCAAAGACCAGGGAAGTTTTTCACTGTGCTATCACATATGAGACTGGACATGATAATTATTATGGCATGAACCGTGCTATCATATAGTGAGACTGGACATGATAATTATCATGGCATGAACCGTGCCATCATATAGTGAGACTGGACATGATAATTATTATGGCATGAACCGTGCCATCATATAGTGAGACTGGACATGATAATTATTATGGCATGAACCATGCTATCACATAGTGAGACTGGACATGATAATTATTATGGCATGAACCGTGCTATCATATAGACTGGACATGATAATTATTATGGCATGAACCGTGCCATCATATAGTGAGACTGGACATGATAATTATTATGGCATGAACCGTGCTATCATATAGTGAGACTGGACATGATAATTATTATGGCATGAACCATGCTATCACATAGTGAGACTGGACATGATAATTATTATGGCATGAACCGTGCTATCATATAGTGAGACTGGACATGATAATTATTATGGCATGAACCGTGCTATCATATAGTGAGACTGGACATGATAATTATCATGGCATGAACCATGCTATCATATAGTGAGACTGGACATGATAATTATTATGGCATGAACCGTGCCATCATATAGACTGGACATGATAATTATTATGGCATGAACCGTGCTATCACATAGTGAGACTGGACATGATAATTATTATGGCATGAACCGTGCTATCATATAGTGAGACTGGACATGATAATTATTATGGCATGAACCGTGCCATCATATAGACTGGACATGATAATTATTATGGCATGAACCATGCTATCACATAGTGAGACTGGACATGATAATTATTATGGCATGAACCGTGCTATCATATAGTGAGACTGGACATGATAATTATTATGGCATGAACCGTGCCATCATATAGACTGGACATGATAATTATTATGGCATGAACCGTGCTATCACATAGTGAGACTGGACATGATAATTATTATGGCATGAACCGTGCTATCATATAGACTGGACATGATAATTATTATGGCATGAACCGTGCTATCATATAGTGAGACTGGACATGATAATTATGGCATGAACCGTGCTATCATATAGTGAGACTGGACATGATAATTATGGCATGAACCGTGCTATCACATGAGACTGGACATGATAATTATCATGGCATGAACCGTGCTATCATATAGTGAGACTGGACATGATAATTATCATGGCATGAACCGTGCTATCATATAGTGAGACTGGACATGATAATTATCATGGCATGAACCGTGCTATCATATAGTGAGACTGGACATGATAATTATCATGGCATGAACCGTGCTATCATATAGTGAGACTGGACATGATAATTATTATGGCATGAACCGTGCTATCATATAGTGAGACTGGACATGATAATTATTATGGTATGAACCGTGCTATCATATAGTGAGACTGGACATGATAATTATTATGGTATGAACCGTGCTATCATATAGTGAGACTGGACATGATAATTATTATGGCATGAACCGTGCCATCATATAGTGAGACTGGACATGATAATTATTATGGCATGAACCGTGCCATCATATAGTGAGACTGGACATGATAATTATTATGGTATGAACCGTGCTATCATATAGTGAGACTGGACATGATAATTATTATGGCATGAACCGTGCTATCACATAGTGAGACTGGACATGATAATTATCATGGCATGAACCGTGCTATCATATAGTGAGACTGGACATGATAATTATCATGGCATGAACCGTGCCATCATATAGTGAGACTGGACATGATAATTATTATGGCATGAACCGTGCCATCATATAGTGAGACTGGACATGATAATTGTAATGGCATGAACCGTGCCATCATATAGTGAGACTGGACATGATTATTGTAATGGCATGAACCGTGCCATCATATAGTGAGACTGGACATGATTATTGTAATGGCATGAACCGTGCTATCATATAGTGAGACTGGACATGATAATTATCATGGCATGAACCGTGCCATCATATAGTGAGACTGGACATGATAATTATTATGGCATGAACCGTGCTATCATATAGTGAGACTGGACATGATAATTATTATGGCATGAACCGTGCCATCATATAGTGAGACTGGACATGATAATTATCATGGCATGAACCGTGCTATCATATAGTGAGACTGGACATGATAATTATTATGGCATGAACCGTGCTATCACATAGTGAGACTGGACATGATAATTATTATGGCATGAACCGTGCTATCATATAGTGAGACTGGACATGATAATTATTATGGCATGAACCGTGCTATCACATGAGACTGGACATGATAATTATTATGGCATGAACCGTGCTATCATATAGTGAGACTGGGCATGATAATTATTATGGCATGAACCATGCTATCACATAGTGAGACTGGACATGATAATTATTATGGCATGAACCGTGCTATCATATAGTGAGACTGGACATGATAATTATCATGGCATGAACCGTGCCATCATATAGTGAGACTGGACATGATTATTGTAATGGCATGAACCGTGCCATCATATAGTGAGACTGGACATGATAATTATCATGGCATGAACCGTGCTATCACATAGTGAGACTGGACATGATAATTATCATGGCATGAACCGTGCTATCATATAGTGAGACTGGACATGATAATTATTATGGCATGAACCGTGCTATCACATAGTGAGACTGGACATGATAATTATTATGGCATGAACCGTGCTATCACATAGTGAGACTGGACATGATAATTATCATGGCATGAACCGTGCTATCATATAGTGAGACTGGACATGATAATTATTATGGCATGAACCGTGCTATCACATAGTGAGACTGGACATGATAATTATCATGGCATGAACCGTGCCATCATATAGACTGGACATGATAATTATTATGGCATGAACCGTGCTATCATATAGTGAGACTGGACATGATAATTATTATGGCATGAACCGTGCTATCATATGAGACTGGACATGATTATTGTAATGGCATGAGGTCCATTCCAGTTGGAGACTGCATAACAGGACTGTACTTATGCTTGCTTTCATGATATATACTGTGGTCAACCAGGCTTGAGAAATACAGACACCTGCATTGTTAATCAGCAAATTTGAGTAACAGCCTTCATAACACATCCATGAATTGTGAGACTTAGCTGGTTGGGGCAGGGATTTGAACTCACATCTCCCAGTCAGCAGTGTGTTGCACTAATCATTTCACCATGTTTGGTTGTTTGTTGATAGTGAATACAATTGATGAATATTGATCGACTGTCCCTGTAAGCAATGTTGAGAGAGATGATGCTTTTGTGACAGTGCACTTAACAAAAAGTGCTGTATTTATCCGACTTGACACCTAGACCCTGGAGCAAGTTTTATGATAAAAACATGGTCTGATTGCTTATGCTACTTTTTTTTTTACTTCTGATTTTCGCAGATATTGTTGGTAACTTAGGGTTTTGTAGACACTGTAGGTGATTTAATATTTGCAATTTCTTTTAACTGCTTTGACCCAGACATCAAGAATTGGGAGCTTCCTCAGGAGGAATTCATCGCTTTTTGACAGTTCTTATGTGTTCCCCAAACCTGCCAGTAATTATCTGGCAAACTTCTTCAGCCTCTGCAAACAGCTGTGTGCTGGCAAGGTCTTGAAGGAGGGAAATGGGTCTCACCTGTCTCACCTGTTGGTGTCACTGGGTTTGGTGTTGGCCGCTGCACACCTTGACACCACCATCTCCCTCCAGGCTGCTCTGTCTTGACTTTTGTAGACAATTTCTTGAATATTTAGGCCACTGATGTTGGTTATGTTCTCCATGTATGAGATTGGAGGTCTGCCTGTCTTCCTTTTTGCCACTGTTTTTCCTTGAAAGATGGTTGCCATGAGGTCCGTGTTCTTGCTGTGTGACACATGGCCAGTGTATTTTAGTCTTCTCTTGTTGATGTCTGCTAATAGTTTTCTGGTGGTATCACGTTCTTCCAGGACACTTTCATTAGTTCTTCTTTCTGTCCATTTGGCACGTAGTAGTCTCCAATAAAACCACATCACTGCTGCCTCAATTCTACTGCAATCAGTTTTTCTCAGAGTCCAGGCTTTGCAGCCATAAATCATGACAGGCCAGATCAAACATTTTAAAAGTTTACTTTTCAGGCCATTTGGTATGCCTCGTGTCTTTCCTGATGTTGTTGAGTTGGGCCATTTTTTTGCTTTGCCATTCCAATTCTTATTTTGTCTTTGGAGCAGGTTCCATGGGTGGGGATGGGTGGGGGAATGAAAAAAAAAAGTGTAAAACGCTGAACTGATACCAGCAGAATGAGGCAGCAAACAGGCCAGTTTTTATGTTGCTGGCGGGAAGTGAACTTGAACTATCAGATCTTGAGTCCATGATGGACAACAACAAGGTCACATGCAGCTGTTTGGCTTGGTCACAGTAGATTTTAGGCCTAGATAAATCATAATGTGTATAAAGGAAGTGACTATTTCCATAATGTGGTTTGTAAACAATTGGTGACATCACCCAGATCTTTATCTCTTCTTTGTGTAGTTACATGTACATTGGGGATCCATAATGTGGTTTGTAAACAATTGGTGACATCACCCAGATCTTTATCTCTTCTTTGTGTAGTTACATGTACATTGGGGATCCATAATGTGGTTTGTAAACAATTGGTGACATCACCCAGATCTTTATCTCTTCTTTGTGTAGTTACATGTACATTGGGGATCCATAATGTGGTTTGTAAACAATTGGTGACATCACCCAGATCTTTATCTCTTCTTTGTGTAGTTACATGTACATTGGGGATCCATAATGTGGTTTGTAAACAATTGGTGACATCACCCAGATCTTTATCTCTTCTTTGTGTAGTTACATGTACATTGGGGATCCATAATGTGGTTTGTAAACAATTGGTGACATCACCCAGATCTTTATCTCTTCTTTGTGTAGTTACATGTACATTGGGGATCCATAATGTGGTTTGTAAACAATTGGTGACATCACCCAGATCTTTATCTCTTCTTTGTGTAGTTACATGTACATTGGGGATCCATAATGTGGTTTGTAAACAATTGGTGACATCACCCAGATCTTTATCTCTTCTTTGTGTAGTTACATGTACATTGGGGATCCATAATGTGGTTTGTAAACAATTGGTGACATCACCCAGATCTTTATCTCTTCTTTGTGTAGTTACATGTACATTGGGGATCCATAATGTGGTTTGTAAACAAT
>JAPXFY010000015.1:84173308-84205808 GCA_030674185.1 Monoplex corrugatus
TGGCCCAACCAGCGCAGCCGACGCTGTCTCAGCATGGTATGCATGGTTGGGAGGCCAGCGCAGGTTAGGACTTCGGTGTTGGTCACCTTGTCTTGCCAGGAAATGCCAAGTATGCGCCGTAGGCTTCTCAGGTGGAAGGTATTGAGCCTTTTCTCCTGATGAGCATGCGTGGTCCATGCCTCACTGCCATACAGCAAGGTGCTGAGGACACAGGCGTTGTATACAGCCATCTTTGTCTTCGTGGTCAGCTTGGGATTTGTCCACACCCTTTGTGTGAGGCGGGCTAGTGTTGTGGCTGCCTTCCCGATCCTCTTGTCGACCTCTGTGTCAAGGGAGAGGTTATCGGTGATGGTGGACCCAAGATATGTGAATTGATGGATGGCTTCAAGCTCGTAGTCATCAATGGTAATGGCTGGTGGAGATGGCGTGTCTTGGCCCAGGACGTTTGTCTTCTTAAGACTGATGATCAACCAAAATCTTTGCAAGCCTGGGAGAAGCGGTCCATTAGTGACTGCAAGTCCCGCTGAGTATGGGTCACAACTGCGGCATCGTCGGCAAATAGCATGTCTCTGATGAGGGCTTCACGGACCTTTGTCCTTGCTCTGAGGCGGGCGAGGTTGAAGAGCCTGCCATCTGATCTGGTCCGCAGGTGGATCCCTTCTTGCGCTGTGCTGAACGCATGCCTCAGGAGGAGAGCGAAGATTCCAAAGAGGGTTGGGGCCAGGACGCAGCCTTGTTTCACACCGCTGCGTACGCCGAAGGGCTTGGAGAGGTTTCCGTTGAACTGCACCATTCCTTTCATGTTTGAGTGGAAGGACTCAATTAAGCTGTGCAGTTTGGGGGGACAGCCGATTTTTCGGAGAGCCCTGAAAAGGCCATCTCTGCTGACTAGGTCAAAGGCCTTGGTGAGGTCAATGAATGCCACACACAGGGGCATCCGCTGCTCTCTGCACTTCTCCTGGATTTGGCGAAGGGAGAAGACCATGTCTACCGTGGATCTCTCTGCTCGAAAACCACACTGTGATTCCGGGTAGACGCGTTCAGCCAGTTTCTGCAGGCGGATTAGGAGGACCCGAGCATAGACTTTGCCAACAATGCTGAGGAGCGAGATACCTCTGTAGTTGTTGCAGTCGCTCCTTTCGCCCTTGTTTTTGTACAGGGTGACGATCTTGATGTCCCTCATGTCCTGTGGTACAGCTCCTCATTCCAACACTGACAGAGAACTGCGTGCAAAGGGTGCAGAAGAGAAGTCTTGCAGTGCTTGATGAGGTCTGGGGGAATTCCGTCGTTGCCAGGTGCCTTCCCTGATGCCAGGCTATCAATGGCCTTGCTGAGTTCGTCCGCAGTTGGCTCTGTCATCAAGTTCTTCCATTACCGGCATGCACTTGATGGCATCGAGGGCTGAGGGGGACACCATGTTCTGTGTGGAGTAGAGGTCGGAGTAGTGTTCCGCCCATCTTTCCATATGTTGGCTAGGATTGCTGATTACTTCCCCAGTGGAGGATTTGAGGGGGGCGATCTTGCTCTGTGTTGGTCCCAGTGCCTTCTTGATGCCATCATACATTCCTCGGATGTTGCCTCTTTCAGCAGCACTCTGTATCTCTTCGCTGAGCTCTGTCCAGTACTCGTTTGCGCAGCGCCTGGCGTTAAGCTGAACCTTACTTCCGGCAGCCCTGAGGATTTGCAGGTTCTTCTCACTGGGTGACCGCTTATACTCAACAGTGGGAGTCATCTCTGATGATTTGGCCTCAAACCAGTCGTGGGACTTCACAGTTTTCTTCCCAAAGGTGGCCATAGCAATGCGGTGCATGGTGTCTCGTAGCGTTTCCCATCTCTCAGTGGCAGAGTCTCTGGGCTGCAATGCATCGTATTCTCTCTGAAAGGCCTCTGCGAACTGTTCTACAAGATCTGGCTGAGACATCTTGCTGACGTCAATGCGAGGGTTCTCTTGTTTCTTTCAGCAGTGGAACTTCTTTGGTTGTAGCCTGATCTTGCAACATACCAGAGAGTGGTCTGTGTCGCAGTCTGCGCTGTGATAAGAGCGAGTGTGGAGAACGTTTTTGATAGCGGCACGTCTTACTAGGATCAAATCCAGTTGGTGCCAATGTTTTGAGCGGGATGCCTCCAGGAGACTTTGTGCTGAGGCTTCGTCTTGAAGAAGGAGTTGGCGATGCACAGTTCATGGCAGGCGCAAAACTCAAGCAGTCGCTGTCCATTCTCATTCATTTTCCCCACTCCAAAGGAACCGAGGCAGAAGGGCCATGAGTCATTGTCTGCACCCACTCTGGCGTTGAAGTCGCCCAGAAGAACAAGTTGTTCTGTCCTGGGGATGTTCCTTATGGTTGATGCAAGATTTTCGTAGAACTCATCCTTGGCGTCTGGAGAGGCGGACAGAGTTGGGGCATAAACGCTGATGAGAGTGACATAGCCTTCGGTGGTGTTGAGGCGGAGAGTCAAGAGTCGTTCTGAACTGCCGCTGCCTGGTTCAATCATGTTCAGCAGGCTGTTCCTTACTGCAAAGCCTACTCCGTGCTCTCTTGGGGCATCAGAACTCTTTCCTTGCCAGAAGAAGGTGTAGTCCCTTTCCTTTAGTGTTCCTGAGTCAGCCAGCCGTGTTTCCTGCAGAGTGGCAATGTCCACATTGAGCCTCTTTAGTTCGCTGTTTATGACGGCGGTTTTTCTGGCGTCGCTGATGTCTTGCAGATCTTGGGAGAGCCCAGGCATCATTGTTTCGGACATTCCAACAGCCCAGTTTCACTGCTGATCCTTTTCCTGATCCGTTTCTTGAATTTGAATTTTTCTTTTTGTTTGGTGCAGTAATTAACGACCTGCTTGTCAGATTTTCTCCTAATCTTCATGCACCCAATGAAGAAGGCAGGTTGTGGCGGGACAGCACCTAACTGGCTGGGGGCTGCCCGGCTTAGGTGGGCAGTAGCTGTCCAGTAAGACCGACTTCCAAAAGCAACCCCTGGCGTCAGCTCTACGCCAGTTGAGCAATGACTTATCACCGGTATCTGTTGCTTCCCGTGTTGTGCCGACACTAGTGTTAGTAGCGAGGCTGGAGTGTCCTCTCCAGGTCGTAGGTGCAGAGTGTTTGTGGATGAATGGACGGATGTAAGCCTGGGCAGTGTAATATGGAAGACAGGCTGTTGCCCATGCAACTTGTCCCCCCTCTCCACCTCGCTGACAGATCCAAAGGAACGGGAGGGCTGTTTCGTTTTGGTGCCAACGCGGCCGCAGGAGCTGCCGGAAAGTGACAAAGTTTGCCATCCAACCGCCTTAGGGGCCCCGCACCGGATTTACTGTCAGGGTTTACTCCCTTAGCTAGATGGCCGCGGGTAGCTCTCCAGAGCTGGCGCCCTTTGATGGATCTAATTTATTTCCACCAGGGTTTCTAGCCACCCTCCTACCATCCTCCTGAGAGGACTGGTGGGGTTGCTGGTTTAGTCGCCAGCAATTCGACCCTGTGACAGGTAGTACTGGGTTCCAGGTTACCAGTAGCGGATACATCTATCCGACCTGGGTATGCCAGCAATAATTGGTATTTTATGAAGTGCAGTGCCTGGAAAACATTGAAATCTTTCACTATGTGTGCGTTCTTCCTCCTGTTGTGTGTTTGTTGTGTGTGTGTGTGTGTTGTGTGTGTGTGTGTGTGTGTGTGTGTGTGTGTGTGTGGTGTGTGTAGGTAATTTTCCTTTCTTTTTACAGAATTTAACTTAAGCAGAATTTCTTTGGATTCTTTTTTATAAGCACTAAATACACAATTCACTCTCAGTTTATTTTTGGGTTCTTTTTTAAAAGTGCTAAATGTATAATTTACTTTTTTTTTTGTAAGCACTAAATACATAATTCACTATCAGTTCATTTTTAGGTTCTTTTTTAGAAGTGCTAAATACATCATTAGCTGTAAGTTTCTTTTTGGTTTCTTTTTTAGAAGTGCTAAATACATCATTGTGTAAGTTTATTTTTGGTTTCTTTTTTAGAAGTGCTAAATACATCATTACTGTTGTTTCTTTTTGGTCTTCTTATAGAAGTGCTAAAATACATAATTAGCTGTAAGTTTCATTTTTGGGGTTCTTTTTAGAAGTGCTAATACACATTACGTAAGTTTCTTTGGTTTTTTTTTTAGAATCTAATTTTAGCTGTAAGTTTCTTTTGGTTTCTTTTCTGATGCTAAATACATAATTCACTGTCTGGTTTATTTTTGCTCTTTTATAAGTACAATATTATTCACTGTCAGTTATTTGGAATCTATTGTATGTAGTACAATACATAATTCCCTGTGAGTTATTTTATTTTTTTTTTTTTAGAGGTTTTGAATACATAATTCTGTGCTAAATACATAATTCACTGTGAGTTTATTTTATTTTTTATTTTTTTTAGAGGTTCTGAATACATAATTATGTGCTAAATACATAATTCATTGTCAGCTTATTACATCAGGGAAGAGCTGTCTCGAACCTGTCTGAAAATGTTGAAGGGTTAATGGAACAAAGAAATTTTGTGCAGCTGAGAATCAAACCTGTGACTGTTAACTACCCTATGCTCTAACCACTGAACCACAGCTGTACCATTTCAGATTTCGTCAGGGGAAGACGACTGGTCCACAGACAGCAGTGGTACAGACTACGAACCCGTGGCAGGGGACAATTTATACGAAGATCCTGACACTCTGGACGTGGTAGACGGGAAGAAGAAGAAGAAAGAGAAGGAGGACAAGGACGGGAGCCAGTCCTTAGGCAACAAGCTGAAGAAGAATGTGGACAAAGCCACCAATTATTTGAATAAAATTACCAAGTTCAACAAAAAGAAAGTGCCAAAGGTAGCTAGCAAGTTGTGTGTTTCTTGTTAAATATTAATATTCATTAGACAGGGGTGGTACAAAGGAGGGGTTGTGTCACTGTTGATGTTTGATTCAGTTCGGCCATTTGTTTTGTGTGTTGGTATACTTTTTGTTTTAGAGTACATATCTGTCTGTCTGTCTGTCTGTCTGTCTGTCTGTCTGTCTGTCTGTCTGTCTGTGCCTATCTGTTTGTCAGTCTTTTTATTTGGAGGATTGTGTTTCTGTTACTGGAGTCAGTTTGGTCATTTCTTTGTCTTTTTTTTTTGTTTGTTTTTTTTTCGGAGTACAGTTCCATCTATCTGTCTGTCTTTTTCACGTGGAGCCTGCTACGTACATCAGCGGTAATATCAGATTGTCTTTACTAGTAATGGACGTATGATTAATTACATCACATTATGATGAAGTACAGTTCTATCTATCTGTCTTTGTTTTTCACGTGGAGCCTGCTACGTACATCAGCTGGTAACATCAGATTGTCTTTACTGTAATGGACATATGATTAATTACATCACATTATGATGAAGTACAGTTCTATCTATCTGTCTGTCTTTGTTTTCACATGGAGCCTGCTACGTACATCAGCTGGTAACATCAGATTGTCTTTACTGGTAATGGACGTATGATTAATTACATCACATTATGAAGAAGTACAGTTCTATCTATCTGTCTGTCTTTTCACGTGGAGCCTGATACTACATCAGCGGTAACATCAATTGTCTTTATGGTAATGGACATATGATTAATTACATCACATTAAGAAGGGGAGATGTTCACATTCAAAGTTATAGTTTTACATGGATCAGTCCATTGACAACATTTTTGTTGGACAAGTTGCACACACTAAAAGTCAGCGGGTCATTGTTGTGAATGTGTGATCTATTTATGGAAGCACAGGCAGGTCCCCATCATTTCAAAATACCATCAGATCCACATGCATGGCAGTGACCTTGAATTCTCCACATGTATGGCAGTGACCTTGAATTCTCCAATGTATGGCAGTGACCTTGAATTCTCCACATGTATGGCAGTGACCTTGAATTCTCCACATGTATGGCAGTGACCTTGAATTCTCCACATGATGGCAGTGACCTTGAATTCTCCACATGATGGCAGTGACCTTGAATTCTCCACATAGCTGACTTGGATCCAAGTATGCATGACCTTGAATTCTCCACATGTATGGCAGTGACCTTGAATTCTCCACATGTATGGCAGTGACCTTGAATTCTCCACATGTATGGCAGTGACCTTGAATTCTCCACATGTATGGCAGTGACCTTGAATTCTCCACATGCATGGCAGTGACCTTGAATTCTCCACATGTATGGCAGTGACCTTGAATTCTCCACATGCATGGCAGTGACGTTTTTTTAAAAATTCTGTTGGTGACAGCAAAGTTATCACAGCCACCTGTTATCAAAAAGGAAATTTTATTAATGCCTGAACAAGATGATTTACCGTTATAATGCCAGCATCACGTTCATAGACTGGCAATTTGCCCAGGTACACGTGAACTACGGGTACATTCTCTGGTACCAGAACTACAGTCACAGAAAGTTAACACTCTTAGCAACAACATCATAAACATACAGAAAATAAATGAAAAGATAGGTGATTTGAAGGGAGATTTAACAGTCATCATAACTATAAGAAATAGGTGATTTGAAGGGAGATTTAACAGTCATCATAACTATAAGAAATAGGTGATTTGAAGGGAGATTTAACAGTCATCATAACTATAAGAAATAGGTGATTTGAAGGGAGATTTAACAGTCATCATAACTATAAAATAGGTGATTTGAAGGGAGATTTAACAGTCATCATAACTATAAGAAATAGGTGATTTTGAAGGGAGATTTAACAGTCATCATAACTATAAGAAATAGGTGATTTGAAGGAAGATTTAACAGTCATCATAAAGAGACTTGACAGAAAGAAGGAAATGATAGGACGAAAAAGCAGAATCTTCAGTGTAATGGAGACTGACTGTGAGGACAAGACTACAGTGACACAGATTATTGTCGGTGTCCTGAACTGTCATCATGCCATCCCCAAGTGAAGACAGGAAGACTTCATACAGGTCATGTCACCTGGAAGTGACCTTTGACCTGCTATTGACCAGTTCTGTAGTGGCGTTAATTCTTTCATTCCTATTTTGTATGAATCATCACTTCCCCTTGTTTGTGGATTCGCATAGGATTCTACTTCCTTCATTTAGAAAAGAGGCGGAAAGAAGAGAATGTAGAAAAGAGGCAGGAAGAAGAGAAAGGATGCGGTGCTGACCCCATTCCAAAGCTGAGGGAGGGTGGGTGGGTGGCCAGGAGCAGCTAACTGATAAGCGGTGCCTGTGACCGACCTGGTCAAGTACTGATGATGTGCATTGATGACGTGACTGGCGCCAACTTTATAGTGAGTATGGTGAGAACGGTTCACCGTGCTGCAGGAGAGAGGGAACATTTTTGTTCTGCCCGGTTTTCCTCCTGCAGGAAGGAAGGGTAAGAATCGTGCAGCATGGAAAACCGTTCGCCAGGGATGAAAGAGTTAAAGCAGCAGCTGACCTCACCGTGCAACAAAAAGAGAAAGCAGACTTGTGTTGTAGCTTTGGTGAAGTAGTTTTGGTGAAGTTGTTTTGGTGAAATTGTTTTGGTGAAGTAGCCTGTTGTTACTGTGGCAGACTGGGTAAGAGACAGGCAAGAGACATGCTCATGGCTGATGAAGATGGCCATCAGGAATGTCATTGCAATTCCCAGACTGCCAGCAACAGTGAAGACAGTCCGCACTTTCAGTGTCATAGATGAAACAGAGTGAGCAGAGACTGGTTCAGTGATAACCAGCATCTTCAGAACACTGACAGAGGTTAACCCAGTAGACACCCCGTCCCATCTCCCTGTCACACTTTCATGAGCACAAAGCAGAGGATTGTGAATTAACATCATCTGCAAGTGTCGGTGAAACTTGACACCGAGAGGAACAAGAGTTTTCTCTCATAGGTTCCTTCACTACCAGAGACGCCGATTGTCACAGAGGGTTATCAACAAAACTGTGTTATTTTAAGGTACAAAAAGGCGGTATGTTTCAAATACAAAAACACTGTGTTATTTTAAAGAAATAGAAAAAGAAATGTTCCACATCAAACTAATTCGCAAAAGGCGGTATGTTTCAAATACAAAAACACTGTGTTATTTTAAAGTACAAAAAGGCGGTATGTTTCAAATACAAAAACACTGTGTTATTTTAAAGTAGAAAAAGGCGGTATGTTTCAAATACAAAAACAGTGCTTCTCAAAGGCATGGACACCAGGCTGGATACTACATGTATACCAGTCAGCAAAGATCCACTTACAGACAAAAGGTGTGTGACAAGTTTGTGCAGGTCAGCAACAGTGACCATGATAGACAGAGTGACATGATGACGTTGCTCATACAAGAGACACAAGGAAGCAGTATACAGGTCAGCAACAGTGACCATGATAGACACAGTGACATAGTGATGTTGCTCATACAAGAGACACACAGGAAGCAGTATACAGGTCAGCAACAGTGACCATGATAGACAGAGTGACATAGTGATGTTGCTCATACAAGAGACACAAGGAAGCAGTATACAGGTCAGCAACAGTGACCATGATAGACACAGTGACATAGTGATGTTGCTCATACAAGAGACACAAGGAAGCAGTGTACAGGTCAGCAACAGTGACCATGATAGACATAGTGACATAGTGATGTTGCTCATACAAGAGACACAAGGAAGCAGTGTACAGGTCAGCAACAGTGACCATGATAGACACAGTGACATAGTGACGTTGCTCATACAAGAGACACAAGGAAGTAGTGTACAGGTCAGCAACAGTGACCATGATAGACATAGTGACATAGTGATGTTGCTCATACAAGAGAGACACAAGGAAGTAGTATACAGGTCAGCAACAGTGACCATGATAGACATAGTGACATAGTGACATAGTGACGTTGCTCATACAAGAGAGACACAAGGAAGCAGTATACAGGTCAGCAACAGTGACCATGATAGACATAGTGACATAGTGACGTTGCTCATACAAGAGAGACACAAGGAATAGTGTCAGGGTGATTGTGCTCATGTCACTGATGGTGGTATTGCAGATGTTCGAGAGGATAATATTCATCATGTCACATAATGTGGTGAGTATGATGGCCATGTCAATGAAGATGATGACAATGTCGGCATGACTGATGATGACATGACAAGTGATCATGATGACACACTCAAGATCAAGACCATGTGACATCAGTGAGGACCGACAATGACAGTGAATTGACAAACTGTATTGTGGTATGTCACATGACGTACGTTGACACTGACATACAAAGTGTTGGTCAAAATGAAATTGTAAATACCGCGAGTCTAAACGACTTAGGTGAGACAGACATCACACGCAGTACATAGTGAACATATAGACAGACAGACAGACAGACACACCAGCTGTCACACACTGTACATAGTGAACATACAGACAGACAGACAGACACTCACACCAGCTGTCACACACTGAAGGATCAGAACAGTGGCATCCATGTGACAAAAGCTGATTGGCTACCAAAGCATGCTGCCTTTCTCAAGGAAACAGACAGAGATGCAGTGTGATACCAAGTATAGCAGCCAGAGTAACATTGTGGACTTTCTGAAGACTGCAGTCTGATGATCAAGTGAAGGACAAGAAAGTCTGTCTTTACAATCAGTCAAACATATTGCAGCAAGAAATAGAAAAAGAAATGTTCCACATCAAACTAATTCGCAAAGTGTTGGATTTGTTTTTGGCCAATGTAACATTGTCCCTGAGCATGATGGACCTTGCTGTACATAATGTAAATAAATCATGCGTTTAATTTCTCAAAGGAGTTTGTTACAAAAATGGGAAAATGATGACTTTATTTTTTATTGATCTTCTTTCTTCTTCCTCATAGATGTAAATGGTCTTATACAAAAATTGGAAAATACTTATTTGTTTATATCAGTTATTATTAATTTTCTTCTTGCACATGATTTCATTTGTTTCACAGAGCCATATGTTACAACTGATTTTGAGTCACTGTTATTTAGGGATTTGATCATATTTACCTTTAAGTTTAAGGCTAAGAAACTGTCACGCCAACAGAAATAATCTGGTGGAATAATTGTCGTGGTAAGCAAAGTATGTGCATATTTTGTTGAGAGAGTTGAAGTTTTGAATGAACATAATATTGTTGTAAAGATTCATGTAAAGATACATGTTTTTAACAAACAAACACATATGTTAATTTGCAAATACAATCATATGATTCTCCATAGTGGAGGAACCAAGGAGAGGGTAATGAACGGAATTGTTAGAACAGTGTCTTCTTTAGTTGTAGACCTACAAGATACCTGTGTTGATTTCTGCATCATGTTCATTGGTGTTTTAGTATAAGTGTTGTTTTGCTGGTGATGGTTGTGACTTTGATCCATTGAATTACATTTACAGTCACGCAGATGTCTTTGATGACTAGTTGTTTGAGTTATGCAATGTATTTGTGTTATTTTGAATGGACTGTGTGAGCATGGCTTTGATGATAGCTGTACATATATAGCTTGTGGGATCCCATAGCAGATTTGATGATAGCTGTACATATATAGCTTGTGGGATCCCACAACAGATTTGATGATAGCTGTACATATATAGCTTGTGGGATCCCACAACAGATTTGATGATAGCTGTACATATATAGCTTGTGGGATCCCATAGCAGATTTGATGATAGCTGTACATATATAGCTTGTGGGATCCCACAGCAGATAGCCTTTCTCATTAAAACTTTCATGGCAGCTTCATTTCTGCAGTGAGGAAAGGGTGAGTACAATTTTAAAAATGAAGACATGAGTGGTAAGGAAAGGATTGTGTAAATGTCTGCTCTTCAACTTGACCATAGACTGGTGATAGACAAACAACTGGGCACTGACCAAGAGACATCAGATTGAATGTGTTTTTAACAGTGGAAAATATTGACTTTGCAGACAAGCTGGTACTGGTGTAGTAAGGAAAGGATGTGTAATGTCTGCTCTTCAACTTGACCATAGACTGGTGATAGACAAACAACTGGGCACTGACCAAGAGACATCAGATGGAATGTGTTTTTAACAGTGGAAAATGTCGACTGTGTAGTTGACCTGGCACTTGTTCTCCCACACTCACCAGTTCATACTGGTGAAAAACATTCCATTTCAACATCTTCACACAACAAAGAAGTCTAAAAGATCAGCTAGATGAAAACAAAGGTGACAACACTGAACATCCCAAACCCCTCACTGAGCCAAGGAGATGGAACAGACCTGCCAGCTGTTGAAGTGTTCACCTACCTAGACAGCATTGTCAGACATGATGGAGGGGAAGACACTGACATCAAGAGCGGTGTCAGCAGATCCTGTATCAAAGCTGTGTCCTGTCCTTCCTGTTTAAGACATTGACATCAAGAGTGTGTCAGCAGATCCTGTATCAAAGCTGTGTCCTGTCCTTCCTGTTTAAGACATGACATCAAGAGCGGTGTCAGCAGATCCTGTATCAAAGCTGTGTCCTGTCCTTCCTGTTTAAGACATTGACATCAAGAGCGGTGTCAGCAGAGCCTGTATCAGAGCTGTGTCCTGTCCTTCCTGTTTAAGACACTGAACGTTGGATGACAGAAAGCCACAAGACCAAGCTGTCAGCCTTCTGCACACACAACCTGCAACACATCGCCTGAATCTTCTGGCCAGCACCATCTCCAACCAACACAACTACTGGGCCAACGCAGTCAAAAGAGTATGGACATCATCATCATGCAAAGATGATGGAGGTGGATTGGGCACATCATCGAAAAACAACAGGGTAACATCACTGGACTGCCCTTCACTGGACACCAGAGAGGAGAGACACCTGGCAGTGAACAGAAGATGACTAACCATGAAAAACACCTGGCAGTGAACAGACGATGAAGACCTGAAAGCCATGAAAAACACCTGCAGTGAACAGACGAGAAGACCTGAAAGCCATGAAAAACACCTGGCAGTGAACAGACGATGAAGACCTGAAAGCCATGAAAAACACCTGGCAGTGAACAGACGATGAAGACCTGAAAGCCATGAAACCTGGCAGTGAACAGACGAAGACTGAACCTGAAACACCTGGTGAACAGACGATGAAGACCTGAAAGCCATGAAAAACACCTGGCAGTGAACAGACGATGAAGACCTGAAAGCCATGAAAAACACCTGGCAGTGAACAGACGATGAAGACCTGAAAGCATGAAACAAACCTGGGGTACTGTACGTCTGACCTGGAACAGACACAAGTGGAGGACTTTGTTGCTGCCCCGCTTGCCAGTGACTTTATGGCCAGTAAATGAATAAGTGTACATGTGTCACATCTTTTGGCCAGCACTATGGACTACTTCATTGCCGTATGAACTGTTTACATTAATTACAATTATGATTAATATTGCTTCATTAGATGTTGAAAGTGTCACTGAGTCAAATCACTTACTGGTTGTTATGAAAGTAGGAATGGTGAAATGTACAAATAAGAATGATAATGTAAAATGCAAAAAAAGAAAAATACACTATCAGGTAAGTTTTGGGAACTGTGCTTCTGTTTGCAGAAGATATGGTTATGTCAGGAGCTTAGCATGATTGAAGATAATCTCCATGTAATATAAAACAGCACATTTTATGGTGCCCAACTGCTCTAGCTATAATCAACAGTTCTGGTGACCACAGCGTTTGACCCAAGCACTGACACATGATTTATAAGAATGTTGCATGTTTTGTTATGCATATGTATGAACAAATCCGGTGGAATGATTGGTAAAAATGTTTGTGTATTACATATTTATTGCAGTGTGATTTATGAAATAAATTGTTCACATAAATTATAGCTAATGTTCTCTGAAAGTGTTCCAGTATTTGTCGATCCCCATGGGGATGCTGGGGGTTCTTTCAGTGTAAATAGTATTCCCACCTTTTGGAAATTCTGTGTTCACTGTCTTTGTTTCTCCTTTGTTTTCTGTCATGTCTTGCCATCATTTTCTGCCGTGCTGGTCCATTCATCTGTATATGTTCAATAAAGTCTTACATACTTTCTCTTAGGATTGATAATTGGGTACATATATTAAGTGCATTTCTGGCTGTAGGGAAATGAGATACGTGGAAACAGTTTTAGGTGATTGAGGCCTGTTTTTATGTATGTTTTAGTGTTCTTAGATTTGTTTCAATTTGTATTCAGGTGTGTTTGTTTAAATCCCCTGTGTAATAACATTGGATTGAGTGGTCAACGAAAGAGGCATCTCCTTAGATTATGTGTGCAAATGCATTGATCTGTGTACTCAACTTTCTTTTCCTTTTTTACTGTTGAAGTATTGTGTATGTTTTGAAACAGTTATAACCCTGATAGACAACAGCAGAAGGGCATCCAGGAGTCATGACCTGGATGTGGCCCGGCCCCCCGAGAGTGTAAGGAATTCAGGGCCGAAACACTTGTCTAAAGGGGTTACTTCTCTGAAGACCTTCTGTTGTCTAGCTCTCCCTAGAGTTTCTTTCTACCTGATATGGCTCTACGCAGTTGGCTGGGCTTAAACAAAAGTAACAGTAACAAGAACAATTTTTTGGTCGGATGGGTGAATGCACGCTGTTTTGCGCATGGTGTGCAGGTGGCATGTTGCTGCATAGTTTACATTCTCTGTCTTCAGCGAGTGTGCAGACTGAGTGTTTTTCATGTTTCCATAAGGCAGTGAACACTGACATGACTTGAAAAACCTTCAGTGTACATATTGATGTGTGTTGGCATAACATAGAGAAAGTGTAGGCACAAACAGGTGTGCACACTTTGTACCTGGGACAGCAGATAAGTGTCCACCCTGTACCTACCAGGCAGGAGGTACCCTTGTAGGATCGAACTCCACACCTTCCCATTGTAAGTCTGCTGTCTTACCCAGTTGGTATAAGATATATGCAGGTCAGTGAAACTCTGTGTTGGTATAACACAGATACAGGTCAGTGTCTTAATAGACTCTAGTACATATACATCCCCCCCATGAGGATGCCGGGGGCTCTTTCAGTATAAATAGTATCCCCACCTTCTGGAAATTCAGTGCTAGAAATTTCCTCTTTTCTGTCACTCTCTTTGTTTTTTCTTGCTTTTTTGCTTTCTGTCATTTCTTCCTGTCATTTTCTGCCTTGCTGGTCCATTCACCTGTATGTGTTCGATAAAGTCTTGCGTACTTTCTCAGAGGATTGATAATTGAGTGCATGTATTAAGCGCTTTTTTGGCTCTAGGGAAATGAGATACGCAGAAACAATTTTAGGTGATTCATGTCCGTTTTTATGTATGTTTTAGTGTCCTTAGTTATGTTTAAATTTGTATTCATGTATGTTTTTTAAATCCCTTATGTTATAAATTGAACGAAGTGGTCAGTGCCAGGGACATCTCCCTAGATTATTTGTGCGAATCTGTTGATATGTGTACTCAATGTTTCCTTTTTTTCCTGTTGAAGCATTGCGTGTGTATTGAAATGGTCACAGTTGTGATGTGGCTGTACACAGTTGGCTGGGCGTTAAACAGAAAATAATTTTAACTTATACATTATGGTATTCATCATCATCATCAGGTGCCCTGCCGCATGGCGTTGGCGACCATGGACTTCCAACCATCTCTATCTCTCGTTGCCCCCAGCATCTCCCCCACCCTGCTCATCCCCAGCCACTCTGCAAGTCCGTCCAGCATTCTCTCCCTGGGTCTACCTGGTGCTCTCTTTCCCTCCAGCTTTCCCGTTGTGACCAGGTGCTCCAAATCCCCCTTCCTCATAAAATGGCCTATAAATGTTGCTTGTCTTTTCCTAATCTTCCTTATGAGTGATCTATTTGTGTCTGCCTCCATCAAGACTGTCTCGTTTTGTTTTCTTTGCTGTCCATGGAACTCTCAACATTCTTCTGAGAAACCACATCTCGACTGCCTTGATCCTGCTCTGGCTTTGCTTGCTGACTGTCCATGGTATTATAGTTACAATATTCCTTTAGTACTTTATAATATTGCTTTATAATATACTGTTCATCATTACAGTTTTCATTCAGGACGGTACCATAGAATATTACTTTATAATACACTGTGCATTGTTATTGTGTTGATTGAATATTACTTTATAATATACACTGTGCATTGTTATTGTGTTGATTGAATATTACTTTATAATATACACTGTGCATTGTTATTGTGTTGATTGAATATTACTTTATAATACACTGTGCATTGTTATTGTGTTGATTGAATATTACTTTATAATATACACTGTGCATTGTTATTGTGTTGACTGAATATTACTTTATAATACACTGTGCATTGTTATTGTGTTGATTGAATATTACTTTATAATACACTGTGCATTGTTATTGTGTTGATTGAATATTACTTTATAATACACTGTGCATTGTTATTGTGTTGATTGAATATTACTTTATAATATACACTGTGCATTGGTATTGTGTTGATTAAATATTACTTTATAATATACACTGTGCATTGTTATTGTGTTGATTGAATATTACTTTATAATACACTGTGCATTGTTATTGTGTTGATTCAGGACGGTGCCACAATCACCATATCAGGGCCCATCTCAGGAACAGGTACAGACTCGGAGGCTGATGTTCTTGAGGATGATGATGCAGTCAGTGACATCTCACCGCTGTCTCGTACAAGTAGTGAGCGCAGCAGTGGCCGTCTGACCAAACCCAAGGACAAAGAACTTACAGGTAATGAGGAACAGTTAGTTTCAACGTGATTTTCCCACGCATGCATGCACACACTAACATAAATATATGTGTGCACACAGTCACACACACGCACGCATACACACGCGCTCACACACACACACACACACACACACACACACACACACACACACACACACACACACACACACACACAATTCTGTCTCTCTCTTTCTCTTTTTCTCTCTGTCTATCTCTCTCTTTCTCTCTCGCACACACACACACACACACATGCATGTGCGCGCGCGCACACAGACAAAACACACCACACCACCACACATCATGCACACACACACACACACACACACATCGTTGCATGCACACAAGCGCGCACACAACGCACACACACACACACACACACACACACACACACACACAACACACACCACACCACACACACCCACCCACACCCCCCCCCCCCACACACACACACACACACACACATTGGAATACTGCCAATCTTTGAATTTTCATATGTTTATAATGAAATACCACAAAGCAGAATTTCACCAAACAGTACCTTAAAAAACGACAATTTCTACAAATGATTTACCACAGCACATTTGTGTGTGAAACCGCATTTGATTTTATTACACGTGAAACCACATGTTTTGTTTTATTATTTTTTATTTTTTTATTTATTGTTCTAGAGTATGTACATCAGAACTACATTCATATAAACGTACAGGACATTGTGTACAATTATAATGAGTCAGACAGTACTGGAGAATGTTGAATGGCAAGAGGAAGTTATTCTGTGTAAAGTTGGGGTTTTTTCAGTCCATGTATAGCTTTTTTTTGGGGTTTTTTTAGCCCATGAATAGAGCACATTGGACCCACTCCCACAAATGGGGACATAATTACGTACTAGCAAACCAACATGCAGCCTCAGAAGGGTGGTGAGATTATAGTTGTATTTTCTCCTTTGGGTTTTCTTTAGGTGTACAATGAATTTCACAGTGAAACTGTTCACTCCCCCCCCCCAAAACAAAACAAAACAAAACAAATAAACAAACAAACAAACCAACAAACAAACAAACCTATGGTGCTACTCTGGGACTGTTTTGTTGAATTGACCTGCAGTTGGTTGGTTGTTGTCACATCGCCACAACTCAAACCACTTTTAAACCCTCAACATTTCATTTATCATTTTTAACTTATGATGTCGACTTCTGAACTCTGCACACATTTATTCATATTATCATAATAACCCAATCAGAATACACAAGGTATCATTTTGCTAAAGAAAATCCAAGAATGAAGATTTTCAAACTTGCTCCTCTGTTTTCTCAAAACACAGATTAAGCATATATGTAATAATAATAATTACAATATTTATATAGCGCAAAATCTTGATAAAAAATATATGGCATTGTAATTGTCTATAACACTACAGTTATTTTCACTGGAGATTTGATGTGTAGATATATGTCACTGGAAAGGAAATTTCAGCCGTTTCTAATGATACCAATGATATGATATCTTCAAAAATCAACTTATATGTTGCTTGTGCGAATATTGGTGACAAATGACAATAATTTAGTACTTTGGGTCTTCTTTGGCTTGAATGTCTTCTTTTGGCATCTGCTTTAGCAACTGCCATTCTTTGAACTGGACAATGAATATTGAGTGTTGTTTTTGTATACCAGCTATAAATATTGGTAGTTGGATAGATGCAGTGTTGATCATCATCAGATGTATTGATTAATTTTTATACATACCAATTACAGATGTAGTGTTGATCATCATCAGATGTATTGATTAATTTTTATACATACCAACTACAGATGTAGTGTTGATCATCATCAGATGTATTGATTAATTTTTATACATACCAACTACAGATGTAGTGTTGATCATCATCAGATGTATTGATTAATTTTTATACATACCAACTACAGATGTAGTGTTGATCATCAGGTATTGATCACTGTTACCAATTACAGATGTAGTGTTGATCATCAGGTATTGATTACTGTTACCAATTACAGACGTAGTATTGATCATCATGTATTGATTACAGTTACCAACTACAGATGTAGTGTTGATCATCATGTATTGATTACTGTTACCAACTACAGATGTAGTGTTGATCATCATGTATTGATCACTGTTACCAATTACAGATGTAGTGTTGATCATCATGTATTGATTACTGTTACCAACTACAGACGTAGTGTTGATCATCATGTATTGATTACTGTTACCAACTACAGACGTAGTGTTGATCATCATGTATTGATTACTGTTACCAATTACAGATGTAGTGTTGATCATCATGTATTGATTACTGTTACCAATTACAGACGTAGTGTTGATATCATGTATTGATTACAGTTACCAACTACAGATGTAGTGTTGATCATCATGTATTGATTACTGTTACCAATTACAGACGTAGTGTTGATCATCATGTATTGATTACTGTTACCAACTACAGATGTAGTGTTGATCATCATGTATTGATTACTGTTACCAACTACAGACGTAGTGTTGATCATCATGTATTGATTACTGTTACCAACTACAGATGTAGTGTTGATCATCATGTATTGATTACTGTTACCAAATACAGACATAATGTTGATCATCATGACTCACTCTGTGTTTGTTGCTGCTGCAGTGGATGTTCCCAAGATGCAGCAGGGCGAGGAAGAAGAGCAAACAGTGGCCACTCCTCCCCCACCCCTTCCCCCACGTGCGTCCAAGGTATTGAAGGAGATAGCGGTGGAGAACTCGCCCCCTCTCCCTCCCCGCAACCCCATGGCGGGTCTGGGGTCAGTCTGGATGTGGTAGTGCCCATCACACCTCCTGTTAGAGGCCAGTCTCCTGGTGATAGGTAGGCTGTGTTGTGTGTGTGTGTGTGTGTGTGTGTGTGTGTGTGTGTGTGTGTGTGTGTGTGTGTGTGTGTGTGTGTGTGTTGTTGTGTGTGTGTGTGTGTTGTGTGTGTGTGTTGTGTGTGTGTGTGTGTTGTTGTGTGTGTGTTGTGTTGTGTGTGTGTGTGTCTGGATGTGGTAGTGCCCATCACACCTCCTGTTAGAGGCCAGTCTCCTGGTGATAGGTAGGCTGTGTCTGTGTGTGTGTCTGGTGTGTGTGTGTGTGTGGTGTGTGTGTATGTGTTGTGTGTGTGTGTGGTGTGTGTGTGTGTGTGTGTGTGTGTGTGTGTTGTGTCTGTGTGTGTGTGTGTTGTGTGCGTGTGTGTCTGTGTGTGTGTGTGTTGTGTGTGTGTGTGTGTGTGTGTGTGTGTGTGTGGTGTGTGTGTGTGTGTGTGTGTGTGTGTGTGTGGATGTGGTAGTGCCATCACACCTCCTGTTAGAGGCCAGTCTCCTGCTGATAGGTAGGCTCTGTGTGTGTGTGTGTGTGTGTTGTGTCTGTGTGTGTGTGTGTGCGTGTGTGTGTGTGTCTGTGTATGTGTGTGTGTGTCTCTGTGTGTGTGTGTCTCTGTGTGTGTGTGTGTTGTGTCTCTGTGTGTGTGTGTTGTGTGCGTGTTGTTGTGTGTGTGTGTGTGTTGTGTGTGTGTGTGTGTGTTTAGAGGCTAGTCTCCTGGTGATAGGTGGGCTGTGTGTGTGTGTGTGTGTGTGTGTGTGTGTGTGTGTGTGTGTGTGTGTGTGTGTGTGTGTGAGTGTGTGAGTTGTGTACTTGTGTGTGTTGTGTACGTTTGTGTGTTGTGTGCGCATGTGTTGTGTGTGTGTTGTGTACATGTGTATGTTGTGTAAATGTGTGTGTTGTGTTCATGTGTGTTGTATACATGAGTGTTGTGTACATGTGTGCGTGTGTTGTGTACATGTGTGTGTGTTGTGTACATGTGTGTGTGTGTTGTGTACATGTGTGTGTGTTGTGTACATGTGTGTGTGTGTTGTGTACATGTGTGTGTGTGTTGTGTACATGTGTGTGTGTTTGTGTACATGTTTTGTGTGTTTGTGTACATGTGTGTGTGTTGTGTACATGTGTGTGTGTTTGTGTACATGTGTGTGTGTGTTGTGTACATGTGTGTGTGTGTTGTGTACTTGTTGTGTGTGTTGTGTACTTGTGTGTGTGTGTTGTGTACTGTGTGTGTGTGTTGTGTACTTTGTGTGTGTTGTGTTCATGTGTGTTGTATACATGAGTGTTGTGTACATGTGTGTGTGTTGTGTACATTGTGTGTGTTGGTTGTGTACATGTGTGTGTGTGTGTACATGTGTGTGTGTGTTGTGTACATGTGTGTGTGTTGTGTACTTGTGTGTGTGTTTGTGTACATGTGTGTGTGTTGTGTACTTGTGTGTGTGTTGTGTACTTGTGTGTGTGGTTGTGTACTGTGTGTGTGTGTGTGTGTACTGTGTGTGTGTTGTGTTCATGTGTGTTGTATACATGGTGGTTGTGTACATGTGTGTGTGTGTTGTGTACATGTGTGTGTGTTGTGTACATGTGTTGTGTGTTGTGTACATGTGTTGTGTTGTGTACATGTGTGTGTGTGTTGTGTACTTGTTGTGTGTTGTTGTGTACATGTGTGTGTGTGTTGTGTACATGTGTGTGTGTTGTGTACTTGTGTGTGTGTTGTGTCTTGTGTGTGTGTGTGTGTACATGTGTGTGTGTTGTGTACATGTGTTAGTTGTGTGTGTTGTGTACATGTGTGTGTTGTGTACATGTGTGTTGTTGTGTTGTTGTGTACTGCTGTGTGTGTGTTGTGTACTTGTTGTGTGTTGTGTACATGTGTGTGTGTTGTGTACATGTGTTAGTTGTGTGTGTTGTGTCTGTGTTGTGTTGTGTACATGTGTGTGTGTGTGTGTTGTGTACATGTGTTAGTTGTGTGTGTTGTGTACATGTGTTGTTGTGTGTTGTTACTGTGTTGTTGTGTGTGTGTTGTGTACATGTGTTAGTGTGTGTGTTGTGTACATGTGTTGTTGTGTGTGTTGTGTACATGTGTTGTTGTGTACATGTGTTAGTTGTGTGTGTTGTGTACATGTGTGTGTTGTGTACATGTGTTAGTTGTGTGTGTTGTGTACATGTGTGTGTTGTGTACATGTGTTAGTTGTGTGTGTTGTGTACATGTGTGTGTTGTGTACATGTGTTAGTTGTGTGTGTTGTGTACATTGTGTTGTGTTGTGTGTGTTTGTGTACATGTGTTGTAGGTTTGTGTGTGGTTGTGTACATGTGTGTGTTGTGTACTTGTGTTAGTTTGTGTGTGTTGTGTACATGTGTGTGTGTTGTGTACATTGTTGTGTGTGTTGTGTACATGTGTGTGTTGTGTACATGTGTTGTGGTGTTGTGTTGTGTACATGTGTGTGTTGTGTACATGTGTTAGTTGTGTGTGTTGTGTACATGTGTGTGTTGTGTGTGTTGTGTACATGTGTTAGTTGTGTGTGTTGTGTACATGTGTGTGTTGTGTACTTGTGTTAGTTGTGTGTGTTGTGTACATGTGTGTGTGTTGTGTACATGTGTTGTGTGTGTTGTGTACATGTGTGTGTTGTGTACATGTGTTAGTGGTGTGTGTTGTGTACATGTGTTAGTTGTGTGTGTTGTGTACATGTGTGTGTTGTGTACATGTGTGTGTGTTGTGTACATGTGTGTGTTGTGTACATGTGTTAGTTGTGTGTGTATGTGTTGTGTGTGTGTTGTGTACTTGTGTGTGTGTTGTGTACTTGTGTGTGTGTTGTGTACTTTGTGTGTGTTGTGTACTTGTGTGTGTGTGTGTTGTGTACTTGTGTGTGTGTTGTGTACATGTGTTAGTTGTGTGTGTATGTGTTGTGTGTGTTGTGTACTTGTGTGTGTGTGTGTGTGTTGTGAACATGTGTGTGTTGTGTACATGTGTTAGTTGTGTGTGTGTTGTGTACATGTGTGTGCTGTGTACATGTGTGTGTTGTGTACATGTGTGTGTTGTGTGTGTATGTGTGTGTGTGTGTGTGTCTGTATGTGTGTGTGTGTGTGTGTGTGCGTGTGTGTGTGTGAGTGATTGGATTTGGTAAGGGAGGGGTTGTATGGGTGTGTTGTATATGTGTGTGTGTGTGTGTACATGTATGTTAGTATTTTCTATGTGAGCATATATGCATAACAGATAGGCTTTGACTTAAACAGAATGTTTTTGGAAAAGAACAGGCAAAACGAAACGTCTTCAAACAAACTGCTTTGTCAGTCTTGAAATTAATGCATTTAGTGATATAAATCTTAAAGTTGATAAGTTTAGTGACTCAAATACAATAGTTTCTTTTACTGGAAAGAAACAATCAAATAACTTTTGTTCCCCATCAATAACACTTCAAACATTTATTATGAAATTAATTTTGTAAACAGAAGTTATTATCAAGCAGAATTGTTGGATTTTACATTCTTATTGTTTGCTGAATTGTTAATAAGATATATGCCAACAAAAGTGTGTATTTGGTTTTACCAGGAAAAAAGGTGATCGCTTCTCGTTTGGCAAAGACAGCCACCTTGGGGGGCAGGACGGGCAGTCTGGTTATCACAGTGACACTGTAGACGCTCCAGACTATGAATTGGCAAAACCAGGTATGACCTGATTGTATTTGTTGTACTAAAAAACAGGTATGACCTGATTGTATTTGTTGTACTAAAAAAACCAGTTATGACCTGATTGTATTTGTTGTACTAAAAAACCCAGTTATGACCTGATTGTGTTTGTTGTACTAAAAAACCCAGTTATGACCTGATTGTGTTTGTTGTACTAAAAAAAAACCCCAGGTATGACTTGATTGTGTTTGTTGTACTAAAAAAAACCCCAGTTATGACCTGATTGTGTTTGTTGTACTAAAAAAAACAACAGTTATGACCTGATTGTATTTGTTGTACTAAAAATAAACAGGTATGACCTGATTGTTGTACTAAAAAAAAACAACAGGTATGACTTGATTGTATTTGTGGTACCAAAAAAAAACAAACAAGTATGACCTGATTGTATTTGTTGTACTAAAAAACCCAGGTGTGACCTGATTGTATATGTTGTACAAAAAAAACAACAACAACAAAACAGGTATGACCTGATTGTACTTGTTGTACTAAAAAAACACTGGTATGACTGATTGTATTTGTTGTACTAAAAAAACACTGGTATGACTGATTGTATTTGTTGTACTAAAAAAACACAGGTATGACCGATTGTATTTGTTGTACTAAAAAAACACAGGTATGACCGATTGTATTTGTTGTACTAAAAAAACAGGTATGACCGATTGTATTTGTTGTACTAAAAAAACACAGGTATGACCGATTGTATTTGTTGTACTAAAAAAACACAGGTATGACCGATTGTATTTATTGTACTAAAAAAAACACAGGTATGACCGATTGTATTTGTTGTACAAAAAAACCCCAGGTATGACCGATTGTATTTGTTGTACAAAAAAACGCCAGGTATGACCGATTGTATTTGTTGTACAAAAAAAAAAAAAAAACCCCAGGCATGACCGATTGTATTTTTTGTACAAAAAACCAAAAAAAAACAACAGGTATGACCTGATTGTATTTGGTGTACTAAAAAAAACAGGTATGACCTGATTGTATTTCTTGTACTAAAAAAAACAACAACAGGTATGACCTGATTGTATTTAGTGTACTAAGTTAGTTTGTTTCTTTGGGAGATTGGTCAGTTTCATTTCTACCAGGACAGTTTTATTATTATTTGTGATAGTATGGTATGTCCATTTACATTGGTAAGAGATCTGTTTTGATTGTACAGCTTATGATACATCAGTGATTTTATGAACAGATAAACTGTGTTTTTCTAGGATTCATCTGTTTGAAGAGTATGGACATTGTTTGGGAGTAGCGTATTATCAATAGCTATCTCAGTTTGAAGAGTATGGACATTGTTTGGGAGTAGCGTATTATCAATAGCTATCTCAGTTTGAAGTATGGACATTGTTAGGGAGTAGCGTATTATCAATAGCTATCTCAGTTTGAAGAGTACAGACATTGTTAGGGAATAGCGTATTATCAATAGCTATCTCAGTTTGAAGTACAGACATTGTCAGGGAGTAGCGTATTATCAATAGCTATCTCAGTTTGAAGAGTACAGACATTGTTAGGGAGTAGCGTATTATCAATAGCTATCTCAGTTTGAAGTACAGACATTGTCAGGGAGTAGCGTATTATCAATAGCTATCTCAGTTTGAAGAGTACAGACATTGTCAGGGAGTAGCGTATTATCAATAGCTATCTCAGTTTGAAGAGTATGGACATTGTTAGGGAGTAGCGTATTATCAATAGCTACCTCAGTTTGAAGTACAGACATTGTTAGGGTGTAGCGTATTATCAATAGCTATCAGTTTGAAGAGTACGGACATTGTCAGGGAGTAGCGTATTATCAATAGCTATCTCAGTTTGAAGTACGGACATTGTCAGGGAGTAGCGTATTATCAATAGCTACCTCAGTTTGAAGTACGGACGTTGTCAGGGAGTAGCGTATTATCAATAGCTACCTCAGTTTGAAGTACGGACGTTGTCAGGGAGTAGCATATTATCAATAGCTAATTCAGTTTGAAGTACAGACATTGTTAGGGAGTAGCGTATTATCAATAGCTATCTCAGTTTGAAGTACAGACATTGTTAGGGAGTAGCGTATTATCAATAGCTATCTCAGTTTGAAGTACGGATATTGTCAGGGAGTAGCGTATTATCAATAGCTACCTCAGTTTGAAGTATGGACATTGTCAGGGAGTAGCGTATTAATAGCTACCTCAGTTTGAAGTACAGACATTGTCAGGGAGTAGCGTATTATCAATAGCTACCTCAGTTTGAAGTACGGACGTTGTCAGGGAGTAGCGTATTATCAATAGCTACCTCAGTTTGAAGTATGGACGTTGTCAGGGAGTAGCGTATTATCAATAGCTACCTCAGTTTGAAGTACGGACGTTGTTAGGGAGTAGCGTATTATCAATAGCTATCTCAGTTTGAAGTACGGACATTGTTAGGGAGTAGCGTATTATCAATAGCTATCTCAGTTTGAAGAGTACGGACGTTGTCAGGGAGTAGCGTATTATCAATAGCTACCTCAGTTTGAAGTACGGACATTGTCAGGGAGTAGCGTATTATCAATAGCTACCTCAGTTTGAAGTACGGACGTTGTCAGGGAGTAGCGTATTATCAATAGCTACCTCAGTTTGAAGAGTATGGACATTGTTAGGGAGTAGCGTATTATCAATAGCTACCTCAGTTTGAAGTACAGACATTGTTAGGGTGTAGCGTATTATCAATAGCTACCTCAGTTTGAAGTACGGACGTTGTCAGGGAGTAGCGTATTATCAATAGCTATCTCAGTTTGAATTACGGACATTGTTAGGGAGTAGCGTATTATCAATAGCTACATCAGTTTGAAGTACGGACATTGTTTGGGAGTAGCGTATTATCAATAGCTATCTCAGTTTGAAGTACGGACATTGTCAGGGAGTAGCGTATTATCAATAGCTATCTCAGTTTGAAGTACGGACATTGTCAGGGAGTAGCGTATTATCAATAGCTATCTCAGTTTGAAGTACGGACATTGTTAGGGAGTAGCGTATTATCAATAGCTATCTCAGTTTGAAGTACGGACATTGTCAGGGAGTAGCGTATTATCAATAGCTATCTCAGTTTGAAGTACGGACATTGTTAGGGAGTAGCGTATTATCAATAGCTATCTCAGTTTGAAGAGTACGGACATTGTCAGGGAGTAGCATATTATCAATAGCTATCTCAGTTGAGAGTACGACATTGTTCAGGGTGTAGCAGTATTATCAATAGCTATCTCAGTTTGAAGTACGGACATTGTTAGGGAGTAGCGTATTATCAATAGCTATCTCAGTTTGAAGAGTACGGACATTGTTAGGGAGTAGGTATTATCAATAGCTATCTTCAGTTTGAAGAGTACGGACATTGTTAGGGAGTAGCGTATTATCAATAGCTATCTCAGTTTGAAGAGTACGGACATTGTTAGGAGTAGCGTATTATCAATAGCTACTCAGTTTGAAGAGTACGGACATTGTTCAGGGAGTAGCGTATTATCAATAGCTATCTCAGTTTGAAGAGTACGGACATTGTTAGGGAGTAGCGTATTATCAATAGCTATCTCAGTTTGAAGTACGGACATTGTCAGGAGTAGCGTATTATCAATAGCTATCTCAGTTTGAAGTACAGACATTGTAGGAGTAGCTATTATCAATAGCTATCTCAGTTGAAGTACGGACATTGTCAGGAGTAGCGATTATCAATAGCTATCTCAGTTTGAAGTACAGACATTGTCAGGGAGTAGCGTATTATCAATAGCTATCTCAGTTTGAAGTACGGACATTGTCAGGGAGTAGCGCATTATCAATAGCTACCTCAGTTTGAAGTACGGACATTGTCAGGGAGTAGCGTATTATCAATAGCTACCTCAGTTTGAAGTACGGACATTGTCAGGGAGTAGCGTATTATCAATAGCTATCTCAGTTTGAAGTACAGACATTGTTAGGGAGTAGCGTATTATCAATAGCTATCTCAGTTTGAAGTACGGACATTGTCAGGGAGTAGCGTATTATCAATAGCTATCTCAGTTTGAAGTACGGACATTGTTAGGGAGTAGCGTATTATCAATAGCTATCTCAGTTTGAAGTACAGACATTGTAGGGAGTAGCGTATTATCAATAGCTATCTCAGTTTGAAGTACGGACATTGTCAGGGAGTAGCGTATTATCAATAGCTATCTCAGTTTGAAGAGTACAGACATTGTCAGGGAGTAGCGTTATTATCAATAGCTATCCATGGCATAGGCTAGGGAGCCATTTTATTTTTACAGGTTTGTGATGGGGTATCCTGTTGTATGAGCTGACACCATTTTTTCCCTTTCTTTTAAAATTAGTCTTCCTGTAACCACAGTGCCCTTACATGTATCAGTATTCTGTCACTTTGCCTGTGTGTGTGTGTGTTGTGTGTGTGTGTGTGTTGTGTGTTGTGTGTGTGTGTGTGTGTGTGTTGTATGCCCCTGTCGATTGATAACTGATCGTGGGAGCCTAAAAGTTTATTTTCCTGGCAAACTGTTGAGGTAATAATGAGGATAAGCCAAACTTTTCCAGTAAGATCAGTGAATATGATTATTTAAACTGCTTATAATTATTTTTGATTTTCATTTTTTTCTTTTCCTTTCCTTTTTTTTTTATAGATTTGTTTTCAGCAGCACAAAGTCGACTAGTGATAGATTATAATATACACTGCACACAGTTTTAAGTGTTTTTTAACAGTGCCAAGTCATATTGCTGAATGAACAAATGGTGTTTTATATGTATACAAAGAAATAAGAGGGAAGCAGGGAGAATTTACCCATGTTGTACTTCTCAAATCTAATACAGTTTGCGCTACCCATTCAGCTAGCATAGAAGCGGATACAAAGTACAAAACAGTAAGCTCAGAACATATCACATGCCCGGAGCATTGGTTAGGGGGACCTGAAGCCGAAAAGATGGCTCCTTTGATTTTGAGATTTTTCATATTGTGTTCTGAGCTTACTGTTCTGAGCTTACTGTTTTTGTACTTTGTATCCGCTTCTATGCTAGCTGAATGGGTAGCGCAAACTGCGTTAGATTTGAGAAGTACAACATGGGAGATAATTCTCAAGAGTTATGTCCTTTGATTAATATTGGTGTTTTATGTTGTATTTTTTGTTGTTTTGTTTGCTTTTGTTGTTTTGTCTTTGTTTGGATAAGTTTTTTTTTCTTTCAGAATCATATTTGGATTATGATCCAGCTTCTCAAAAAGCTGGACAAAATGGAAAGAAAAGATAAGTGTGATAATTATCATTCTTTTCTGTTCTTCATTCTTTCCATAACTTTTCTTTGATTTGATTTTTTCTATTGCGCTTCATATCATATCCCCGGAGCATTGTAAGGGGACCTGAAGTGGACAAGATGGCTGAGAATTTCATATTGCTTTGTGATACAGCAACCAGTATTCAGATGAATTGAGTATGTTCAGATAATTGTACAGTTTACTACTGTTTGAAGTTGATGAGTTTGGTGTTTTTTGTACATAAACATGACCACACTTGGGAAGCCAGAAGTGATGGTCACATGGCAGGACTGAAGATGACGGCAAGCACAAGTCTACAGTGACAAAAACACAGTCATTGAACACATTGTGTTGAATCTACTGAATACTTGGCATATGACAAAAACAAGCATTGAACACATTGTGTTGTATCTACTGAATACTTGGCATATGACAAAAACACAGCATTGAACACATTGTGTTGATATCTACTGAATACCTGGCATATGACAAAAACACATGCATTGAACAGATTGTGTTGAATCTGCTGAATACCTGGCAGTTGTTTTCTCCTTTTAAAAAAAGAAGTAAAGCATTTTCAACTTCCTTTATTGGGAAACACTGTTCTATGAAGTGATCTGGCTTGCTGGTGTTTCCGTCGTTGTTACAAATATAATTCACCTTAGGCGTGAGTGTTTTGATTTAGGCGTGAATGTTTTGACTTTGGCGTGAGTGTTTTGACAGCGCTGTTGTACAGTTTGTGAAAGGTCATTGTTTTGCTTCATCATCAGTAATTGTAAACTAAACTGAACACTTATCAGTGTCATCTGGTTATTTTTTGTGGTTGTCTTTAGCGCTTTCTGGTAAAGGTTTGACAAGCGTTAACACTTAGTAATTGTCGGCATATATTTCTTGTACCTGCTTATAACATTGTCTGCAGAAGTTAATGAAGATGATATTTAATTTGTTTCCCTTTCAAGGAAGATGTTCACAGCACTGAATTCTGTGTCATCATTGGTGCAATCAGTGTTTCACACAGCATATCATCTCATTCCAAATGTGTGAGGAGATCATGTTCATTCGTTCACCTTCAAGTTTACTTAACACATCAGCTAGAAAAATCATGTACATGTTATATTGTAGTTATTAACACAAGAAAATTCACATTCATTCTTTCGTTAGGTTTGATTAATTGACTAACAACAAAATAATGATCATTCAGTTATGAAGTTCATTTAACTGATTTATGAATTGACTAACAACAAAGTGATGATCATTCAGTTATGAAGTTCATTTAACTGATTTATAACAAAAATAATGATCAATTCTTCATTAAGTCTGATTAAAGCACTAAACCCATGCTAATATATTTCATTCATTCATTTAGATGAACACATTAACATAATATTAATGACAGAAATTTCGTTCATTACCCATCGTTACACAGTAACATCAGTGTTCATTTATTCTTCCATTTTCTGTCCTGTGCTGCTGTGTAGTTCGTCCAAACGAACAAAACTTAAATCAATGTTCAGGTATGTATCAGGCACACTGATCATCGTCCTGCTGATTCATGTTTGACTGTCGTAGTGACGGCTGTTCACTGTTTGATCTTTGCTGGGCATTTTCTCTCTGTCAGCAGCCTGACATCTTTGTACTGTCGTCGTCATGGCATCTGTTCTTGTGGCTACAGTCGTATGGCATTTGCTCAGATATGTGTCACTACGTCCATATTGTCTTACCGATCATTACCGTATTTTGTTCACTAAATCATATAATGTCTTCACATATGGAAAACTGTTTCCATTCACCTTGATTGATATTCAAGGTCATTTGTATCATCAGTACTGCAATGTCAGAAACATGAATTGTTGAAAAACCAAGAAATCGTTTTTTTTTATTTTTATATATAAGCTTCAGAAGAAAAGTTGTTTAATCATATGTAGTAATCATGGATGCGTAATATGTTTTACTTCTAATATTTTGAGCCTAAAATTGGTAGTAGTGCAATATTGGATTTGACATCAAGTCAGTGGCTTAAAGAATATCACCACAGTGTTTAAGAAGATGTGCTTGTGTGGCATAGTTTTCTGGTTCCTACAGAAACTGAACTTTTACAGATTGATATATACAGTAGATTGAAGGAAAAGTTGGGTTAAACGTTGTAAGCAAACATTTTTTCTTATGTGTCGTTATGCATGTGTTTAATAAAAAAAGCTTTCCTTGTATTTTTTTTTTATTTAAAATTCATTCCATGCAACAAAAAAAGGTAGGGGGAAAAAGTCATCTGTTCTTGTGGCTTTTAGCATCAGCTTTTATGGTCATTCACGCTTAATATTGGATCCACCCGTCATTGTCAGTCATTCTCTGCTTCCATGATGTATGTTCATGAACTGCATAATTATGTTAAGCCAGCTACAAACAGCTAAAACAGCATTCAAGAAGATGAAAAGCGTTCTTACCTACAAAATGTGTGTGTGTTAACATCAGGAAGAGAGTTCTTCATGTTATAACAGAACCAGTACTGCTGTACGGATGCCAAGCCCGGACAATCAACAAACATAGAACAAGATTGAGGCAGCTGAAATGTGCTTTCTGAGAAGAATGTTAAATGAGTTCCTTGGACAGCAAAGAAAACAAACAATGCGGTCTTGAAAGAAGCCAGCACAAAAAAGAAAAGTTAGGAAAAGACAAACAACATTTATGGACATTTTTGAGGCAAAAGAAAAAGAACACCAGATAGACCCAGGGAGAAAATATCAGACAGTTTTGCAGCGTGGATGGGAACATGATGGGTTACATTGAGTGGTGAAACATCAGGCTTTAGAAGTCTGTCTTTGATGGGTTACATTGAGTGGTGAAACATCAGGCTTTAGAAAGTCTGTCTTTGATAGGTTACATTGAGTGGTGAAACATCAGGCTTTGAGAGTCTGTCTTCAGGATCAGGATGCCAGCGAGAAACACAGATATTACAATGAGAACATGCATATAATCAACAAAATAAGACAGGTGCAAAGTTTTGGTGTATACGAAAGACAAAATTTGTGCCCATTAAAATTTGTGCTATTTCTTTTGTGAATGAAGTGGTTGTATCTATTTCGTGTTTGTGTTTTCTGGTTGCTTGAACGCTAGCAGTTAATTAAATCAGATTCAGGAACTGTTTTCCAGAGACTAGGGATAACCCATGAACTCTTCAATAAATTGATAATTACAGTGCTGTGGAATGGTTATGATAGTAAAACTACTGCGGAAATCTGGAAATTCAGACGTGGGTGTTGCTAGTTTGCTAAGTGGAAGTGTTTGGATAGAAAGAATAAACTGATGCAACATTGCAGTCTTGCATGATACTTTGTATGTGCCAGTCTGCGTCAAGACCAGAATTATCTTTTACTGTCGACAAGCGTATCTCTGATTGACTCTTTGCATGATCTGTACTTCAATATATTGTACATGTATTTTGGCTGTGTCACAGTGCTCATGATTATGGCTACGGTCAGTACAGGACTTTGGATGGTACTTACTGGGTGGTCTGTGTGTCACAAATGAGAGAGAACCCTAAAACACACAATTGGATAGAGATAAATACAGAGGAAAAGATAGTTTCGGAAAACTTTTGTTTAGGTGATTTATGAGAATGCCATGAAATAAAAGGCTTATTGCTGGAGATATTAATGTACGAACAGGAGTTGTTCTGTGAACAGAGAGATGCGGACAGAATTTTGGTGGTGAAAAATAAATTGGGCTGTCCAGAGAGAAAATGACAAAATGAAAAGATCTCAAACAGTGGCCCTGTTTTGCAGAAAACATCATGATTCAACTGTCGTCTTCCCTTATTTGAAACTGTTTGTGCATAATGGACTTTTCAGGCGTCGACGACACAGTGGCTTTCGGCGTCTGTGGCACTATATGTATGTGGCATTGCATGCGATGTGTGGCGTGGGGCGATGTGGCTGCAAATCCACTGTCGTGCGATCCTAGCTGCTTGTTCACTGTAGATCAGTCGCTTATCAAGGGACGTTTCGACATTCACTTCACTGTGTGTACGCCCTTGCACAGTTTGTTTGCTAGGCGTTGTGTAAGGTAGTTAGCCGGGAGGGGGTAGGAGTGTACGGTGGTGTACCGAGGATGCTTGAATAACAAAGACACAGTGAAGGTAGATGTAGTTTGAAGGAGAAGACCCAGCCAGTATGACTGACTTGAAACGTTTTTTTTCTCCCTGGTATGAGGTTCAGAAAGTTGATTGTCTTAGAGACATTGATTGTTTTAGA
The DNA here is from genome assembly GCA_030674185.1 of Monoplex corrugatus. Taxonomy (NCBI): domain Eukaryota; kingdom Metazoa; phylum Mollusca; class Gastropoda; order Littorinimorpha; family Ranellidae; genus Monoplex; species Monoplex corrugatus. Next base: position 84,204,919 of record JAPXFY010000015.1, read on the forward strand.
GATTGTTTTAGAGACATTGATTGTCTTGTGTTTTGAGACATTGATTGTCTTAGAGACATTGATGTAGACTCGATGTTTAGAGATTAACATTGATTGTCTTAGAGACATATGTGTAAAATGTTGTTTAACTTTATGCAGAGACATTGATTGTCGTAGAGACAGTGAGGTGCTAACTTAAGCCCGTGTCCTTGCTAACTGGAGTGTGTGTTCCTTCCAAGCCGTCATTGTTCATCTTTTAGCTATAAAGTACCATAATGATTTTACAGAAGGTCATGTATAGTTAAAGAAGCAAGCATGGTGTGTGGACAAAATGGAGAGTACAGTAGATTTCCATCCTGACTGCTCCTGTTGTTGTTATGTTTTGTTTGTTGTGTTTCTCTTCTGTTTAGTCTTCTGTCCCTTTTCCACACTGCCCTTCCCATGATATCTTTTTTTGTTTTGTTTTGTTGATATTTTTGATTTGTTTGTCACAGACTCCTTTAGTAATTTTCTTGTTTATTTGTTTTATGATAACATGAAAATTTGTTGACAGATAATTTTCTTTGAATGCAGTTTGTTTGCTGCTTGCTTGATTTGAGCATGACTGCATGGTGTTGGCATGCATTATGATTTTTTTCTGTTGTATGATGTTTTTTTTATATCTTGATGTTGTTTTCTTTCTGATTCAGTTTTCCTTTTTGTTGTTGGGATTTTGTTTTGAATTTCAGTTATTATCTTATTTTGGATGTTTCATGAAATTGTTGTTGGTTGTGGTGTTATTGAAGTTGTGTATGACAACAATCAGGACATCCTTATCTTTTTGAGAGAGATACACACTATATGAGACTCTCATTACACACAGTTAATAACATGTGTATGCGCACTTTCTGCTACTTGTATATATATATATA
>JAPXFY010000015.1:84208308-84238308 GCA_030674185.1 Monoplex corrugatus
TAGGGTGAGGGAGTCAAAGGGTTAATTTTTTTCATTTGGTGGATAAGGTGTGGAAGTCAAGGAGTTAAGTGTTATGAACATTAAAATTTAGTTTTGTTTATATTCAAGTCTTACAGATTACGATGGTGTAATTGCAATGGGCTGGGCCCATTTTCATCATCATATTCCAAACTGTACTGTCCTAAGAAGTGACTCAAATTGTTTGTAAAATTGTCAGCAGAAAATGTTGTTTGAAAATGTTGTTTAAATGGCTTGATCATGTTTGTACCTTGAAGGTGAAATTTGTTTTAAAGGTTTTGACAAAGATAAGGAATCAAGCATTGTGTTAACATTTTTGTACTGTTGTATTTTCTTAAACTGAAATGAAGAAGGTCTACAGGTATCAGGCAACTTCAGCATCAGCATCAGTAGCACTGAACTCAAATGATTGAGTGAATTCAAATAGCGTGGCAACATTTACACAGAAGATGGAAGATTGAACAAATAGCTTGAAACCAGAATCCAGAAAACAAAATCAGTCACCAACTTGCCCCACCCCAGAAACACTGCAACATTCCAAGCTCATCAGGTGTTTTTAACCACACCCTTTCATACTAGTGCCAGGCCTGAACCCAAAGAAGCCCCTGGAATACAAAACTAGCGCCTGTGAGAAGTGTTGTTTGTGAAGGGTTGTCAACACTCGCTCATCCATCCACACTTGGAGTTGGACTGCTCTGGTTCTTACAAGAGAATATTTGTGATGACCAGGGAATAAAATGGCAGCCAGCTAGTCTGGGCTGATGGACGTTGGGGGAATTGATTGATTTAAATATTGTGTTACAGGGATGTGTGCTGATTGAAATTGGCCAAACAGAGGCACTTACTTGGCTACTTTTAACACTTTTCCAATGCACTAAATATACTCAATAATCCTAACTTTTTATTCCTAAAAATACACTTGCATATGATCCACAAATGTGGGTCACATGATATATGTTACATTGTTGCTTTACAATGATCACAGTTATACCACACACTTTACAATGATCACAGTTATACAGGGCTGTTAGAGTTCAGCGATTTCGCGGAAATCCGCGAATACAGTGATCCCATTTCAGGGAAAGTCAAAGTGCTTCCGCGAAAGAAAAAAAAAAGCAAAAAAAAAAAAAAAAAAAAAAAACCAAGTTCTGTAAGGGAATAGTATAGAGAGCTCTCTTAAGTTGAACCTGCAGTACGCCTTGACATTAAGAATTATTGCATGAATACAAAAAAATTGTGTTTAGAATGACTTTCTAAAACCAAGTGCTATATATGTCATGTGGTTTCAGAAAGTTACTCTAAACACAAATTGATCCATTGATTTGTTAATTTTTTGTGAACTAAAAATTACCCAGTTTGCTGCCAGGATAGGCCCTCTGATTGGCTTCAAAATGTCATATTTTCAATTTTCGGCGGGGGGCTTCGCCCCCCTGCACCCCCCACCAGGGCGTTGCCCCTGGACCCCACCGGGGCCTGGCCGGCCCCTGGACCCCGGCCAATTTTCAGGAAAAAACAGATTTTACCACTAACAGCCCTGGTTATACCACACACTTTACAATGATCACAGTTATACCACACACTTTACAATCAGTTATACCACACACTTTACAATGATCACAGTTATACCACACACTTTACAATGATCACAGTTATACCACACACTTTACAATGATCACAGTTATACCACACACTTTACAATGATCACAGTTATACCACACACTTTAAAACGATCACAGTTATACCACACACTTTAAAACGATCACAGTTATACCACACACTTTACAATGATCACAGTTATACCACACACTTTACAATGATCACAGTTATACCACACACTTTAAAACGATCACAGTTATACCACACACTTTACAATGATCACAGTCATACCACACACTTTACAATGATCACAGTTATACCACACACTTTAAAACGATCACAGTTATACCACACACTTTACAATGATCACAGTTATACCACACACTTTAGAACGATCACAGTTATACCACACACTTTAGAACGATCACAGTTATACCACACACTTTACAATGATCACAGTCATACCACACACTTTACAATGATCACAGTCATACCACACACTTTACAATGATCACAGTCATACCACACACTTTACAATGATCACAGTCATACCACACACTTTACAATGATCACAGTCATACCACACACTTTACAATGATCACAGTTATACCACACACTTTACAATGATCACAGTCATACCACACACTTTACAATGATCACAGTTATACCACACACTTTACAATGATCACAGTCATACCACACACTTTACAATGATCACAGTCATACCACACACTTTACAATGATCACAGTTATACCACACACTTTACAATGATCACAGTCATACCACACACTTTACAATGATCACAGTCATACCACACACTTTACAATGATCACAGTCATACCACACACTTTACAATGATCACAGTTATACCACACACTTTACAATGATCACAGTCATACCACACACTTTACAATGATCACAGTTATACCACACACTTTACAATGATCACAGTCATACCACACACTTTACAATGATCACAGTTATACCACACACTTTACAATGATCACAGTTATACCACACACTTTACAATGATCACAGTCATACCACACACTTTACAATGATCACAGTCATACCACACACTTTACAATGATCACAGTTATACCACACACTTTACAATGATCACAGTCATACCACACACTTTACAATGATCACAGTTATACCACACACTTTACAATGATCACAGTCATACCACACACTTTACAATGATCACAGTCATACCACACACTTTACAATGATCACAGTCATACCACACACTTTACAATGATCACAGTCATACCACACACTTTACAATGATCACAGTTATACCACACACTTTACAATGATCACAGTTATACCACACACTTTAAAACGATCACAGTTATACCACACACTTTAAAACGATCACAGTTATACCACACACTTTAAAACGATCACAGTTATACCACACACTTTACAATGATCACAGTTATACCACACACTTTACAATGATCACAGTTATACCACACACTTTAAAACGATCACAGTTATACCACACACTTTAAAACGATCACAGTTATACCACACACTTTAGAACGATCACAGTTATACCACACACTTTACAATGATCACAGTTATACCACACACTTTAAAACGATCACAGTTATACCACACACTTTAAAACGATCACAGTTATACCACACACTTTAAAACGATCACAGTTATACCACACACTTTAGAACGATCACAGTTATACCACACACTTTACAATGATCACAGTTATACCACACACTTTAAAACGATCACAGTTATACCACACACTTTAAAACGATCACAGTTATACCACACACTTTAAAACGATCACAGTTATACCACACACTTTAGAACGATCACAGTTATACCACACAACATGACTTAACATTGGTGTTAGTTATTGTCACTTTCTGTGTCCTGAGTTGGGTGGCCATGTGTTTTTTTTATAATTTATTTTTGGTATGCTCGACAAAGATTATTTGTTAAGACTGCATGCCTATTTTGTTTCATGTATTGATGTTTATTATATGTTTACATCGTATTTTGTGTAAGTGTGCTTTGGCTCTAATAGACTGGGATGGCTGTTCAGTAGGAATAATACATTTTAAACCATGTCTTGTATTATTGTAAAATGATATGGAGTACATGTTGTGTAATCTACTGGTGTCATGCAGATAGTCATATTCATAGATTGATAACAATGTTTTCTGCAGATAGACAGGGAATCATATTCATATATTAATGACATTATTTTGTTCCATTGTGTATTTTCCTTGACTCACCATTCTTCAGTGTAGTTGCCCCCATCTGGCCCCTCCCCTCCCCTCTCTGTGTGCTTCTCTTTCTGTCTTGCTGGTCACTTGTGTTTAGAACTGGACATTAACTACTGACCAGGCCAGGACACCCATTCCACCAGTGTAACGTGTGTGTGTGTGTGTGGGGGGGGGGGGGTGGACTGTGTGTGACTCCAGTTAATCCAATAGTGAGTGGTGACTTGACCCTGTTCAGGGTCAGGGAAGGTAAAGCAGGAGTGGAGACAATAAGGCCTCTCCCCTCATAATGCAGTCCTCAAGAAAAGTTGGTGTCTGTCTACCTCACATCTTCTCTGACCTCTGACCTCTGGATGTGGGGGAAGTTTTTACCTTTCATGTACAAGCCATTTGTTGAATTCTGTGCATGACAATGACGGACCATTTCATTCAGTAACAGTCGTGACAGTCAAGGGGTTAACATACCACACTTCCTAGGGAAAGGCCTAGGTTTGATCCTGCCAAAGTATTTCCCACCTGGTCCACATGTGTGCAGAGCTACTGTTGCCTAAACCCTCTGTAAGCGTATGTGCACACAAAACATCAAATACACATGTCAGAGGTCCTGTACATTATGTCAAAGGTCATATGGAAACACAAAAACACCCAGCATGCACGCTCACTAAAGTGTGGCACAATGTGGACAAAATAATGTTCATACACTTACCTGAGGACATTGGAATGTTGAAAATAAGGTAAAAACACACAAATAATGAAATGTTCTATTTCAGCAAAACATCAGCTAGTCAAGGACCACGGACATCCACTGGGTCCTACCTGTACCCAGACGACATTTGTGACTGGCCACAGTTACATGGGGATAGCGACGATGAGGAACTCTACATTGAGCTGGTCAGTGATGTCCGCCCATCCCCCCGCCTCCCCCTCCCCTTTGTTGTTTGTTTTGTCATTTTGTTTGTATCATTGTTGTTGTCCCAACTTCTACCCATCCCCTGTGGTGATGCCGGGGGGTCTTTCAGTATAAATAGTATCCCTGCCTATTGGAAATTCTGTGCTAAAAATTTCCTCTTTTCTGTTACTCCCTTTGTTTCTGCCTTGCACCTTTGCTTTCTCTCTTTTCTTCCCATCATTTTCTGCCGTGCTGGTTCATATGTCTGTATGTGTTAAAGTCTTACGTACCTTCTCTTAGGATTGATAATTGGGTACATGTGTTAAGTGCATTTTTGGCTGTAAGGAAATGTGATGTGTTCAAGCAGCTTTAGATAAGTAATGGCCATTTTTAGACACGTTTTAGTGTCCTTATGTTAATATTTGTATTCAGGTTTGATTTTTGAAATCCCCTGGTGATAGATTGGATGGCATGGTCAGCGCCATGGGCGTATCTTTGGAATACGTGCATGAATGCATTGACATGTGCACTGAATTTTCTTTTCCACATGTTCTTTTTTTCTCCATTGAGGAATTGTGTACAGTTTGAGATGGGCATAGCCCTGATATGGCTCTTCACGGTCAGCTGGGCTTTAAACAACAGTAACAGTAACTTCTACCGCACTTCAGTGGTGTTGGTTACATGGTGATCTTTTGGGATATTCAGTGCACCACCATCTCAAGTTCATCCAGTTGGAAAGAGAGAGACAGACAGACAGACAGACAGAGAGAGAAGAGAGAGAGAAAGAGAGAGAGACAGAGAGAGAGAGAAGAGAGAGACAGAGAGAGGGAGAGGGGGGAGCGAGAGAGAGAGGTCCCAACACAAGGAACTCCATGGGAGCTAGAGATGCCAAGTTGACATGGGGCCACTCACTAGAGATGTCCTTTTCATAGTTGTGGATTGTCAAGTCTTGTTTATGGATTGTTACGTCACTTTCTGTTTTGTTTTGTTTTGTTTTGTTTTGTTTGTTTCCTTGACTTTTTGGTGCTAAACAACAATTTGTTTGTGTCTGATCTTGGTTCTCTCTTGGTGCAGCCTGCAGTGAAATTTTTTTTGTTTTTTGTTTTTAAGAAACAGTTCTGACATGTTGACCAATTTCCTCCAAAATAGGTCTGAGTAAAAACAGAGAGAAGTTTGATGATCAGCAATGTCTAAAAATTCATAATGTAATTTTTCCAAATCTGTCATGTAGAGAAAATGTTTGATGTATTGAAGGTGTTATTCCAGCATGTCCTCCATTAACATGAAGTCTGAAAAACATTGACACAATTTCTGTAATTATTCAGCACTGAAGAAATCGTGATATATTAAAAATATTATTTCCAAAAGGCTGGTAAAGGCTCCACACATCCTGACAAAGGCTCCATACACAGCCTGACAAAGACTCCAACACAGCCTGACAAAGACTCCATACACAGCCTGACAAAGGCTCCATACACAGCCTGACAAAGGCCCATACACAGCCTGACAAAGACTCCATACACATCCTGACAAAGACTCATACACATCCTGACAAAGACTCCATACACAGTCTGACAAAGGCACCATACACAGCCTGACAAAGGCTCCATACACAGCCTGACAAAGGCACCATACACAGCCTGAGAAAGGCACCATACACAGCCTGACAAAAGTTCCATACACAGCCTGACAAAAGTTCCATACACAGCCTGACAAAGGCGCCATGCACAGTCTGACAAAGCTCCATACACAGCCTGACAAAGGTTCCATACACACCTGACAAAGTGCCATGTACAGTCTGACAAAGGCGCCATACACAGCCTGACAAAGGCTCCATACACATCTGACAAAGGCTCCATACACAGCCTGACAAAGGCTCCATACACAGTCTGACAAAGGCTCTGTACACAGCCTGACAAAGGCTCCATACACAGCCTGACAAAGGTGCCATACACAGCCTGACAAAGGTGCCATACACAGCCTGACAAAGGTGCCATACACAGCCTGACAAAGGCTCCATACACAGCCTGACAAAGGCTCCATACACAGCCTGACAAAGGCTCCATACACAGCCTGACAAAGGTGCCATACACAGCCTGACAAAGGCGCCATACACAGCCTGACAAAGGCTCCATACACAGCCTGACAAAGGTGCCATACACAGCCTGACAAAGGCGCCATACACAGCCTGACAAAGCTCCATACACAGCCTGACAAAGGCTCCATACACAGCCTGACAAAGGCGCCATACACAGCCTGACAAAGGCTCCATACACAGCCTGACAAAGGCGCCATACACAGCCTGACAAAGGCTCCATACACAGCCTGACAAAGACTCCATACACAGCCTGACAAAGGCTCCATACACAGCCTAACAAAGGCTCCATACACAGCCTGACAAAGGTGCCATACACAGCCTGACAAAGGTCCATACACAGCCTGACAAAGGCTCCATACACAGCCTGACAAAGGCTCCATACACAGCCTGACAAAGGCTCCATACACAGCCTGACAAAGGCTCCATACACAGCCTGACAAAGGTGCCATACACAGCCTGACAAAGGCCCATACACAGCCTGACAAAGGTCCTACATCATCCCCACTGTCATATACATATCATAGTGTAATAAAACATTGTCCCACACACTGTGCATGTGACTGAAGTGGCATGGAGAATGGGACAACACACACACACTCACTCACTCACTCACTCACTCACTCGCTCACTCCTCTTACTTTATGCTATGATTTCCAATTGTGTTTGTCAGGAAGACGACCAGATTTATGGACGACAGGATCGTCTGTACAGCACCAAGTTTGACAGTGAGCCGTTGTACCAGTGGTATGCCAAGGACAAAATGATGCAGACCAATCGACAGCTGTCCGCTTCTGACATCTCTGGCTCTGGGGAAGACACTGAAAGCTCCACTGATGAGTCTGTTACAGGTGAGTGCAACTGTTAAAATGACACAGTGTAGGTAACGGTCAGGTAAATGCATGGAGAAGAATGTGTTTTCTGTCATTGTTTCAGTGTCTTTAAATTCTTTGCTCCTTAAGAGTAAAAGTGTAGAGAGAGAGGAGAGAGAAGGAAATGTAAAAGATAACAAGGAACCAGAAAAACAAAAATACAATTAGAATGTGTATGTAATACAACCAGACAAGACAGGCGCAAATTTTCGGCCAACTGGCCTTTGTCAAGCGTAAACGTAAGATCACAAACGAACAAACACCAAAGATAATAATTTGTACAAAAAGACTAAAACATCCCTGCTGCTTCATGTGATGGTCAGTGCCAGGGGTGTCTTCTTAGATTATGTGTGTGAATGCATGATATGTGTACTTAATTTTCTTTTCTTTTTCTTTATAGTTGTTGTAAGGTTAGTATGTTTGTAACAGGTTATAGCCCTGATATGTTTGTAACAGGTTATAGCCTGATATTTGTAACGGTTATAGCCCTGATATGCTTGTAACTGGTTATAGCCCTGATATGTTTGTAACAGTATACCCTGGTATTGTAAAGTATAGCCCTGATATGTTTGTAACAGGTTATAGCCCTGATATGTTTGTAACGGGTTATAGCCTGATATGTTTGTAACAGGTTATAGCCCTGATATGTTTGTAACAGGTTATAGCCCTGATATGTTTGTAACGGTTATAGCCCTGATATGTTTGTAATGGGTTATAGCCCTGATATGCTTGTAACGGGTTATAGCCCTGATATGTTTGTAACGGGTTATAGCCCTGATATGTTTGTAAGGGTTATAGCCCTGATATGTTTGTAACGGGTTATAGCCCTGATATGCTTGTAACGGGTTTAGCTGATATGCCTGTAAGGTTATAGCCTGATATGTTGTAACGGGTTATAGCCCTGATATGTTTGTAACAGGTTATACCCTGATATGTTTGTAAGGGTTATAGCCCTGATATGTTGTAACTGGGTTATAGCCCTGATATGCTTGTAACGGGTTATAGCCCTGATATTTAACGGTTATTGATATTGTACACGGGTTATAGCCCTGATATGTTTGTAACGGTTATAGCCCTGATATGTTTGTAACGGGTTATAGCCCTGATATGCTTGTAACGGGTTATAGCCTGATATGCTTGTAACAGGTTATAGCCCTGATATGCTTGTAACAGGTTATAGCCCTGATATGCTTGTTAACAGGTTATAGCCCTGATATGCTTGTAAACGGTTATAGCCCTGATATGTTGTAACGGTTATAGCCCTGATATGTTTGTAACGGTTATAGCCCTGATATGCTTGTAACAGGTTATAGCCCTGATATGCTTGTAACAGGTTATAGCCCTGAATGTGTAAAGTATGCCTGATTGTTTGTAACAGGTTATAGCCCTGATATGCTTGTAACAGGTTATAGCCCTGATATGCTTGTAACGGTTATAGCCCTGATATGCTTGTAACAGGTTATAGCCCTGATATGTTTGTAACAGGTTATAGCCCTGATATGCTTGTAACAGGTTATAGCCCTGATATGCTTGTAACGGGTTATAGCCCTGATATGTCTGTAACGGGTTATAGCTCTGATATGCTTGTAACAGGTTATAGCCCTGATATGTTTGTAACGGGTTAAAAGCCCTGATATGTTTGTAACGGGTTATAGCCCTGATATGCTTGTAACAGGTTATAGCCCTGATATGTCTGTAACGGGTTATAGCCCTGATATGTTAGTAACGGGTTATAGCCCTGATATGTTTGTAACAGGTTATAGCTCTGATATGTTTGTAATGGGTTATAGCCCTGATATGTTTGTAACAGGTTACAGCCCTGATATGTTAGTAACGGGTTACACTTACAGCCCTGATGTTTGTAATGGATTATAGCTCTGATATGTTTGTAACGGGTTACAGCCCTGATATGTTTGTAACAGGTTATAGCCCTGATATGTTTGTAACGGGTTATAGCCCTGATATGTCTGTAACGGGTTATAGCCCTGATATGTTTGTAACAGGTTATAGCCCTGATATGTTTGTAACAGGTTATAGCCCTGATATGTTTGTAACGGGTTATAGCCCTGATATGTTTGTAACAGGTTATAGCCCTGATATGTCTGTAACGGGTTATAGCCCTGATATGTCTGTAACGGGTTATAGCCCTGATATGTTTGTAACGGGTTATAGCCCTATGTTTGTAACAGGTTATAGCCCTGATATGTTTGTAACGGGTTATAGCCCTGATATGTCTGTAACGGGTTATAGCCCTGATATGTCTGTAACAGGTTATAGCCCTGATATGTCTGTAACAGGTTATAGCCCTATGTTTGTAACAGGTTATAGCCCTGATATGTTTGTAACGGGTTATAGCCCTGATATGGCTGTATGCTGTTGATTGGGCTTTGAACAACAGTGACAGTAACAATATCTTTGGTGGACATTCATTCTGGATGTTCTCTTCGACAGGATCTTTGACATGCATATTTGATGTTGTTGTTGTTGTTGTTGTTATTCATCTTCTTTGTTGTTCTTATTGTTATTATCTGTTAATGTTATTTTTGTGTGTACCAGGGGACAAGGTGTATGAAGATGTGGAGAGGTTGTTACAAAGGTCCAGCACGCGTCGTGGCCCTCCTGAGGCGTTTGAACGTGATGCACCGGCCAGGAGGTCGGTCATCATGGACGTCTTCGGCAGATCTGGATCATTGCATCGTGCCCTGTGGTGTGAAATGCCAGAGGTGTGTGTGTGTGTGTGTGTGTGTGTGTGTGTGTGTGTGTGTGTGTGTGTGTGTGTGTGGTGTGTGTGTGTGTGTGTGTGTTGTGTGTGTGTGTGTGTGTGTGTGTGTATGTGTGTGTGAGTGTGTGTGTCTGTGTGTGTGTGTCTGTGTGTGTGTGTGTGTGTTGTGTGTGTGTGTGTGTGTCTGTATGTGTGTGTGTGTGTGTGTGTGTGTGTGTGTGTGTGTGTGTGGAGGTGGGTACATGAGAGAGAGAGAGAGAGAGACAGAATTATTCAACTTGCATTTTCCTTCCAATGGTAAAGACTGACACTACACAACATTAACAATGTTTTGTCAGTTTTTCTGTCAGCCATCACTTAAATCTCCATAACAAGGAGATATTGTGGAAGGTGAAGGGAGAGAATGAATCATGAAGCTTGACTGATAAGACTTGACTGTTTTGTTTTTGTTTTGTTTTTGTTTTTGACTGTTTGTGTGTCTTGCATTGTCATACTGTCTTTGTGTATGGGTGTGTGTGCTGATGTTTGTGTCTGTGTCTATGGGTGTGTGTGCTGAGTGTTTGTGTCTGTGTGTATGGGTGCTGAGTGTTTGTGTCTGTGTGTATGGGTGCTGAGTGTTTGTGTCTATGGTGTGTGTGCTGAGTGTTTGTGTCTGTGTGTATGGGTGCTGAGTGTTTGTGTCTGTGTGTATGTGTGCTGAGTGTTTGTGTCTATGGGTATGTGTGCTGAGTGTTTGTGTCTATGGGTATGTGTGCTGAGTGTTTGTGTCTGTGTGTATGGGTGCTGAGTGTTTGTGTCTATGGGTATGTGTGCTGAGTGTTTGTGTCTATGGGTGTGTGTGCTGAGTGTTTGTGTCTATGGGATAGTGGCTGAGTTTGTGTCTATGGAGTTGCTGAGTGTTTGTGTCTATGGGTATGGGTGTTGTGCTGAGTGTTTGTGTCTATGGGTATGTGTGCTGAGTGTTTGTGTCTATGGTGTGTGTGCTGAGTGTTTGTGTCTATGGGTGGTGTGTAGTGTGTGTCTATGGTGTGTTGCTGAGTGTTTGTGTCTATGGGTATGTGTGCTGAGTGTTTGTGTCTATGGGTATGGTTGTGCTGAGTGTTTGTGTGTATGGGTGTGTGTGCTGAGTGTTTGTGTCTATGGGTATGTGTGCTGAGTGTGTTTGGGTATGGGTGTTGTGCTGAGTGTTTGTGTCTATGGGTAGGTGTGTGCTGAGTGTTGTTGTGTGCTTTGGTATGGTGTGCTGAGTGTTTGTGTCTATGGGTATGGGTGTATGTGCTGAGTGTTTTGTGTCTATGGGTATGTGTGCTGAGTGTTTGTGTCTATGGGGTATGTGTGCTGAGGTGTTTTGTTGTCTATGGGTTGTGTGCTGAGTGTTTGTGTATGGGTGTGTGTGCTGAGTGTTTGTGTCTATGGGTGTGTTGTGCTGAGTGTTTGTGTCTATGGGTATGGGTTTGTGCTGAGTGTTTGTGTCTATGGTTGGTGTTGTGCTGAGTGTTTGTGTCTATGGTATGTGTGTGTGCTGAGTGTTTGTGTCTGGGTATGGTGTAGTGTGCTGAGTGTTTGTGTCTATGGGTATGGTGTGTGTGCTGAGTGTTTGTGTCTATGGGTTTGTGTGCTGAGTGTTTGTGTCTATGGGTGTGTGTGCTGAGTGTTTGTGTCTATGGGTATGGTGTGTGTGCTGAGTGTTTGTGTCTATGGTATGTGTGTGCTGAGTGTTTGTGTCTATGGGTGTTGTGTGTGTGCTGATGTTTGGTGTGTCTGATGTTGTGTTATGGTGTGTGTGCTGAGTGTTGTGTCTATGGGTATGGGTGTGTGTGCTGAGTGTTGTTGTGCTATGGTGTGTGTGTGCTGAGTGTTTGTGTCTATGGTGTATGGTGTTGTGCTGAGTGTTTGTGGGTATGGTGTGTGTGCTGAGTGTTTGTGTCTATGGGTGTGTGTGCTGAGTGTTTGTGGTTTGTGCTGATGTGTGTATGTGGTGTGTGCTGAGTGTTTGTGCTGTGGGTATGGGTGTGTGTGCTGAGTGTTTGTGTCTATGGGTATGTGTGTAGTGTGTGTGCTGAGTGTTTGTGTCTTGGGTATGTGTGTGTGCTGAGTGTTTGTGTCTAGGGTGTGGTGATGTGTGTGCTGATTTGTGTCTATGGGTTGGTGTGTGCTGAGTGTTTGTGTCTATGGTATGGTGTGTGTGCTGAGTGTTTGTGTCTATGGGTAGTTGTGTGCTGAGGTTTGTGTCTATGGTATGGTTGTGTGCTGAGTGTTGTGGTATGGTGTGTGTGCTGAGGTGTGTATGGGTATGGTGTGTGTGCTGAGTGTTTGTGTCTATGGTATGGTTGTGGCTGAGTGTTTGTGTCTGGGTATGGGTGTGTGTGCTGAGTGTTTGTGTCTATGGGTTGGTGATGTTGCTGAGTGTTTGTGTCTATGGGTATGGTGTGTGTGCTGAGTGTTGTGTCTATGGGTGTGTGTGTGCTGAGTTTTGTGTCTATGGGTAGTGTGTTTGCTGGTGTTTTGTGTCTATGGGTATGTGTGTGTGCTGAGTGTTTGTGTCTATGGGTTGTGTGTGATGTGTGCTGGTTGTGCTGAGTGTTTGTGTCTATGGGTAGTGTTTTGCTGAGTGTTGTGTTATGGGTTGTGTGTGTGCTGAGTTTGTGTCTAGGTATATGTGGTGTGCTGAGTGTTTGTGTCTATGGGTATGTGTGTGTGCTGAGTGTTTGTGTCTATGGTGTTGTGTGCTGAGTGTTTTGATGGTGTGTGTGCTGAGTGTTGTGTCTATGGTGTGTTTGCTGATTTGTGTATGGTGTGTGAGTGTGTGTCTGGGTATGTGTCTATGGTGTGTGTGTGTCTGAGTGTTTGTGTCTTGGGTATTGTATGGTGGTGTGCTGAGTGTTGGTTGGTTATGGTATGTGTTGCTGAGTGTTTGTGTGTATGGTGTTGTGCTGAGGTTTGTGTCTATGTATGTGTGGTAGCGAGTGTTTGTGCTATGGTAGTGTGTGCTGAGTGTTTGTGTCTAGGGTATGGGGTGTAGTGTGCTGAGTGTTTTGTGTCTATGGGTATGTGTGCTGAGTGCTTGTCTATGTTGTGTGTGTTGGTGTGGGTTGTGTCTGATGAGTGTTAGTTGGTGTGTGTGCTGAGTGTTGTGTCTATGGGTTGGTGTGTGTGCTGAGTGTTTGTGTTATGGTGTGTGTGTGCTGAGTGTTTGTGTCATGGTAGTGTGTGCTTGTGTTATGGTGTGTGTGATGTTGTGTATGTGTGTGTGTTTTGTGTGTGTTGGTTGTGTGCTGAAGTGTTGTGTATATGGGTACGTGCACTTGAATGTGTCTGTGATGCATATGCTGATGCGGATGGAGTGTATGTGTATGTGTTGTATTTTTGTACATTTCCATTTACGTTATATGTGTCACTTTAAGCCATTGGACAGAAAGAACATATTGTATTTGATGTGCGCACAAAAGAAGCAGTATTAATCAGTAACCAACTTGTTTGTTCCAGGTGATCAGAAGTGGTGTGCTGGCCACCATGGATCCTCAGGAGAAGAAAGTACAAGAGGTAGGCTATCAAGACTGTGATTTATGTTTGTGCTTTAGGCTTGACTGACTGATCACTGAGACAGTTGTGGATCATTGCATCTTGCTAAAGTGAAGGCTGAAATGTCTGGATCGTTGCATCTTGCGTAGAGTGAAGGCTGAAATGTCTGGATCGTTCGTTTGCGTAAGTGAAGGCTGAAATGTCTGGATCGTTGCATCTTGCGTAAGTGAAGGCTGAAATGTCTGGATCGTTGCATCTTGCGTAAGTGAAGGCTGAAATGTCTGGATCGTTCCGTCTTGCGTAGAGTGAAGGCTGAAATGTCTGGATCATTGCGTCTTGCGTAGAGTGAAGGCTGAAATGTCTGGATCGTTGCATCTTGCGTAGAGTGAAGGCTGAAATGTCTGGATCGTTCTCTTGCGTAAAGTGAAGGCTGAAATGTCTGGATCATTGCGTCTTGCGTAAGTGAAGGCTGAAATGTCTGGATCATTGCGTCTTGCGTAGAGTGAAGGCTGAAATGTCTGGATCATTGCGTACTTGCGTAAAGTGAAGGCTGAAATGTCTGGATCATTGCGTCTTGCGTAGAGTGAAGGCTGAAATGTCTGGATCATTGCGTCTTGCGTAGAGTGAAGGCTGAAATGTCTGGATCTTGCGTCTTGCGTAAGTGAAGGCTGAAATGTCTGGATCGTTCCGTCTTGCGTAGAGTGAAGGCTGAAATGTCTGGATCATTGCGTCTTGCGTAGAGTGAAGGCTGAAATGTCTGGATCATTGCGTCTTGCATAAAGTGAAGGCTGAAATGTAATGGTCAGTTTTAGGTTCCGCAGCCTGTTTGGCAATGGTCATGTGTGTGTGTGTGTGTGTTTGTGTGTGTGTATGTGTGTGTGTTTGTGTGTGTGTGTGTTTGTGTGTGTGTTTGTGTTGTGTGTGTGTGTGTGTGTGTGTGTGTGTGTGTGTGTGCAGTTTTGTTGCTTTGAAATGTGTGCTGTCTCCTCTTACCTTGTTTCTCAAATAAATGTTTTCATTCTGGCATTCTGGTGGTGTGTTCTAAGCTCTGCAGAAAAACAAAACAGAAGGGAAAACCCAAAAGAAATCAGAAATAAGTAATCATCAACAGTGATAACAAGCTAAAATTAACCCCTTGGTTGTCTGAATTCATTTGTCAGTTTGTGTCCCAAGATGCTTTAGAGACAGTAATTTTGTAACTATTTTACTTATGGGTAGTGAAGCATAGCTTTTCCCCCATACAGACTGAGATTTGTAAGGACAGTTTTTTTGTTGGTTTAGTTAGTTCTAAGGAAACATTGTTTTTTTTTATTTTTTAAAGTTTGCTCAGCTGATCTTAATGTATGGAAAATAAAGTTCACTTGGTAAATCTCAGTAAATGGAGTTTGTAGTTTATTCAAGAGGGATTCACATTTTGACAGTTGCAACATGCGCACTACCCAAATCTTGCAGGAAAGTATCTGGTGTACTCCTTGATTTTGCGCGCGCGCACGCACACACACACAACCACACACCCTGCAACACACACACACACACGCACGCATGCACGCACGCACGCACATTGAAATAGAACGGCGAATAGGACCTTTGGGATACTGACACCACCAGAATGATCAAAACATTAAGATGCGCATCAGACAGGACTGTTTTTATGTGTGAGCTGGAATTGAACTTGAATCATTCAGTCTTGTGTCAGCGGCTCTGTCCAATCAGCCTGTGTGAAGCAAATCACAAAATGGAGATTTTAAGAGCCGTAAAAATAATACTTTTCTGACAACACACTGCACACATTTTTTCCTAAATGTGAAAAATGTCAGCCATGTAATAAAACCTTGTGATGGGTTCATTCCCTCAAAACAACATGGTTTATATCTGTTGTTGTAGAAACAGTCGGCATTAATCACTGTCTTTGTGGTTGTGTTACATGTCTTTGTGGTTGTGTTACATGTCTGTGTGGATTGTGTTACATGTCTGTGTGGTTGTGTTACATGTCTGTGTGGTTGTGTTACATGTCTAAACATGTCTGTGTGGTTGTGTTACATGTCTGTGTGGTTGTGTTACATGTCTAAACATGTCTGTGTGGTTGTGTTACATGTCTGTGTGGTTGTGTTACATGTCTAAACACGTCTGTGTGGTTGTGTTACATGTCTGTGTGTTGTGTTACATGTCTGTGTGGTTGTGTTAACATGTCTGTGTGGTTGTGTTACATGCCTGTGTGGTTGTGTTACATGTCCATGTGGTTGTGTACATGTCTGTGTGGTTGTGTTACATGTCCGTGTGGTTGTGTTACATGTCCGTGTGGTTGTGTTACAATCCATGTGGCTGTGTTACATGTCTGTGTGGTGTATACATGTCCGTGTGGTTGTGTTACATGTCCGTGTGGTTGTGTTACATGTCTGTGTGGTTGTGTTACATGTCGTGTGGTTGTGTTACATGTCTGTGTGGTTTGTTACATGTCCATGTGGTTGTGCTACATGTCTGTGTGGTTGTGTTACATGTCTGTGTGGTTATGTTACATGTCTGTGTGGTTATGCTACATGTCCGTGTGGTTGTGTACATGTCTGTGTGGTTGTGTTACATGTCTGTGTGGTTGTGTTACATGTCTGTGTGGTTGTGTTACATGTCTGTGGTTGTGTACATGTCTGTGGTTGTGCTACATGTCCGTGTGGTTGTGTTACATGTCTGTGTGGTTGTGTTACATGTCTGTGGTTGTGTTACAATCCATGTGTGGCTTGTGTTACATGTCTGTGTGGTTGTGTTACATGTCTGTGTGGTTGTGTTACATGTCCGTGGGTTGTGTTACAAACCATGTGGCTGTGTTACATGTCTGTGTGGTTGTGTTACAATCCATGTGGCTGTTTACATGTCTGTGTGGTTGTGTTACAATCCATGTGGCTGTGTTACAGTCCATGTTTGAAATCATGACGTCAGAGGCGTCCTACCTGAAGAGTCTGAACGTGTTGATCAACGTGTTTCTCATGGCGCCTGAGTTCAGCTCAGACATGAATGATCGGTGCGTTGTGACCAAACGAGAACGACAGTTCCTGTTCTCCAACATTGGCTGTATCCGTGACATCAGTGCCAAGTGAGTTAACCCTTTCGCATTCGCACTGCTAGATGTAAAGCTAGCTCCTAGTATTCGCATTTTTCTGACATTTTTTCATCCGAGTACAGTCATGCTGACAAACATACTGCCATTCACTTGTTTGAAAGTACAGAAGAAAGATTTTTTGCACACATATACACAAGTGTCCATAGTTTGATTTGCATGTGGTTTTGTGTGTCCTGGGTCTAGTGTGCGTGTCCCTGTCACCAAAGATGTCACAGACAGAGATATTTTTATGGTGACAATACAATGGTTAGCATACAAACAAGCTCTATTGTCTAAAAACAACATTTGTTAGTTGTAAACACAACACCTGTCCTACCCGACGCTGTCTCTGCTCCTCCAGTATAGTATCCAATACACAGGCACAACACAAATGTCACAGACAAGAATTGTCACGATGACACCAAATGAACATAAACAGAAAGAAACAGAAGTGTTTTACAAAGATATTTTGTACATGGTCGTCTACAGATTCCATTCCCTATACACATATGTGCCTATACAGCAACTTTGCAGCTACTGTGATGATGGTGAAATGTTGTTGTCATCGTCACTGTGATCGTCACCGTCATTGTCAGTGGCAGTGTCACCAGTGGTGTCACAAGCGCTGGTTGTAGCCTGTGTCGTGGTGTTTAGCGCATGATAGTCCCGGAAACAGTCCCGGACAGAAAGTTGACCAGTAGCACCATAGACAGGACTGATGTTTTAGCCCCATCATGATGAGAATAGACAGGTATGCCCTGATTTCATCAGCTGTCGTCTCTTTCCAAAGTGGGTCAGGTTGCCCCTTTGCCGCAATCTTCTGACCAGCGTAGTTATTGGTCTCTTCAGCAGCACTGACAAAAAATTCTAGTGGCAGAAACAAACAAAAAATAGTCTGTTGGTTTCGCATCAGCGGGCAGCGAATGTTTAGGCCCAACAACTTGTGAAAATTCCCTGATTTCATTGCCACGTGCCACTGGTCGCCATGCCTGCACCAGTGCAGTCAGTGGTACATCGTCGTCTATGTCACTGTCATTTCCATCTTCACCATCACCACCTACTTCAACATCCGACTCTACATCTTCCTTTTCTTCATCTTCTTCTTCAATTTCTAAATGATCAATTTCTCTAAAAAATTCCTGCAACTCTGCTTCAGTGTAATCCACAAACTCGTCTTGTTCGCTGAAACTCGCCATCTTTCCCACGCTCACACAGCATTAGTAATTAAGTCTTTCAGTAGTGAATGGAAAGTTCCTTCCATCCCAGAATGCTTGTACTATTTCTAGAACATTCAACACGAGACTGACCAAGATTCTAACCACATGCGCGATAAGACAGCAAGGCCAGTAGTGATGGAAATTCCCCACACGTGTGCCGGAAAAGGTAGGGCAGTCTCAACCGCTATGAACGGATCGGCACATTTTTTTCGCAGGGCGGTTGCGGGCTTGTGAACAGCTAAGGGTTAAAGCAATCATGGTGGTAGTATGGTGGTGGTTATGGTGGTGGTTGATGTGATTACTTTAGTGATACTGTTGACTGTTAGGATTTGAGAATGGGTAAAAGAAAAGAGAAAAGAGAGTGGGGTGGTGGCAGGAGGGGAGCAAGTACATTGGTGTTATAAAAGTGAAAAGTGTAAATGTGACCTCCCACCACCAATTCAGTCATAACTCGCAGTCAGTCGAACAGTACTAGGAGCTGAAAAGGTGGCAGAGGGTCTATCTAGGGTGAATTTCTGTGGACTATAATCTATCCCCCACAGAATTTTTTGTCTTGAAAAAATATCACTAATCAATTAAAAATTTTATTTATTGTAGCAGAAGGAACACAATTTCTTACCAAAAGTGCCTATTTTTGTCTCATATGGTGAACCATAACCTGTACCCCCACGCCATTGCTCTGTTCTCTCCACTGGCTCCCTGTTCAGCAAAGAATATCCTACAAGATTGCCTGCCTCTGCTTCAAATCTATTGAGTCTTCCTGTCCTGAGTATCTCACCCATCTGTTACATCTCTACACGCCATCTCGAGCTTTGCGGTCCTCATCTGATACCCGTCTCTATAGTATCCCCATAGTCCGCACTAAAAGGTTTGGGCAGCGTTCCTTTTCCTATCAAGCTCCAACCATCTGGAATCAGTTACCTCGCTCTCTTAGATACTCACCCTCTCTGTCCACATTCAAACGCTCCCTCAAAACTCACCTGTTTCCCAAAACTGGTAATCTCTGCCCCCTTCCCCCCATGTAATGTAATGGTGACATTATAGTGTCTTAGTGTCAATGTGTCATTGTATTTGCATGTCATGCTGTGTGTGTGTTTGTGTGTGTGTGTGTGTGTTTGTGTGTGTGTGGGTGCTTCTGTGGGCGTGTGTGTGTGTGCTTGTGATTCTGGTTATATGTTTTGCCATTGTAAACGCCTAGGGCATTAATTTGATTAGGCGTACTAAATGTTCATAATAATAATAATAATAATAATGTAATATACTGACAAAAACCTCTTTGGTGCACCTTTCGGATAATGACAGCTTAATTAGAAACAAACCAGGGTCAAAGCCGCGAAATAAAGAAATTTAAGGAAAATGTGTAGGAGAGTACATAAAAACTTTAGAGGTCGTTTTCTCAAAATGGCCGTCATACAACTTAATGACTTTAAACGTACATAACATCCACATTTTTTTGAGTACAAGCTGTATTCAAGTACCAAAATAATCACCAGAATGTACACTTTCCAGTGATATGTATATCTCAAAATACCCAAAATGCTAGTTAAGACTGATTTTGTGTTGGGAGGTCACAATTGTAGAAAAGTGTATCGCCTTGGTTAGTTAATTCTTATCTGTATCAAGGTGCATTTCCAATTCTGGTTCAGTATGTTGATTGAATTAATGGTAACCATCTCAGAATTTCTGTAGTAGACAGATATGTTTTATTTGTTTATACTTGTCTGTTTGTGTGGTCTTTGTTGTTGATGACTATGACCTTTCGTTGTTATGTGTGATGTGTGTAACAGACAGGATTACCGTTGATGGATCTAATGTTGGTTGATAGAACATGTACAGAACATCACAATCAGTAACAGCCTGTAGTCTCCTGGGTGGAATTTTTTTTTATGTAAAAGATCTTTCCTGTTTTTGAAACATTAATTAAAACAAAAAAATTGGAAATTCTAGTAAACTATTATTTGAATTTAAGAATTGATTTTGTTGTAAGTTTGATTTTCTTTTAATACAATCATTTTTAATAATAGGTTTTGGTGGTTTTGTAAAAAGCATGTATGTACTTTCACCAATTATACAGTAGACTGGGTGCTGTTTGGTGACAGATTTTTGGCTGACCTGGAGGCTCGGTGGCAAGAGTCATGCATCATGAACGATATCTGCGACATCATCTCTAAACATGCCCATAAGAACTTTGAGCCTTACATTCGCTACTGCAGCAACCAGGCGTTCCAAGAGAGAGCACTGGAAGCTTTACAGTGAGTTGAGACAATTCAGCATTGTAAAGCTTGGTGGTATCATGGCCATTTTGCAAAGTTAATGACAAATATTATATGGCTTGGTTGTGAGAAAATTGGAACCTATGCAAGTAAATGTTTTTACACACACACATGCTTGCATGCGTTCATACAGAGAATTACAAGCACTCGTGCATTTATATGGACGTGTGCACACTTGGCGCACACACGCATGTGCGTATGCATATACACTCATGCATGCGTACAAACACCTTGTCACACTGTAACCCTTTGACTCCGCACCCTATCTGCCAACTGCATATACTTAACTCTTTGCCAGCTGCATATACTTAACTCTTAGACTCCATCGCCCTATCCACCGCTTTTTGCAGGAAGCTGGTGGATACATGAGGGAATCAAAGGGTTAAGTTTTTGCTTTGCTAGCGTGGTTGACAATACAGGATGCAGGTGGACAGGGTGAGAGAGTGGAAAGGATAACATACTACACCATACTGTATCATCCTGCACCAAACTACACCATACAGCACTACATTTCTCTACCCCACACCACATTATACTACATCACACCACATCATACTACATCACACCACATCATACTACATCACACCACAGCATTACATCACACCACATCATACTACCCACACCACATCATACTACATACACCACACTACTACATCACACCCCATCATACTACATCACACCAACCCTACATCAACACATACTACATCACACCACATCATACTACACACACCATACATACTACATCACACCAACACCATACACATCACTACCACATCATACTACTCACACCACACCATACTACATCACACCACATCATACTACGTCACACCACACCATACTACATCACACCACATCATACTACATCACACCACACCATACTACATCACACCACACCATACTACATCACATCACACATACTAGTCACACCACACCATACTACATCACACCACACCATACTACATCACACCACACCATACTACATCACACCACACCACACCATACTACATCACACCACACCATACTACATCACACCATACCAGACCACATCTCACATCTTGTTGCAATACTCATCCTCTCTCATGCACAGAC
This sequence comes from Monoplex corrugatus, assembly GCA_030674185.1. Taxonomy (NCBI): domain Eukaryota; kingdom Metazoa; phylum Mollusca; class Gastropoda; order Littorinimorpha; family Ranellidae; genus Monoplex; species Monoplex corrugatus. The sequence continues at coordinate 84,229,952 of JAPXFY010000015.1, forward strand.
ACACACACACACGCACACACGCATGCACGCACGCGTGCACACATACACATACACACACACACACACACACACACACACACACACACACACACACACACACACACACACACACACACACACACACACACACACACACACAAATAAAACACACACACACACAAAAATAAAACGCACACACACACAACATTCACACACACACACACACACACACACACACACACACACACACCACACACACACACACACACACACACACACACACACACACACACACACACCACAAACACACACACACACACACACACACACACACACACACATACACACAAACAAAACACACACACGCACACACAACACACACACACACACAACACAACACAACACAACACAACACACACACCACACAAACAAACAAAACACACACACATACACACTCACACACACACACAACACAACACAACATTCACACACACACACACACACACACACACACACACACACACACACACACACACACACACACACACACACACAACACAACATTCACACACACACACACCACAACACACACACACACACACACACACACACACACACACACACACACACACAACACAACACACACACACACACACACACACACACACACACACAACACACACACAACACACACACAACATACACACACACAACATTCTCACACACACACACACACACACACACACACACACACACACACACACACATGGCCTCACCCTCTCCTACACACCACATACCAACCTCCAAGTGTTTCAGGCCACTTAACCATTATTTCTATTCTCAGGAAGCGCCCAGAGTTTTTGGAAGCGGTGAAGCGTTTGGAGCAGAACCCTGACTGCCAGTTCCTTCCCATGTCCTCCTTCCTTCTCCTGCCTATGCAGCGCATCACTCGCCTCCCTTTGTTGGTGGATGCGGTGCGCCATCGTCTTGACCCGGCCACCAAGCGTCATGATTCGGCCAGCAAGGCGTTGGACAGTCTTGGTCGTGTGGTCAAACAGTGTAATGATGGTGCCAAAAAAATGCTGCAAACTGAACAGATGTGTCTTCTGGCTGCCAATTTAGAGTTCACCAAGGTCAAGGTGAGTCATGTTTTCTGGCTGCCAATTTAGAGTTCACCAAGGTCAAGGTGAGTCATGTCTTCTGGCTGCCAATTTAGAGTTCACCAAGGTCAGGGTGAGTTGTGTTTTCTGGCTGCCAATTTAAAGTTCACCAAGGTCAAGGTGAGTCATGTCTTCTGGCTGCCAATTTAGAGTTCACTAAGGTCAGGGTGTGTCATGTCTTCTGGCTGCCAATTTAGAGTTCACCAAGGTCAAGGTGAGTCATGTCTTCTGGCTGCCAATTTAGAGTTCGCCAAGGTCAAGGTGAGTCATGTCTTCTGGCTGCCAATTTAGAGTTCACCAAGGTCAAGGTGAGTCGTGTCTTCTGGCTGCCAATTTAGAGTTCACCAAGGTCAAGATGAATCATCTTTTTGCTGCCAGTTTAGAGTTCCTTAAGGTCAAGGTGAGTCATCACTTGTATGCTGACTTGACGAGTTTTGTTGTTGAAAATGTTTTGTTTTCTATCTTTTTTTTGTTTTTTGTTATTTGATTTATTTGTAAGAGACTAACTCCAAGTGTGATGGTGAATGAGAAGAAGAAGAAGAAAAAAAAAAGAAACAACTAAAAACAGATTGTTAATTTGATTCAGTGTCAGACCAACACACACCCATGTCAGGTGATGTGACCAGTGTGGATGACCATCCCAGGGAAGTGGGGGAAAGGGGAAAGGGGGCTTACCGTGTGTGAAGAAAACTAGTGGTCACCTTTTGGAACATCAGTCTAAGCATTAGCCATCCTGACTTAGCATGCAAGTGTGTGGTGTATAGTAGCACTAGAGGATATCAGCAAACATTTGGCTTGTTGATCAGTTATCTGTCACAGATCAGACTTTTAAGTGGTTTTGCCAGGATGGATGTGATAACTTGTGACACTGCTCACTGTATAATTTGCCCATACATTCAGCGACAAAACCATCGGGTGGGTAAGGGTCTTCTTCACATGTGACGCTGCTCGCTGTATAATTTGTAAGGGTCTTCTTCACATGTGACGCTGCTCGCTGTATAATTTGTAAGGACCACCTTCACATGTGACACTGCTCGCTGTAATTTGTAAGGACCATCTTCACATGTGACACTGCTCGCTGTATAATTTGTAAGGACCATCTTCACATGTGACTCTGCTCACTCTAATTTGTAAGGGTCACCTTCACATGTGACTCTGCTCACTCTAATTTGTAAGGATCACCTTCACATGTAACGCTGCTCACTGTAATTTGTAAGGATCACCTTCACATGTGACACTGCTCACTGTAATTTGTAAGGACCATCTTCACATGTGACTCTGCTCACTCTAATTTGTAAGGATCATCTTCACATGTGACACTGCTCACTGTAATTTGTAAGGACCATCTTCACTTCACATGTGACTGCTCACTCTAATTTGTAAGGATCATCTTCACATGTGACATTGCTCACTCTAATTTGTAAGGACCATCTTCACATGTGACACTGCTCACTGTAATTTGTAAGGACAATCTTCACATGTGACTGCTCACTCTAATTTGTAAGGATCATCTTCACATGTGACACTGCTCACTCTAATTTGTAAGGACCATCTTCACATGTGACACTGCTCACTGTAATTTGTAAGGACCATCTTCACATGTGACTGCTCACTCTAATTTGTAAGGATCATCTTCACATGTGACACTGCTCACTGTATAATTTGTAAGGGTCACCTTCACATGTGACACTGCTCATTTTATAATTTGTAAGGGTCATCTTCACATGTGACACCGCTCACTGTATAATTTGTAAGGATCACCTTCACATGTGACACCGCTCACTGTATAATTTGTAAGGATCACCTTCACATGTGACACTGCTCACTGTATAATTTGTAAGGGTCACCTTCACATGTGACACCGCTCACTGTATAATTTGTAAGGGTCACCTTCACATGTGACACTGCTCACTGTATAATTTGTAAGGATCACCTTCACATGTGACACTGCTCACTGTATAATTTGTAAGGGTCACCTTCACATGTGACACTGCTCACTGTATAATTTGTAAGGGTCATCTTCACATGTAACACTGCTCACTGTATAATTTGTAAGGGTCATCTTCACATGTGACGCAGCTCACTGTATAATTTGTAAGGGTCATCTTCACATGTAACACTGCTCACTGTATAATTTGTAAGGGTCATCTTCACATGTAACACTGCTCACTGTATAATTTGTAAGGATCACCTTCACATGTGACGCAGCTTACTGTATAATTTGTAAGGATCACCTTCACATGTAACACTGCTCACTGTATAATTTGTAAGGGTCATCTTCACATGTAACGCTGCTCGCTGTAATTTGTAAGGGTCACCTTCACATGTGACACTGCTCACTGTATAATTTGTAAGGACCACCTTCACATGTGACACTGCTCGCTGTAATTTGTAAGGATCACCTTCACATGTGACACTGCTCGCTGTAATTTGTAAGGATCACCTTCACATGTGACACTGCTCACTGTATAATTTGTAAGGATCACCTTCACATGTGACACTGCTCACTGTATAATTTGTAAGGGTCACCTTCACATGTGACGCTGCTCACTGTATAATTTGTAAGGGTCACCTTCACATGTGACACTGCTCACTGTATAATTTATAGGGATCATCTTCACATGTGACGCTGCTCACTGTATAATTTACCCATACATTCAGTGACAAAAGTATTAGGTGGGTAAGGGTCACCTTAACAATGTTAACCCCAGCGTGCGGTACGCTGAGGAAAGAAATCTTCACCATGCATGGTAGGCAGGATGTCCACATTGTACACTCAGTGTCAGACACGGTAGGCAGGACGTCCACATTGTACACTCAGTGTCAGACACGGTAGGCAGGATGTCCACATTGTACACTCAGTGTCAGACATGGTAGGCAGGATGTCCACATTGTACACTCAGTGTCAGACACGGTAGGCAGACATGGTAGGCAGGATGTCCACATTGTACACTCAGTGTCAGACACGGTAGGCAGGATGTCCACATTGTACACTCAATGTCAGACATGGTAGGCAGGACGTCCACATTGTACACTCAGTGTCAGACATGGTAGGCAGGATGCCCACATTGTACACTCAGTGTCAGACATGGTAGGCAGGATGTCCACATTGTACACTCAATGTAAGACATGGTAGGCAGGATGTCCACATTGTACACTCAATGTAAGACATGGTAGGCAGGATGTCCACATTGTACACTCAGTGTAAGACATGGTAGGCAGGATGTCCACATTGTACACTCAGTGTCAGACATGGTAGGCAGGACGTCCACATTGTACACTCAATGTAAGACATGGTAGGCAGGATGTCCACATTGTACACTCAGTGTCAGACACGGTAGGCAGGATGTCCACATTGTACACTCAGTGTCAGACATGGTAGGCAGGATGTCCACATTGTACACTCAATGTAAGAGAACACCAAAAGAGAATTCCAGCTGAAGTAGTAAGCATAATAAAAACTGGCACGAAGCATCTATGTCAGTATGATCAAAACTGAATAAGGAATTGTGGTGGTGTTTGATTTGATGTGTATTCATTTAAGACACCCCTCCCATGAAATAGGAGGGGGGATACATGAGTGTAAAAATATTCAGAAATAGGGACTGAAGTCACAGCTGGAAAAGGAGAGAGGATAAACAAACAAGTATAATCTGGAACGTTAACCTAGTTCAGCCATGTACCAGTTAAACACAACAATTAACACACATCAGAATAAGCAACCAGTTTAATGTTAGCAGAATTATACAGTACCTTTCATTTTCAGGGAAACGATACATTCAAAACAAAAGACATTAGAAATATTTCATGGGAAGTGCAGCCATTGTGATGCTGTTTTCCCTAAGTTGTTCAGCAAAAGTGTTTTTTAACCCTGACCTGTGTTAAACAAACTTCCATCATCAGCATAGAGGAAAAAGTATAATGTATGAACGTGTCTCGACTTTCAGGAGTTTCCCCTGGTGTCTTCGTCCCGGTTCCTGGTCAAACAAGGGGAGCTCACTAAGATCGTGACAGAAGGCACCAGTCGCATCCCCTTTGGTCGTAAGTCCAAGGAACATGCCTACCTCTTCCTTTTCAACGACATTCTCCTGATCACCAAGAAACGAGGGTCAGTGCTCAACACTTGTCCACTGTTTTTCTTTATTTTTTAATTTTTTTAATTTTTATTAGAATTTGCGATTGTAAACTTGTGCCTTCCCCCATTGGGTTGTTGGGGGTTCTTTCAGTATAAACAGCATCCCCACCTTCTGGAAATTCTGTGCTAGAAATTTCCTCTTTTCTGTCACTCTCTTTGTTTCTGCCTTGTTGCCTTGCTTTCTGTCATTTCTACTTATTTTCTGCCTTAATGGTCCATTCACCTGTATTTTTTCGATAAAGTCTTACGTATTTTTTCTTTGGATTGATAATTGGGTACATGTATTAAGTGCATTTTTGGCTCTAAGGAGGTGAGATATGTGGAAGCGATTTTAGGTAATTCATGACTGTTTTTATACATGTTTTAGTGTCCTTATGTATGCTCTTTTTGTATTCAGGTGTGTTTGTTTAAATCTCCCCTGTGCGATAAATCGGACGGAATGGTCCTGCGCCAGGGGCATGTCCTTAGATTATGTGCGCGAATGCATTGATATGTGTACTTAATTTTCTTTTCTTTTTTTTTTCCTGTTGATGTTTTGTGTGTTTTGAAGTTATAGCCCTGATATGGCTCTGCGCAGTCGGCTGGGCTTTAAACAACAATAAAAGAAAAGAAAAAACTTGTGCCTGATTCTGCCATATCTGATAACAGTTTGTTTAGCCAAGTTGATAAATCGAGTGAAGTGAGAGGGCTTTTTTTTGTTTATCTTATCACTGATATTGGTTATGTTCTTGATGTATGAGTCTGCCTTTCTTCCTTTTTGCCACTGTTTTTCCTTGAAAAATGGTTGCCATGAGGTGTGTGTTCTTGCTATGTGACACATGGCCAATGTATTTTAGTCTTCTCTTATTGATGTCTGCTAGTATCAAGTTCTTCCAGGACACTTTCATTAGTTCTTCTGTAAGTGCATTTGACTGGTAATAGTCTCTGATAAAACCGTATGCCTGCTGCCTCCATTCTTCTACTATCAGTTTTTCTCATGAGTCCAGGCTTCGCAACCATAAATCATCATAGGCCAGATCAAACATTTTAAAAGTCTAACTTTCAGGCCATTTGGTGTGCCTCTGTCTTTCCAGATATTGTTGAGTTGGACCATTTTTTACTTTGCTATTATTACTAGGAAGAAGGAAAACTGCACAGCACTGTGCGTGGATCATGTAATAAAAATATTAACACTTAATTTACCGATCCACTAGATGTATACAGACGTACAAAATCAGCCATGACTGTAATAACACATTTCCCTCATGATGTTAACAGCACTGTGTATAGAACATGTAATGAAAAATATCAAACACATAATCTACCGATGCACTAGATATATACAGACATACGAAATCAGCCATGACTGCGATAATAAACTTCCCTAATGGTGTTGACAGCACTGTGTATAGATCATATAATGAAAAATATCAAACACATAATCTACCAATGCACTAGATATATACAGACGTACGAAATCAGCCATGACTGCGATAATAAACTTCCCTAATGGTGTTGACAGCACTGTGTATAAATCATATAATGAAAAATATCAACACATAATTTTCCCATCACTAGACATATACAGACATAAGAAATCAGCCATGACTGTAATAACTGATGTCCCTAATGATGTTGACAGCACTGTGTATGGATCATAAACACTAGACATATACAGACATAAGAAATCAGCCATGACTGTAATAACTGATGTCCCTAATGATGTTGACAGCACTGTGTATGGATCATAAACACTAGACATATACAGACATAAGAAATCAGCCATGACTGTAATAACTGATGTCCCTAATGATAATGACAGCACTGTGTATGGATCATAAACACTAGACATATACAGACATAAGAAATCAGCCATGACTGTAATAACTGATGTCCCTAATGATGTTGACAGCACTGTGTATGGATCATAAACACTAGACATATACAGACATAAGAAATCAGCCATGACTGTAATAACTGATGTCCCTAATGATAATGACAGCACTGTGTATGGATCATAAACACTAGACATATACAGACATAAGAAATCAGCCATGACTGTAATAACTGATGTCCCTAATGATGTTGACAGCACTGTGTATGGATCATAAACACTAGACATATACAGACATAAGAAATCAGCCATGATTGTAATAACTGATGTCCCTAATGATGTTGACAGCACTGTGTATGGATCATAAACACTAGACATATACAGACATAAGAAATCAGCCATGATTGTAATAACTGATGTCCCTAATGATGTTGACAGCACTGTGTATGGATCATAAACACTAGACATATACAGACATAAGAAATCAGCCATGATTGTAATAACTGATGTTCCTAATGATAATGACAGCACTGTGTATGGATCATAAACACTAGACATATACAGACATAAGAAATCAGCCATGACTGTAATAACTGATGTCCCTAATGATAATGACAGCACTGTGTATGGATCATAAACACTAGACATATACAGACATAAGAAATCAGCCATGATTGTAATAACTGATGTCCCTAATGATAATGACAGCACTGTGTATGGATCATAAACACTAGACATATACAGACATAAAGAAATCAGCGATGACTGTAAAGACACGCATATCTAATGATGTTGACAGCACTGTGTACCAAGTACGAGACTACTGCCAGCGGAACTCCCTACACACAGAACTCATAGACAGCACGGAGAAGAGCAAGTTTCTGCCACAAGGGGCCAGTGGATTGAAGAACATATTTCTTGTGGCTCTTCTGTCCAATCATGAGGGCAAACAAGTTGAAATTGTCCTGTCTGCTAAATCTGAGTAAGATTTGATATTTTGTGTGTTCAGTGTTGTTTGTGTTTAATGTAGATATATTACTGAGTTTGTCTGTGTATATTGTTTGTTGTTTTTGTGGAAACAGATGGTGAACCACCATCAATATCAATTCGCCAACCAGTCATCAAAGTAAAACCCAGAATGAACATTTCTGCTGTCGTTTTTGATTTTCACTTATTTCATATGCATCTGTAACCACCCCACCCTCTCTGACGTGTGTGTGTGTGTGTGTGTGTTGTGTGTGTGTGTGTGTGTGTGTGTGTGTGTACTTGT
>JAPXFY010000015.1:84240808-84350808 GCA_030674185.1 Monoplex corrugatus
GACTGAACATGACAGGTGTGATGTTATAGTGGACTGAACATGACAGGTGTGATGTTATAGTGGACTGAACATGACAGGTGTGATATTATAGTTGATGGAACATGACAGGTGTGATGTTATGATGGGCTTAACTTGACAGGTGTGATGTTATGATGGGCTTAACTTGACAGGTGTTATAGTGGACTGAACGTGACAGGTATTATAGTGGACTGAATGTGACAAGTGTTGTGTTATAGTGGACTGAACTTGACAGGTGTGTTTATAGTGGACTGAACATGACAGGTGTTGTGTTATAGTGGACTGAACATGACAGGTGTTAGTGGACTGAATGTGACAGGTGTTGTGTTATAGTGGACTGAACATGACAGGTGTTAGCGGACTGAACATGACAGGTGTTATGTTTTAGCTGATAAATGTTACATGTGTTGATGCAGGAGTGAAAGAACACGATGGGTGGATGCCATCCTTCCTCAACATTCCAACCCGGAGTATGAGAGGATTTATGAGGACTGGGGTAAGCTGGACACTTCTTTGTTTTGTCGTCTTTACAGTCAGATAGATTTCTTTCCTAATTTGTTTCTTTTCTTTCTTTTTTGTTTTGTTACATTAACATTTCTTGCCATGCACTGATTTCCTAGTATATCAATATGTAGGGAAAATTATACTAAAAAGTGGTGGGAGATAAGTCTGGTGAGCCTAATTTGTTTTCTGTTTTGTTTCTCTATTACTGTCTTTTTAAGAATAAAACTGTATTATAAAATACTCACACATGCACACACCCCAAAAGTCAGTGCTGTGTGTAGCTTTAAAGTGTTCTGTTAAAAATTGAAATCGGTATTACACGGCTTAAAATGCTCCGCGTCTGGGTGGAATTCTGCGATTTCGGTATGTCAAAAAAAAAAAAAAAAAAAAAGGAGCAAGGTATCCGTGATCGGCTTGCAAGCGTTCATAGCAACAGCGCGCAAGTTATGGCCCCTGATTTGCCCCCAGACCCCCCCCCCCCCCCTAGTTTCAGTGGTTTTTTCCTCCTCCTGTTTTAAGCCTTGGTATTAACATCAGAATCCATCAGATATACCAGTGACCTAAAATAAATGTGATTTGTAATGGTTAACCACAATTGTTTGATTGGTATGGACAGTTGTCTTTGGTAAAAATGTGTTTAGTTTTATTTGGTTAGTGTTAGTGTAATTGACGGAACTTGTCCTGATACTTTATACACTGTTCCACTGATGATGGATAGATGCTGTTTTTGTGTATCAGTAAGGCTCAGTGTTACAGCCACGTGTAAGGTTAGAAAATTGTACTGCTCATGCTTACAGTATTGTCATGTTCGTAAGGCTCAGTGTTACAGCCACGTGTAAGGTTAGAAAATTGTACTGCTCATGCTTACAGTATTGTCATGTTCGTTCTATAATAGGAGAAAATGATAAGACGTATCATTGATTTTCAGTAACAGAAAGTGACGTACTTTTTGCTAATTTAGTGTAATAGAAAGTGACCAAATTTTCACTGAATTATTGCGAGTGACAGATTTTATATAGATTCATAGTAATAGAAAGTGACCAAATTTTCACTGAATTATTGAGAGTGACAGAATTTTTACTGAATTATTGTGACAGAGTGACAGGTTTTATATAGATTCATAGTAATAGAAAGTGACGGAATTTTTACTGAATTATTGTGACAGAGTGACAGGTTTTTCACAGATTTATAATAACATAAAGGACCAACATTGTTTTTTCTAATTGTGATAGAGTGACAGATTTTCACAGATTTACAGTAATAGAAAGTGACAAAATGTTTGCTGAATTATTGTAATGGAAAGTGACAGATTTTTTTAAATACTAATTTATGTAATAGAAAATGATAGATTTTAACTAATTTAACCCTTCGACACCCTGACCCTATCCACTTACATCCTGCATCGTTATCAGTGAGATCAAAACAAAAATTTAACCATTTGACTCCCTCGCCCTATCCATCAGCTTCCTGTAGGAAGCTGGCGGATAGGGTGAGGGATTTAAGGGTTAAATTTTTGCAGTTGGTGGATGCGGTGCGGGAGCCAAAGAGTGAAAGTAAATGGCAGATTTTTCACTAATTTGTAGTAATGGGAACTGACAGACTATTTACTGATTTATTGCAGTAGAAAGTGACAGACTAGTTACTGAATTATTGCAGTAGAAAGTGACAGACTATTTACTGAATTATTGCAATAGAAAGTGACAGACTATTTACTGAATTATTGCAATAGAAAATGACAGACTACTGAATTATTGCAGTAGAAAGTCATAGACTATTTACTGAATTATTGCAGTAGAAAGTGACAGACTATTTACTGAATTATTGCAGTAGAAAGTCATAGACTATTTACTGAATTATTGCAGTAGAAAGTGACAAGACTATTTACTGAATTATTGCAGTAGAAAGTGACAGACTGTTTACTGACTTAGTGCAGTAGAAAGTGACAGACTATTTACTGAATTATTGCAGTAGAAAGTGACAGACTATTTACTGAATTATTGCAGTAGAAAGTGACAGACTATTTACTGACTTAGTGCAGTAGAAAGTGACAGACTGTTTACTGACTTAGTGCAGTAGAAAGTGACAGACTGTTTACTGACTTAGTGCAGTAGAAAGTGACAGACTATTTACTGAATTATTGCAGTAGAAAGTGACACTGTTTACTGACTTAGTGCAGTAGAAAGTGACAGACTATTTACTGAATTATTGCAGTAGAAAGTGACAGACTATTTACTGAATTATTGCAGTAGAAAGTGACAGACTATTTACTGACTTAGTGCAGTAGAAAGTGACAGACTGTTTACTGACTTAGTGCAGTAGAAAGTGACAGACTATTTACTGACTTAGTGCAGTAGAAAGTGACAGACTATTTACTGAATTATTGCAGTAGAAAGTGACAGACTGTTTACTGACTTAGTGCAGTAGAAAGTGACAGACTATTTACTGACTTAGTGCAGTAGAAAGTGACAGACTAGTTACTGACTTAGTGCAGTAGAAAGTGACAGACTGTTTACTGACTTAGTGCAGTAGAAAGTGACACTGTTTACTGACTTAGTGCAGTAGAAAGTGACAGACTGTTTATTGACTTAGTGCAGTAGAAAGTGACAGACTGTTTACTGACTTAGTGCAGTAGAAAGTGACAGATTATTTACTGACTTAGTGCAGTAGATAGTGACAGACTATTCAGTGATTGATACTAACAGGAAGCGACAAGATATGCTGCTGATTTACCATGACAGAAATCGACACAGCTTTTTGTAGCCAGAGAAAGTGAGAGAGACTAATGAGTGATGTGATGGCAGATTGTCCTCAAGTGCAGTGTGTGGAGAAGTACATCGCCCAGGAGCCTGATGAGTTGACCTTGGAGGAATCTGATGTCATCAATGTCTTCAAGAAAATGGGAGATGGTGAGTGTCAGCATCATAGTGGGGTAACTGTAGATACAGAAATGAAGGTCCTCTCCTGTTGTAGTGGGGTAACTGTAGATACAGAAATGAAGGTCCTCTCCTGTTGTAGTGGGGTAACTGTAGATACAGAAATGAAGGTCCTCTCCTGTTGTAGTGGGGTAACTGTAGATACATAAATGAAGGTCCACTCCTGTTGTAGTGGGGTAACTGTAGATACAGAAATGAAAGTCCACTCCTGTTGTAGTGGGGTAAGTGTAGATACAGAAATGAAGGTCCACTCCTGTTGTAGTGGGGTAACTGTAGATACAGAAATGAAGGTCCACTCCTGTTGTAGTGGGGTAACTGTAGATACAGAAATGAAGGTCCTCTCCTGTTGTAGTGGGGTAACTGTAGATACAGAAATGAATGTCCTCTCCTGTTGTAGTAGGGTAACTGTAGATACAGAAATGAAGGTCCTCTCCTGTTGTAGTGGGGTAACTGTAGATACAGAAATGAAGGTCCTCTCCTGTTGTAGTGGGGTAACTGTAGATACAGAAATGAAGGTCCCCTCCTGTTGTAGTGGGGTAAGTGTGGGTACAGAAATGAAGGTCCTCTCCTGTTGTAGTGGGGTAACTGTAGATACAGAAATGAAGGTCCTCTCCTGTTGTAGTGGGGTAACTGTAGATACAGAAATGAAGGTCCTCTCCTGTTGTAGTGGGGTAACTGTAGATACAGAAATGAAGGTCCTCTCCTGTTGTAGTAGGGTAACTGTAGATACAGAAATGAAGGTCCTCTCCTGTTGTAGTGGGGTAACTGTAGATACAGAAATGAAGGTCCTCTCCTGTTGTAGTAGGGTAACTGTAGATACAGAAATGAAGGTCCCCTCCTGTTGTAGTGGGGTAACTGTAGATACAGAAATGAAGGTCCTCTCCTGTTGTAGTGGGGTAAGTGTGGGTACAGAAATGAAGGTCCCCTCCTGTTGTAGTAGGGTAACTGTAGATACAGAAATGAAGGTCCTCTCTGTTGTAGTGGGGTAAGTGTGGGTACAGAAATGAAGGTCCCCTCCTGTTGTAGTAGGGTAACTGTAGATACAGAAATGAAGGTCCTCTCTGTTGTAGTGGGGTAAGTGTAGATACAGAAATGAAGGTCCCCTCCTATTGTAGTGGGGTAACTGTAGATACAGAAATGAAGGTCCCCTCCTGTTGTAGTAGGGTAACTGTAGATACAGAAATGAAGGTCCTCTCCTATTGTAGTGGGGTAACTGTAGATACAGAAATGAAGGTCCCCTCCTGTTGTAGTGGGGTAAGTGTGGGTACAGAAATGAAGGTCCTCTCCTGTTGTAGTGGGGTAAGTGTGGGTACAGAAATGAAGGTCCTCTCCTATTGTAGTGGGGTAACTGTAGATACAGAAATGAAGGTCCTCTCCTGTTGTAGTGGGGTAAGTGTGGGTACAGAAATGAAGGTCCCCTCCTGTTGTAGTGGGGTAAGTGTGGATACAGAAATGAAGGTCCACTCCTGTTGTAGTAGGGTAACTGTAGATACAGAAATGAAGGTCCTCTCCTATTGTAGTGGGGTAACTGTAGATACAGAAATGAAGGTCCCCTCCTGTTGTAGTGGGGTAAGTGTGGGTACAGAAATGAAGGTCCACTCCTGTTGTAGTGGGGTAAGTGTAGATACAGAAATGAAGGTCCTCTCCTATTGTAGTACGAGGGTTGTTCAATTTAAGATGTCACCACCCCCTTAAAAAACGTACCTCTCATCTCAGCAACTTGAAACTTTTACATCCCCTCGAAGTATTCTCCGTTGGCTAGGATGCAAAGTTCAAGCCTCCTACGCCAATTCTCAAGCGCCCTCTGATAGTCGGTTTTAGGCAGACCAGACAACTCTGATCTTACGGCTTTGGCGAGGTCTTGTACCCGGTCAAACTTACGCCCAGCGAGCTTTTCCTTCAGAACAGGGAACAGCCAGAAGTCGCATGGGGCCAAGTCGGGGCTGTAGGGTGGGTGGTCCAAAACTTGGATCCCTTGCTCGCTCAGGAAGGTTGTGGTGACCTTCGCCTTATGGGCACTGGCATTGTCATGCAGAAGAAGGGTCCTCTGGGTGCCGACGGTTGGGCGCTGCTCATGGATTTTTCCTACAACTTTGGGGAGCACAACTTGGGTATAGTAGGAGGCAGTGATTGTTGATTTCTCAGGCAAAATGTCAATTGCCACAAGGCCTTGCGTGTTGAAAAAAATAGAAAACAGTCGCTTGCGACTCTGGAATCCTGGGCGAAGAACAACTGGTCGGTCTCCGTCAGGGCCAACCCACATGCGGTTGCAGCGTTTGTTGGGGATGCCGTAGAATGTGAGCCAACTCTCATCTCCCGTCACTAAGTCACACAGTCGTTTTGGCCCGTTGGGCTCAAACTCATCGAGCAGTTTGCGTGAACATGCCACCCGCTGCTGCTTCTGATCATCACTTAAGAGATGTGGCACCCATCTTGCAGCCAGTTTTCTCATGTGAAGGTCTTTGTGCAGAATGTTGTTAATGGTGCCAATTGAAAGCTTACATGCCTCGCTTAATTCCCGCACAGTCGAATGTGGATCCTCCTCTATCAGTATTTTCACATATGCAATGTTTTGTTCGTTCCGAGCTGGTAAAGCTCGCTCTGCACGATTACCCCAATCAGATGGCACTCTACCTGCTCCTAATTGTTTGACCCACCTGCAAACTGTGCGGTAAGACACACAATCCGTTCCGTAAACAGCTTGCAAATCTGCGTGTATCTTCCTACAATCGTCACCAAGTTGTAGCCTTGTGAAAGTGTAGAAACGAAATTGCTCATTGGTGACGTCCATTTTTTTCAGGCTCAGCTATTTGAAACACATTTGTAATTACGTCATACTCCGAGTTGCGTCATGATGTCAACTTTATTTTCTGCATGCTAATCAGGTAAACTTTAAAGTTGTGTTTGGTATAAACATTTTTCTGTGCGTTGCTTCGTTTTCAAATGGCAAGCCTAGTGTCATCTTAAATTGAACAACCCTCGTAGGGTAACTGTAGATACAGAAATGAAGGTCCCCTCCTGTTGTAGTGGGGTAAGTGTGGATACAGAAATGAAGGTCCACTCCTGTTGTAGTAGGGTAAGTGTGGATACAGAAATGAAGGTCCTCTCTGTTGTAGTGGGGTAAGTGTGGATACACAAATGAAGGTCCACTCCTGTTGTAGTGGGGTAAGTGTGGATACAGAAATGAAGGTCCTCTCTGTTGTAGTGGGGTAAGTGTGGATACAGAAATGAAGGTCCTCTCTGTTGTAGTGGGGTAAGTGTGGATACAGAAATGAAGGTCCACTCCTGTTGTAGTAGGGTAAGTGTGGATACAGAAATGAAGGTCCACTCCTGTTGTAGTGGGGTAAGTGTGGATACAGAAATGAAGGTCCCCTCCTGTTGTAGTGGGGTAACTGTAGATACAGAAATGAAGGTCCCCTCCTGTTGTAGTGGGGTAAGTGTGGATACAGAAATGAAGGTCCCCTCCTGTTGTAGTAGGGTAAGTGTGGATACAGAAATGAAGGTTCTCTCCTGTTGTAGTAGGGTAAGTGTGGATACAGAAATGAAGGTCCTCTCTGTTGTAGTAGGGTAAGTGTGGATACAGAAATGAAGGTCCCCTCCTGTTGTAGTGGGGTAAGTGTGGATACAGAAATGAAGGTCCCCTCCTGTTGTAGTAGGGTAAGTGTAGATACAGAAATGAAGGTCCTCTCCTGTTGTAGTAGGGTAAGTGTGGATACAGAAATGAAGGTCCTCTCCTGTTGTAGTGGGGTAAGTGTGGATACAGAAATGAAGGTCCTCTCCTGTTGTAGTAGGGTAAGTGTGGATACAGAAATGAAGGTCCCCTCCTGTTGTAGGGTAAGTGTGGATACAGAAATGAAGGTCCTCTCTGTTGTAGTAGGGTAAGTGTGGATACAGAAATGAAGGTCCCCTCCTGTTGTAGTAGGGTAAGTGTAGATACAGAAATGAAGGTCCCCTCTGTTGTAGTAGGGTAAGTATGGATACAGAAATGAAGGTCCCCTCCTGTTGTGGAACCACAGAAGTTATCTAGTATGCTTTTAGGTAGTTAGGGGTTCCTTTTTCCATACATGCTCTCTTTTCCATTACAGATCTTTTTTTTTTATTTCTGCCATCCAAATAATTCATCTGTATTTCTTCCAGATTCTCTCCTTAGCTCCCCAAAGATAAAATATAACTGTCGTTAAGGTGAGATATGAACATACATGCAAAAATCTGTTTCTTCTGCGAGGTAGGTAGGTTTGTATGAATTTGATATGGTTAGATATGGATTGATCACAGGAGTCCATTGTGCACACAAACCTGCACATAAACCTACATGCTGGCTAAGTCGTGAGAGTCTGTACAAGTGCTATGTGTTATTGTTTGTTTCGTACCCTTCATTAACCCTTTCACTCCCTGCACCCTATCCACAACTACAAAAACTTAATCCTTTGATTCCCTCACCCTATCCCTGCAGGAAGCTGGTGGATACGGTGAGGGAATCAAAGGGTTAAGTTTTTAAGTTTTTGCTTTGCTGGCATGGTCGACAATGCAGAATGCTGGCGGGCAGGGTGCGGGAGTGAAAGGGTTAAGTCAGGAATGTATGGTAGACATTTTAATTGTTTTAATTTGTCAGGAATGTATCGTAGTATGTTTTATTTTATTTATTATATAACAAGTCTGAAATATTAACACATGCTTGTGTGTAAAGTGCATCACTGTGAAAAGCGTTTTGCCCAACAAACATTCAGCTAGTGTGTACATGTGTTCAGGATGGTACGAAGGTGAACGCATCAGAGATGGGGAGAGAGGCTGGTTCCCGGCTGATCACACAGAAGAGATCAACAACTCGCATGTCCGTGCGCGCAACCTGCGTCTTCGATATCGCCTGATGATTGCAAGCCAAGAATACACCGATATGAAATTCGGCAACTGAACTTTCGTCTGAGGATAGTGTCATGTCGGTTTTCTTGCCTGAAAAGTGAAGCTGTCCCATTAACAAGAGAACAAAGAGTGACTCTGATTGACCCTTTCACTTCGTCAAACTGCTGACCAGGAAGTGGGGGTGGAAGTGAGTTAAAGGGTGAAGGTAAAGAAGATCATTTCTGAAGAAACTGCAATATGTTTTTGTGGATGATGCAGCAGTATCATCTTTAGTAACAGTTGATTAGTGTTGAATATGAGTCCCCAGCACATACAGTGGTTTAGTATTTCTTGAATCAGAACTTAAAAGGGAAAGGTTGTTGTGGTATAAAGCTGTGTGCTTGGTCAATATCAGTGTTTGACTGCAGATCAGTCGTTTCTTTCCAAGTTGTAATGAAAAGGACACTGACTGATCCTTTACTAAGGCTGTCACTGACTGATCCTTTACTAAGGCTGTTACTGACTGATCCTTTACTAAGGCTGTCACTGACTGATCCTTTACTAAGGCTGTCACTGACTGATCCTTTACTAAGGCTGTCACTGACTGATCCTTTACTAAGGCTGTCACTGACTGATCCTTTACTAAGGCTGTCACTGACTGATCCTTTACTAAGGCTGTCAGAGGGGACAACCTGAAGGGGAACACATACTGGCTGCTACACACTAACTGCTTCAGACAGAAGACAGCAGAAACTAACCATGCATATTGTGTTTTTTGTTAAGAATGTGTTTTACATTTGCATCATAGAATTAGCAGAAGTATGTGCAATGTGCGTTGTATGGCACGTCTGACTAACCTCTTGACAGAGTTCAGTTTTCTTAGTTTAGCATATCAGGCAAAACTGTTTGTATGTATATATATATATAGAGTGACTGAAGATTGAAACTGTAATTGTGTTCTTCCAGTGAGCAATGTTTTGGTAATTTGAAAACCATTGCTTTGTAATCAGAATAAGTGACTTGTATGTAGGTGACATGATTTATATATTGATGTATGTCTGGATTGTGTTTTTTCCAAAATAGACTTGAAAACGACTCTGAAAGATGAAAAGATATTGTCTTGATACTGTGAAATGGCAAATCAGAATGATGCTGAAATTGAAGGATACAGTCTGGAAGTGTTCATTTCAACAGTTTGTATAATTAATACATGTGTGCACATGGAAGACAGATATTAACTAGAGGATTTGTCGTAAGTATATTTTCAGTACGTTACCTTAAGATCAGTTGTCTGAAAGAAGAAATGATTAGGAAGTGAAATCTGTTTGAATGAATAAATATAAATTCTGATCTCTTTTTAAATCATGCTTTGATGGATTCATTTTCTCTCTGAATGAGCCAAAGTTTTGAATGTTTTAATGATGAAGGTGCTCAGAGGAGATGATTTTTTTGTCTGTTTCTCATGACATATAAAAATAATCAGAGAAAATGTGTGTGTGAGAGGGGAAGTGTGTGTGTGTACAGTACACTTTTGACTTGCTTGTAAAGGGACCTTCACCTGTACGCATAACAATAAAAAGCTGACACTTTAACTTGATTAACAAGCTGCCTGTAAATACCAAATGCATAACTGGTACTAATGCTGTTTCTGTGATTGCAGGTTTTGTACTGTAGGGTTTGTTTGTGCTTAACAGTAAAATGTTTGAAACATTAAAATCAGCGATTTTGTCTGTCGTGAAAGGTTCATACGTATTGTCAAGCTCACACTGTGTACTGTTGCCTTACTGACGCCAAACCCATGTCATCTGCTGATTAAGGTCTGCTTTCTGTGTCCATCACTGACTTGATTTTTCAGGGGTGCTGGTGTGTTCACAGCACTGTGTGGCTGCTGTTCTGATCGTTCTGTTTCAGTTTTATTTTGATAAATCTTGTCCATTTTGTATACACAAGAAATATGCAGCTTTTTGTGTTCACTTTTAACAGCATCTTTATTGTCATGTCTTTCTTCGTTCCTTTTATTGCTTACAGTAAAGTACCATTGATATTTGCCTACTTGCCTACTACTTTGCTCTCTGGTGCCGATTCTCTCATCCGCTTGATCTCTGTTGCGGTTCTTTGTCTCTCTGTCTTCTGGCTCTGATCTCTTTTGCTATTTTTTTGTACACACAACGAACATAGGGTTTAACCTGCGTGTGCATTCCAGACTGTTTAGTCTTTTTTTTTCTCCAAGATTGCTTGTCTGTCAGATTAATAGTTAAGGTTACTTTCCATGTTCTGGGCTGTGTGTATATATATGTGTATGTATGCGATCACACATGTGGGATGAGGGAGCAGTGCATTCAGATAGTCATCTTTCAGATATGTTTAGGCTGCCATTGAGTTGTGCATACCATTTTCACAACATGTTTTAATCATTTACATTTGTTCAGTCCGAATGCTTCTATTCAGCTACGCACGCGATTATCACATGTTTCATATTCATATATATTTCTCTTTAAATTTATGTTTGTATATTTATATCTGATGTAAGAATTGAAAGAAAGAGAGTGTTTGTGTATGCACGCAACTTGCGTTGCTTTTCTTTTTTGTCTCTGTAAGCTTAAAGTGCAACGTAACGTCCATTAAAGTGACAGTGTCAGCTGATGTCGGCCATGTAGCTCTGTTGCCTGTTACAAGGTTGTGCGAAACCGCCTGTGCCTGCTAACCTTAATCAGCTGCTACAAGTTAACACATTTTTATGAAGATGTGAAATCAAGATCAGAGTTGGTTTCAGTGAGCGATCGGTCTGGTAATTTTTTTCCTTACAAGTTTTCTAATTTAGAAATAATGAAATGTGTGTATTGTGTAAATTGTTTAATGCTTATTGGATGAGTAATCCATACAATACGTGTCCTGTTGAGAATATCTGTGTAAACCGGTAATTGATGAGTCAGGTGAGGGGGAAAGCACACGGTTGTCACACTGTATTGACCGTGTCTCCCATTTTGGATACTGCTGGGCATTTTTGTGTAACTGTCACTTTGAGAATGGCACATGCCAGTGAAATAACTAGCACCAATCCAATGAAATAACTAGCACCAATCCAGTTAAATAACTAGCACCAATCCAATGAAATAACTAGCACCAATACAGTAAAATAACTAGCACCAATCCAATGAAATAACTAGCACCAATACAGTAAAATAACTAGCACCAATCCAATGAAATAACTAGCATCATGCCAGTGAAATAACTAGCACCAATCCAGTGAAATAACTAGCACCAATCCAGTGAAATAACTAGCACCAATACAGTAAAATAACTAGCACCAATCCAATGAAATAACTAGCACCAATACAGTAAAATAACTAGCACCAATACAGTGAAATAACTAGCACCAATCCAGTTAAATAACTAACACCAATCCAATGAAATAACTAGCACCAATACAGTGAAATAACTAGCACCAATACAGTTAAATAACTAGCACCAATCCAATGAAATAACTAGCACCAATACAGTGAAATAACTAGCACCAATACAGTGAAATAACTAGCACCAATCCAGTGAAATATAAATAGCACCAATCCAATGAAATAACTAGCACCAATCCAATGAAATAACTAGCACCAATCCAATGAAATAACTAGCACCAATACAGTGAAATAACTAGCACCAATCCAATGAAATAACTAGCACCAATCCAATGAAATAACTAGCACCAATCCAGTGAAATAACTAGCACCAATCCAGTGAAATAACTAGCACCAATACAGTGAAATAACTAGCACCAATACAGTGAAATAACTAGCACCAATCCAATGAAATAACTAGCACCAATCCAGTGAAATAACTAGCACCAATCCAATGAAATAACTAGCACCAATCCAGTGAAATAACCAGTTCGTTAATGTAACAACCCGACAACCCACGGCTGTGTTAAGGAACCAAGGCAAGCAAGGCACAGCAACAGTTCTTTGTGTGAAAATCAGTTTCATGTATAAATCTATATCTTTTATACCAAGGCGTATTCTTTTGCAGTTAATAAATAAAACCTTGCTTTATTTTGCCAGGAAAAGATTGTATCATTGTATTGAATGATAATAACGTCCAGTCTGTTATTTCACAAGTTTATTTACCCAGACATTCACTTACCACAGTGTATGGTTATAAGAATAGTGACAAAGACAACTATGCAATCATGAGTGTTTGTAATATATTCTGCAGTCAACAATATTAACCATGTTAAGTATGAACTGAAAATACGGTGTTACATTTACAGTGTTGTTATAAGACTAGGCAACAAATCCCAACATTTGCTAGTCATGTTCATTGATGATGTAAAACAAAATTATATCTTTACCTGTAATGGTATTACTATTTGTTCAGTGAAAAGTATCCTGTTATCGGTCTGTGTATGGCTTGTTCAAGACATATGAAAACACAATAATGAAAGAAGATAATTGAAAACAAATGAGAGTCGTAACAAATTAACATGATTAGAAAAACTTAACCCTTTGACTCCCTTGCCCTGTCAAACCTGAGCCTGTGAGGGAGTCAAAGGGCTGTTTTTGCTTTGCTAGCATGGCTGACAATGCAGGCTGCTGGTGGAAAGGGTGAGGGAGTCAAGGCTGTTTTTGCTTTGCTAGCATGGCTGACAATGCAGGCTGCTGTGGAAAGGGTGAGGGAGTCAAAGGGCTGTTTTTGCTTTGCTAGCATGGCTGACAATGCAGGCTGCTGGTGGAAAGGGTGAGGGAGTCAAAGGGCTGTTTTTGCTTTGCTAGCATGGCTGACAATGCAGGCTGCTGGTGGACATGGTGCGGGAGTCAAAGGGCTGTTTTTGCTTTGCTAGCATGGCTACAATGCAGACTGCTGGTGGAAAGGGTGAGGGAGTCAGAGGGTTAGAATTAGTGTTTTAAGAAAAATTTTCTTCCTAAAACTGTTGATGATATTTGCTTTGCTCATGCTGTTGAATATGAAGTAAGTGTTTTATGAAGCTTCTTCTTTGAAGTGAAAATGTAACCTGTCAGTGTGATGTTATACACTAAGCTTGATTGACCAAATTAGACAGTATAGGAAGGTTTATTTTATCTTATTTGTGTGTACATTTGTGTTAGAATTATAGAAATTTCAATTATGATGTGTCTTGATGGAATACTGTGCACACATTATTGTTTTTGGTTTTGTGGTTGATGTAAGAATCATGCATTCTTGTTTGATATGCTCTTCCAGTAAATATTTGTGTGTGCTGTAGACATTTTTGATGCCATGGCATTTTTTTCTGAACAGTGCTAGTGTTTGAATCTGAAAACACAATATGCAAAAATGCATGGTGGTTTTGTGCTTGTGCATACGCATGTGTGTGCGTTCATGGACGTGTGTGTGTGGTGGAGATAGCTGTGTGTTTGGATGAAATTGTCCTTCAGCTTTAAGTGTTCTGTGGCATTTGAGTCTGTAGTTTTGAAGACCTATAGAAAATGTCAAAATATGGTTTGTATTTGTATACGTTTTTCAGTTCTTTGTTACATTTGACTGTGTTTCCAGGAGTGTTGGAATTTATTTGATATTTGTGATTGTTATTTAAATACACCTCTATGTTTGACTGTGTTCTGTTTGTGACTCCATGTTGTGATTGTCGTGATAGAATATTTGATGTCGATACATTCCCTGTGTTGCCAAACTGTTGATAGTGTTGTACTGCTATGTGTAAGATGACCGAAATTCAGGTAAAAATCATTGCATTCAGTTCACTCAGAGAAAGGGGTGAAAATCATACAAAATTTCTTATCAGTCAACTGTGAAAAGAGGATGAGTTTCATTGAAGTCTGTATGTCCAAACTCTGTTACGAAAGAATGTTCCTCAGTACAGTCATCCAAATTATTTATTTAGAGAAGTTTGAGGACAAGATTTATCCAATAAAAATCTACTGAAAAAGTGGTTACTTGCAATTATGGACCTAGTGATCAAGCATTGTCTGCCGTACTAAGCCACAGTATCATGTATGATAGGGAGCTGTGCTTTCAGAAGATTGACAAAGTGTAGCGTCTGTGTCATATTTTAAATGCTATATCTAACCAGAGTGCATTCGTCTTTGTAATTTTTTGTCTGCGATGCTTTGTAAGTAAGAGGAAGAAAGGGAGAAAGTAAGATTGCCTGTCTGCGTATGAGAGAAGCAAAGTAGAAAGAAGAGAAAGATTGTGTCACATGATTTTCTTTCTGTGTTATAGGTTATTTATACTCTTTACTAAGCTGTAACCATCTTCACCTGTACTGTTTACAGCAATAACTTCACCAAGAATAACACCTGTAAAACAACCAAATTTAGACTGGAATGAATTTAATCAGTTGTTGAGTGAGGTTTAAACAGGAATAGAATTAATCGTTGTTCATCAGTTTTAAGTCAGTTACGGAGAGTGTGTTTAACTTTCATCGTCATTTATTTCCAGCTGAGTTAACTAAATAGTGTTTTGCTCAGGCTTAAGCAGTCAGCTGGATAATTAATACTGGCAAATTGAGTAGAGCATGTATGGAATTGTCTGAGTGCGGTCCATCCCTCTTGAACAAAGTCCGTACTTGGTTTGTTCCTGCTTCCATTGTTTTTGAATGTGACTGTGTTGTTTTGGTGTGTGTGTATTGATGACTGTGTGTGTTTTGGTGTGTGTGTATTGATGACTGTGTGTTTTGGTGTGTGTGTATTGATGACTGTGTGTTTTGGTGTGTGTATTGATGACTGTGTGTTTTGGTGTGTGTGTATTGATGACTGTGTTTTGGTGTGTGTGTATTGATGACTTGTGTGTTTTGGTGTGTGTGTATTGATGACTGTGTGTGTTTTGGTGTGTGTGTATTGATGACTGTGTGTTTTGGTGTGTGTGTATTGATGACTGTGTGGTTTTGGTGTGTGTGTATTGATGACTGTGTGTGTTTTGGTGTGTGTGTATTGATGACTGTGTGTATTGATGACTGTGTGTGTTTTGGTTGTGTATTTATGACTGTGTATTGATGACTGTGTGTTTTGGTGTGTGTGTATTGATGACTGTGTGTGTTTGGTGTGTGTGTATTGATGACTGTGTGTTTTGGTGTGTGTGTATTGATGACTGTGTGTTTTGGTGTGTGTGTATTGATGACTGTGTGTTTTGGTGTGTGTGTATTGATGACTGTGTGTTTTTGGTGTGTGTGTATTGATGACTGTGTGTGTTTTGGTGTGTGTGTATTGATGACTGTGTGTGTTTTGGTGTGTGTGTATTGTGACTGTGTGTATTGATGACTGTGTGTGTTTTGGTGTGTGTGTATTGATGACTGTGTGTGTTTTGGTGTGTGTGTATTGATGACTGTGTGTTTGTGTGTGTGTATTGATGACTGTGTGTTTTGGTGTGTGTGTATTGATGACTGTGTTTTGGGTGTGTATTGATGACTGTGTGTTTTGGTGTGTGTGTATTGATGACTGTGTGATTGAGACTGTGTGTGTTTTGGTGTGTGTGTATGATGACTGTGTGTTTTGGTGTGTGTTGTATTGTGACTGTGTGTGTATTGATGACTGTGTGTATTGATGATGTGTGTTTTGTGTGTGTGTATTGATGACTGGTGTTTGGTGTGTGTGTATTGATGACGTGTTTTGGTGTGTGTATTGATGACTGTGTGTTTTTGGTGTGTGTATTGATGACTGTGTTTTGGTGTGTGTGTATTGATGACTGTGTGTTTTGGTGTGTGTATTGATGACTGTGTGTTTTGGTGTGTGTGTATTATGATGTGTGTGTTTTGGTGTGTGTGTATTGATGACTGTTGTTTGGTGTGTGTATTGTGCTGTGTTTTGGTGTGTGTGTATTGATGACTGTGTGTGTTTTGGTGTGTGTGTATTGATGACTGTGTGTGTTGGTGTTTGTATGTCTGTGTGTTTGTGTGTAGTATTGATGACTGTGTGTTTTGGTGTGTGTATGATAGTGTGTTTTGTGGTGTGTATTGATGACTTTTTTTTGTGTGTGTGATTGATGACTGTGTGTGTATTAATGTTGGTTGTGGTGTGTGTGGAAGATATCAGTGCGTGTTGTGTGGCTGACATTCCAGTTATTGTGCACAGCTGTGTAGGAAATGTTTTGTTGTCTTGTTGATATTGTTCCTTGATCAGATATTGTCTTGTTGACATTGTTGTTTGATCAGTTGGCACCGCCAAATAGTATTGTCTTTTTGTGCACGGTTGAGTATTTGTGATGATCATTGTTAAGATGTGAAAATTAATAACTGTTTTTATTATTGATAAGTATTTATTTTGTTTATCTGCCATACTTGATTACTAGTGGTTATCATTGGTGTCAAAAGTTTGAATGCATATATTATTATTTCTATTTATTTGCTTGGTTTGTTAGCAGTGCTTAATTGTTATTGGTCATGTGATGTTCTCTGATGTGTCAAACGTTAAGTATTATGTTTATGCGGTTAATGTAGTATTTATTTATTTATTTCCAATACTTATTTGTTATCAGTGGATGTTTTTGAAGATGGCAAAAGTTTGAGTAGTTCGTTTTAAAGTTTGTTTCTTGTTGTTGTTGTTGTTGTTGTCGTCGTCGTTGTTTTGTAGTACCTTGGAATATTGTAAGTTGCTGAAACTTTCGGCCATAGCAGAAAGTTTAAGCCTTTTGCGTATAACGGTTTTTGTATCTTATGTTTGTGTGTCTCCTATGCCTACAGTTATTGTTTAGAAACATTCCATGAAACTGATGACCTGGCGAAGGGTATGATTATTGGGGACATCATTAGTTGTGAGCAGTTTGTGTTCTGTCGTCTGTTGTTGTTGTTGTTGGTGATATGTCTACCAAGTATTGTGTTCTGGTTATGAGAAGAGCAGTTTTGTTCTCATTAGCTTCGTGGTTTAGAGCACCCTGCTGATGGACCGTCAGGTGGGTGACTTGACTGTTAACGTCGCTGGCTGGCTGTTTTGACAGCACTGTGGACTTGTGGTCTCATGTGTCAAGTATAGTCCCATTGTGCAGCATAAAGTTTGCCTTGTTCAGTGCCCATCTCCGTGTGTCAGTTAGTCTGCTGCTGTCAGTGTTTTGTAGATCATGTCCCCATTTCAAAATGCTGGTGTAAAGGGTTTTGTGCAGACGCTGAAGTCTGAAAAATAATGGCTGGCAGATTTGGGTGGAGTGCCCAGCTCAGTGCCCACTCATTCTGATGGTGTCAGATTAAAGTGTCATAGCTGTAAACCTCCCCCCCCCCCCCCCCCCCCCTTGTCAGCTTAAAGTGTCATAGCTGTAAACCTCACACACACACACACACACACACACACACACACACACACACACACACACACACACACACACACACACACACACACACACACACACACACCCCACTTGTCAGCTTAAAGTGTCATAGCTGTAAACCTCTCTCACACACACACACACACACACACACACACACACACACACACACACACACACACACACACACACACACACACACACCGCTTGTCAGCTTAAAATGTCATAGCTGAAAAACCTCTCACACACACACACCACACACACACACACACAACACACACACAACACAACACAACACAACACAACACACACACAACACAACACAAACACAACACAACACAACACAACACAACACAACACAACAACACACACACACACACACACACACACACACACACCACACACACACACACACACACACACACACACACTGCTTGTCAGCTTAAAGTGTCATAGCTGTAAACCTTGCCAGTGCATAGGGTGTAAACCTTGCCAGTGCATAGGGCTTTGTGCTGGCTCCAGGAATCTGACAGATATTAGTGCAATGAATCCAAACTTACTTGAAGAACGGTGAGACCATATTTTGACCACAAAACTGGTAGTAAGTGAAAAGGATAAAAGGGGCAAAAAGTTTTGATTGTGTTAGACAGCTCTTACAGTGTATGTATTGCTAAGAGATATACTTATGTGTGTAGTACCCTTCAGTACATATATGACTCTAAAGGATATCAGTGTTTCCCTATGGAGAACATTTTAAATTTGTTGTTTCAACAGAAGACAGTAGCAGGTATGTGAAGACAGATACGTACAGTGCAAGCTCATGTATTCTTCTTCATGTTTCATTTGTCTTCTACATGGTCAGGCCACATCTGGTGATGGTAGTGGCCGTTTTTTCAGTTCCTGTCTGATTCCATGGAGCTTGTAGTTGGCCATGTCTGCTGTCACTGCGCATGACAGAGGTGACATCGCCGCATCATGTGTTCAGTTACCGGTCCTCTTGACCGTAGAGGCAGGTTGGTGATGGCATCGGTTGGAACTCGCAGTTCGTATCGGTGCTGCAGAACCTCAACAGGACCATGTATAGGAATTGCAGCTGAAATGGATTTTGTTCTGATAGCTACTACGGGCATTTGTGTGAAAGTTGTTATTTTTGTCAGTGATACGTATCTTGTGTTGTTGTTGATTTTATTTTTGTATAAAAACACAGCATGTGATTGAATTGAACTTTGTGTAAATGTAAGTGTTAACCATTCCACACCTTCACCCTGCCCACTAGCTTCCTGTAAGATGAGAGTGGAAGCTGGTGAGTAAGCTGAAGGAATGAAAGGGTTAACTTAGTTCCATTATAGTATTTAACTTCAGTATTTTGGTATGTACAGGAATGTTACAGTCTGTGTGTTGTAGTTGTGTATCAGATTGTGTACTTGTACATGTTTATGTGTGTATGTGTACTTGTACATGTTTGTGTGTGTATGTGTACTTGTACATGTTTGTGTGTGTATGTGTACTTGTCATGTTTTTTGTGTAGTAAGTGGTGTAGGTACTTGTACATGTTTGTGTGTGTATGTGTACTTGTACATGTTTGTGTGTTTTGTCATGTTTTGTGTACTTGTACATGTTTGTGTGTGTAGTATACTAACTGTGTCTTCGCTGTGTACATTTTCTTTATCCCCTAATCATTAGCTGCCTACAGATATGTGTGTTTGAAACCATCTAAACTCATAGCAGGCAAATGACATAAGTGAAGATTCAATGACAAAATAAGTAAGTGGAGTAGAAGAAAAAAAATGTTCACAAATTTTGCACATTATTGTTTTGAAGAAATATCATCTTTTTACAGTCTTGTGAGAGGAAGAGTGGCAATTGGGGCCCTGTCGACCTTTCTCTCTTTTTTTGTTTTGTTCGTTATTTCATTTTATTTTAGGATTCATTGTCACAGCTTTCATGGTAATGGGTTTGATGTAAGCCTGTCTTAACCCTTTGCCACGCCTATTACCATTGCAAAAACTTAACCTTGATCCCTACCTATCCAGTTCTGCAGAGTGTGGATAGGTGGGCAAGGTTAGTTTTGTCTTCAGATGTTACAAAGTGCTTGGCAGCTGCAGGAGTAAGGTTATGTATTGTTAGTCGAGCTTCTGAAGTAGTGTTTGTGTGTAGCTTCAACCAGATTATTGACGGCTGCAGTTTCACTAATTTTCTGTCTTCTGGTTACCAATAAATTTTCTATCTTCTGGTTTGTCAGAGTTTCAATATATTGTCTTCAAAAAGAAGTATGATTTCTATTAAAAATACAAGGAGCTGTGATGCTGATAAAAAATTGACCTGTGAAGCTTAGTCTGTTTTTAGCCTTGTTGTGCTTGTTTATTTTTTTTTTTGTTTTGTTTTTGTCAAATAGATATGTAATCAGCAGAATGATAGTTTTATTACTGTGTTCTTTAAAATCTGCCAGTTATGAATCGTGATCAGAATTGATGCATTTATTTATGGAAAGTTTTGCTAAATGAAAATGATCTTAAGGTATTTTGATTATTTGAACTGTATAGTTCTGAATGATCTTAAGGTATTTTGATTGTTTGAATTATGTAACTCCAAATGGCCTAACTATATTTTGTGCCAGCATTTACAGAAAATGTACTGATCTGCAGAATTATTCTCCAACCTGCTTCACAGTCCTTATGATCATATCGTACTGATTGTATGAATACCATGTACAAACTGTTCCATACTGGCTTCTGCTTACCTGTATAATTAAAGCACTGTACTTCACCTTTGATAGTATTACTATAACGTGTAGTACTTTCCATATGCCTTGCATTGTGTAATAATGCCATATATTGGAATCAGTTTGTTCTAACTCCTAGATCAGGTCAGTGCACCAGGTGCAACGTGCACTGAAAACACTGAACAGGTTTACTCACAGCTCTGGTACTCACGGCTCTGGTACTCACAGCTCTGGTACTCATGGCTCTGGTACTCACAGCTCTGGTACTCACGGCTCTGGTACTCACAGCTCTGGTACTCAGCTCTGGTACTCAGGGCTTTGGTTAACAACACTTTTCATCCTCAGTTTAGTGGGATTTACATTTTGTCAAAGTGTAAAAACTGTACTACTGATCTTCAGTCTAGTGGATTTA
Organism: Monoplex corrugatus; assembly: GCA_030674185.1. Classification (NCBI taxonomy): domain Eukaryota; kingdom Metazoa; phylum Mollusca; class Gastropoda; order Littorinimorpha; family Ranellidae; genus Monoplex; species Monoplex corrugatus. The sequence continues at coordinate 84,261,474 of JAPXFY010000015.1, forward strand.
CATTCTGTCAGATGTTAAAACTGTACTATCTTGTATCTTCAGTCTAGTGGGATTACATTTGTCAGAGTGTAAAAACTGTACTACCTTGATGCTTGCATGGTCATAATGCAATTTGAACATTTTGTTCAAAGATCAGGTCAGCAAGTGAACGTGACTACACTTGAAGTTTACTTCAGTCTGTAGTAGGATTTACATTTATCAGTCAAGTGTAATACTGTAACTACCTTGATCTTCAGTTAGTGGGATTTACATTTTGTCAAAGTGTAAAATACTGTACTACCTTGATCTTCAGTCTAGTGGGATTTACATTTTGTCAGAGTGTAAAACTGTACTACCTTGATCTTCAGTCTAGTGGGATTTACATTTTGTCAGAGTGTAAATACTGTACTACCTTGATCTTCAGTCTAGTGGGATTTACATTTTGTCAGAGTGTAAATACTGTACTACCTTGATCTTCAGTCTAGTGGGATTTACATTTTGTCAAGTGTAAAAACTGTACTACCTTGATCTTCAGTCTAGTGGGATTTACATTTTGTCAGAGTGTAAATACTGTACTACCTTGATCTTCAGTCTAGTGGGATTTACATTTTGTCAGAGTGTAAATACTGTACTACCTTGATCTTCAGTCTAGTGGGATTTACATTTTGTCAGAGTGTAAATACTGTACTACCTTGATCTTCAGTCTAGTGGGATTTACATTTTGTCAAGTGTAAAATACTGTACTACCTTGATCTTCAGTCTAGTGGGATTTACTTTTGTCAAGTGTAAAAACTGTACTACCTTGATCTTCAGTCTAGTGGGATTTACATTTTGTCAGAGTGTAAAACTGTACTACCTTGATCTTCAGTCTAGTGGGATTTACATTTTGTCAGAGTGTAAAAACTGTACTACCAGCAGGACTTAGCAGTCAGCAAAAAGATGGAATGTAAATGATCTTTCCTGCTGTCATGTCCCATATTCAGTCATCAGAAACTTCTGATTGCACAGTGGGTTTATTTTTAGTCTTGTGGAGTTTTCACCGTCCAAGCACCGTCCTTTGATAATTATACCTGCTGTTTGTTCAGTGATTGAAACATGGAAATGTAAATCAATAATGGCTGTGCAGTATTTTGTTCAGAAGTATACAGACTGCTCAACTGCAAATAATTTGCCTTGTTCTGGTTTTTTTTTATATAATTTTTTTTTTTTTTTTTTTTTTTTTACCAGTGGTATGAAAGTTGTACAAAACCAAAATCAAGCGTCTGGTTGGTTTTGTTATGGAGCCATGAACTCAAGAGCGCATGTCTTGATTCCAATTCCAGTCCTCAGTTTAAAACTGGCCTGCTTGCTGCCTGTCTTCATGTTTCAATCATTCTGATAGTGCCAGCTTAGTCTTTCACAGATCCCTCCCCCCCCATTCCCTTATTCAAGACTTCACTAGTGCATCGTGTTTTGCATACGCTCAAGGGGTCTGCCAGACAGTTGGTGGCACATGTGTGCAGAGCACATATGGAATTGTCTGAGTGCATTGAACCCTCTTGAGTAAACGTCTAAACTCCCTACACCCTTTAAGTGCGAGATTTAACAAAAACTTCAGTAACGCCTGTACAGAGTTGTCAGATTGTCCGTAGATAAAGTTACTGTGAGGAAAAGCCAGAAGATAAAATTCTGTTTCAGATACAAGAATGAAGATGGATAGCAATTTGTTTGTTCCAAACAGATGTTAAATCACTTCCTGTATCTTGCAGTTCAGTTTTCAGCTTTCTCTAAAGAAATGTAAGCTATTGTTTGACATTCTATTTTTTTAATTTTTTGTATTTATTTATTTATTTTTTTGGTTGGGAGGGGTGGGGATTATGTTTCGTGTAGTGTTGTTCATCCGTCAGATTTGTTGCGCTACTTTGTGCTGATATTGTATGCAATATAAAATCAGGTGTCTTCATTCACTGATGGATGACTATTCTTGCTCTGAGATGTGCACAACATGATTCTGCTTTGAACAGATGGTACTGCAAATGTGAGAGGTTTTCTTCATGATTTGCTGCATTGTCTGTGACGCCTCTTGTACACATGAATGTATATCCAATTCTGAAATACATATGAATTTATATACATCTCTGTTGTGTTATTGTAAGTATGTTTTTGTGTATGCATGTGTTTGCATCCACATGGTGCAGCCAGAAAGAAAAATCCTCAAAACGAAACTCCCTGCGTTTAGCAGCTGCAACCAAAAATCAAAGGGCATTTCCACTATATTAACTTTAGGCAATGAAAGAATAAATGCGAGAATCATTTTTGCCCATCTAATGTAAGGCTTAAAATGAAAGCAAAGATTCACTTCCACTCTACAGGAACAGGCAAACTGTATTTCATGTCTGTCCTGCGTTGTAGAATACAGTGACAAAAATTATCTAAAAGAATCAAACAAACCGAAAGTATATGCTGTTATGATGATTCATTGGAATGTTGTGTAACTTGATCAAACTGCACCCATGAACACTTGGAAAAATCCTTGCTATCATTTTTTATATGTATTCACACACACACACACACACACACACACACACACACACACACACACACACACACACACCACACATACACACACAGAGTACACACACACACATACACAGAGCGCACACACACAGACACACAGATTAGTAGCATTATCATTATTGTTAAAAGCCCAGCCGACTGCACAGAGCCATATCGGGGCTATAGCCATCCAAAAACCTCTGGACCTGAAAAAAAATTGAAAAAAAAAACCCCCAACATATATCAATGCATTTGTGGACATAATCAGGATATGTCCCTGTCATTGACCACTCCGTCCAATCTATCACCACGGTTTAAAAACAACAAACCTGAATACAAACATAATTGAGTGCACTAAAACATATGAAAATTGGCCCAAATTACCCAAAGTTGCTTCTGCAGATCACATTTCCTTAGAGCCAAAAATGCAGTTAATAATAATTATGCCCAATTATCAATTATGAGAGAAAGCGTGGAAGGCTTTGGGGGGAAAAACAGGTGAATGGACCAGCCAGGTAGAAAGTGATAGGAAGAGATGACAGAAAGCATAGGAGCGATGCAGAAGTAAAGAGAGTGACAGAAAAGAGGAAATTTCTAGCACAGGATTTCCAGAAATCCAGGATACTATTCGTACTGAAAGAGCCCCTGGCATCCCCATAGGGGACACACACATACACGAACACATGTACACAATTCATGACAATACTTGCAGTGACTGTCCAGGAAGGCAGCATCTTAACATAATGGCCTTCTCTGTAAACAGACATTCATGTTCCTTATAAACTGATGAGAGAATAAAAATCCTCCAGATATGAATATGTGAGTGTGTGTGTGTGTGTGTGTGTGTGTGTGTGTGTGTGTGTAGCAACCCAGAATATTAATGAATGATGCCTGTTCAGTCTTTGTCTTTTAACTTTACACTGTCGAATGCTAAACGTATATGCCTTTGATCGTAAATAAATAATACTAATACTAATTAACGATGACAGAGATTTTCGTGCTGTTATGACTATTATTAGATACATACCATATTTAATCTGTATTAATTTCCATCCATTTTTGCGACCATGCGTTTTGAATTATGAATATATCTATTTACTTGCTGATGGTAAAACACACACACAGACACACACACAGACACACACACACATACAAACAAACAAAACAAAATAAAAAAACAAAACAAAAAAACAAACAAAACAAACAAACAAAAAACCACGACGCTGTAATCGTGCAGTCTGTACATTTCATCTCGAAAAAATGAGTGCAATTTTGAATTAAACAATGTCACACAAAGCTTGGATTCAAGCGTTGCGAATTGAGTTTGGGAGTTACCTTTCCTAATGCAGTGTTCAAAGCAGACGACAAGACAACGGTGAACGTAACTTTCGTAAGCACATTTTTAGGATTCTTTGTATGTAAAGAACTTTTTTGTGTGGTGTTTGCTTTTGTTTTATGTTTATTTTAATGTTATATAGAAAAGGAACGTATAGTGTTAACAGTTTAAACCCGTTATTTGATATCAATATACATTTTATAAAATAAATCTAGACGGTAGATGTTTGCACGAAATTGAAGAGCGTCGAAGTCGGACAAGTTAGAGTGCTTCATAAGAGAGGCAGGTTTTGTAGAAGTGAGTTAGCCTAATGAACTTGGCGATTATGATCAGGAAAATGAAAATGACCAAAACACTTCTCCAGCAAACCGCTATTGGTGGCCTAAATTAACAAGTCTTGTGAGTTGAGATGGCGTCGGTCAAAATGATGATCACATGGTGACATGGTGACGGTCATGATGGTGGGTGCTAAAATGGTCATACATTAGATCTACTGACTTAACAGTTCCGTGACCAGATCTAGGTTAGATTAAGAGATCAAGCGTCTGTTCACAGTTGACTGAAGCTGCAGACAGTGCTGTGTAAGACAGTGTGAACTATTTCGCCTCGGTTATTATCTTGTAGATACTTCACATCAGTAATCACCACCGTATGTGTTATTTTATGATGCGATGTTATAGTTGAGGCTGTAACTAATTTCGATCATAACCCACATATTTGATAACCTTTCATTAGTCACAGAAAGGTTGCGGGTGTGCAAATTTCAGCATAGCAAATGCGGAAGCATGCCAGTTTGTCACAGGCCCAGTTTGTCACAGGCCCAGTTTGTCACTCTATCTTCGGCCTGCACCAAGAGGTCTGGCAGGGTCTGGGTCATGTCCGTCCACTCTTTGATGTTGTCGAACCAGCTCTTTCTTTGTCGTCCTCGCTTGCGCCCACCCTCGACTGTGCCCTGCATGATGGAAGTTATCACTGACACTCTCAAAAACAGTAAATGAATGATTGATTGATTGTATGAATAGAATTTTATTTTTCAATTGTTTTTAACCAAAGAACATTCATTGTTGAAATTTTTACAGAGTAATTTGCTTTGATTTGCAAATCAAGGAAGAAATTTTGAACAACACAAGCTGAACTGACATTTTAGAGGGACTATCTGTACACCACCAATTCGAACCCGGTTTCGAACCCGCCCAAGCCTACACTTGGTGCAGGCCGAAGATAGGGTAGGGTAGCATGGAGGTAGCAAGTAGTCTACCCACTGTGACAAACTGAGCCTGTGACAAACTGGGCCTGTGACAAACTGGGCAGCCCCCAGCAAATGCAAGGGACCAACTTCAGTGTGAGATTAGCCTGAAAGTATCCCACGATTATGCAGCTTAGTTGGCAAACATTCTGAGATGCGCAGTATCAGAAGATAGGTGATTGACAGATCAAAACTTTTTTCTTTATTAAAACACTAAATGACGTAACATGGCTCATATTGAATCGTTGAATCTAGATCCAAAGGAAGCGTGACTGCCCGCTTTCAAGCAAACAGGAACCAGAAGAAAAAAAACACGAAAAAAGAATAAGAACGCGTATTTAATACAAGGCAAGACAGGCGCCTCTTGTCTTACGCGTTCTTATTCTTTTTTCGTTAAATCTAGTTTCGAAAATTTCAATGAATTGAAAATTAAATGCAGGTGATAAGTTTCATCAAGAGATAAACAAGGAACACTTATAGTATCTAATCTAATACACCACTGGGCTGCTTGTCAGTGTAGTACGATATGGCACTATAGGCTACATTATATCTTGTCTGAAAAGATTTTCCTTGTGAGCTTTATTGGGGAGGACATCAGCACAGTACAGGTGCAAGTTCGTATTGCTTTTCGTCCAGACAACTACCAAAGTCACATCAGGACTAACACCACATTAAAACAACTCCAAATTTAATTTAAAAGACAATAGTTAAGAACCAAGAAAATGATCATCCTTTCAGATATAAAATGCATTTAAAGATCTCTCTCTCTCTCTCTCTCTCTCTCTCTCTCTCTCTCTCTCTCTCTCTCTCACACACACACACACGTTTAGTATCTAGTAATAGTAGTATGCACTCCAATATATTTATCTCTCGAATTTCCATACCCAGTTATATTTTATTTTATTTTCATTTGTAAATGTAATCCACTTTCGACAACAAGATGTTCAGAACTTGTATGACGTATGTAACAAAAACTGGAGTTTTATTTCGATCTTGCAGGTTTACTATTATGGCAACACAAGAAAAAATGATTAGCAACACAGGATCAGATCTTGATGTTCTAATCCATTCTCTAGGTGAGTGGGTGTTTCTCGTGCACTAATCTGGTTTTGTCTGTCTGGTTTTGGTTAGTGTCAAGCATCCAACAATAAACTGACACTGTATGTATTACATTTCCTTTTTCTGCTTTAACAGTAACACAAATTGTGATAGCTTCCTCAAAGTGGAGTATCAGTAAATGACACAACCTTTTCTTTGGACTGCCATATTATTCTGTTTTGTATGTAACGTTATAGACAATATGCTAATGAGATGTGACAAAGTACAATGTACATTTCATCATCATCATGTGTTTTGCCGCATGGCATTGGCGATCATGGCCCTTCCATACGAATCTATCCTTTGCCGTTGCAAGCACATCTCCCACCCTCTCTGTCCTCAGCCACTCTCCAATTCCGTCCACTATTTTCTCCCAGGGTCTACCTGGTGTTTTCTTTCCCTTCAGCTTTCCTGTTGGGACCAGGTGCTCTAATTTCCCATCCATAAAATGTCCTATAAATGTTGCTTGTCTTTTCCTAATCATCTCTGTTATCTTCTTGTGTCTGCCTCCTTCAAGACCTTCGAGTTTGTTTTCGTTGCTGTCCATGGAACTCTCAACATTCTTCTTAGAAACCACATTTCAGTTGCCTCAGTTTTGTTCTGACTTTGCATGTTGACTGTCCACGCCTCATAACCGCACAACAGTATTGGTTCTATGTAACATTCAGGAACTCTCTTCCTGATATCAGTTGATAGGCATTTGTTGGTAAGAACATTTTTCATCTTCTTGAATGCTGTCTTGGCTCGGCCGATTCTGCTGGCTATTTCTGATGTGCATCAACCATCTAGTGAGATACCATTTCCAAATATTTAAACTTATCAACCTGTCTCAAAGTTGTGCCATCTACTGTTATTTTACTGATTACCATGACTTCAGTCTTCTCGCTACATCTAGCAATGAACATTTAGCGTGGTTTATTTCATAGTCCTGAGAAGGGAAGGGCCGCTGTGTGCAGAGGGACTTGGAAGCATGGTTCACTCCCTTCACGTGTGTTTGAGAAGGGCAATAACTTGCACAATTGAGTGATGATCTTTGTCAGTATATCTACAAGTTTCACACGTGTTAGTTTGAGTACAGACAGACACACATGCACACACGCACATACAAACACGTGCACACACATATCGTACACTGTTCAATATTAATACATCCTCTAACCCCAATTGGGGAATGGAAGATAACATGCAAATAAATGAAAATCCGATGCACGCATAGCGCACACACACACACGCACACACAAATACATACACACACAAACACGCACACACAAACACGCACACACAAACACATATACACACACAAGCAAGCACGTGCACCTTAACAAACGCAGGGTCTCTATAAATTTTATACTTATCTAAATAATGTCCATGTTATGAATGAGAGAGAGTCTTCCTGATTATTCTTGAGTTCATTATTTTGTAACTATTCATCATGATTTATTGTGCAGAATTTGAAAATCAACAATATGTGAAAATGATAGAAAAAGAAAACCAGAGGAATGAATGTAAGTATGAAGATATCCATATTGAAAAAGATATTCAAAAAACAAAACAAATACACTGACACATTTGCCTGACATGAATTCAGCTTGACGAGAGAGAGAGAGAGAGAGAGAGAGAGAGAGAGAGAGAGAGAGAGAGAGAGAGAGAGAGCAGACTTTATGGAAAAAATCATGCACACACACACACACACACACACAACACACACACACACACACACACACACACATGACACACACTCTGAAAACACAATGACACACGATACGTTGAATTTTATTGTACATACTGGCAATTATCACTACTAGTTTGGAGTTTTGTTCAAAAGGGATTCATCGCACTCAGACAATTCCATACACGTTCCACCCATATCTGCCAGCAATTATCAGGCAGACTCCTTGAGCCTAAGTAAATCCTTATGCGCTGGCAAGGTCTTGAAAAGGGGTTGGGTGTGGGGGTTAAGAGATCTGTGAAACACTTAGCTGATACCAGCAGAATGATGAAACATTAAGATGGGAAGCAAACAGTCCAGAGTTTGTACGATGTGGGTCGGGATTGAACTCAAGACATTAGATCTTGAGTCTGTTGGTCTGTAAGGAACCTGCCAGTCCGCGAGAATATTAAGACAAACTGAGATGTGAAATTGATACTGTGCTTCGTGTGAGCCTTGGGATTCCTTGGTCAGAATATTCCTAAGACCTACACGAAGCATTACATTCAATTAAATACAAGTTTTACATTCCATCCACACAAACACTAAACATAGGATGATATCGGATGCACTTTCTGTGCTGTTACCAACACTGTTTTACAGACTTGGAGTCCCAGGAAGAAGAGAAGCTGGGTTTTATCAGTGAGTTACAAACTCAGATCACCAGCTTGGAGACGGACACCAAGAACAACCATAAACAACTTGTCCACAACAAGAACACCCTAGAAAGGTAAAATTGTTACATACTGATGTGCACACAAACATCGATTTATTGACTGAAATAAAATATCGTGTAAAAAAATCTTTTTCTGAAAAGCTAGTAATAACATTCATCATCATCATCAGGTGCCCTGCCGCATGGCGCTGGCGATCATGGACTTTCATCTGTCTCTATCTCTTGTTGCCCCAAGCATCGTCCTCCACCCTCCTCGTCTTCAGCCACTCCGCAAGTCCGTCTAGCATCTTCTCCCTGGGTCTACCTGGTGCTCTCTTTCCCTCCAGCTTTCCCGTTGTGACCAGGTGCTCCAAATCCCCCTTCCTCATAAAATGGCCTATAAATGTTGCTTGTCTTTTCCTAATCTTCCTTATGAGTGACTACTTGTGTCTACCTCCATCAAGACTGTCTCGTTTGTTTTCTTTGCTGTCCATGGAACTCTCAACATTCCTCTTAGAAACCACATCTCGGCTGCCTCAACTTGTTCTGGGTTTGCTTGTTGACTGTCCACGCAGTAATAACATTACTGGGTTTATTTTCACATTCCAGTGAATATTATACATTTCAGAAGTTAATCAGTATTAGCATTTTAAAGATAATTATTTCAGTTTATTAGATGGGAGGAGATACAAGAAATGCAAACATCAAAATATTCAAATGATCAGGATAAAAGGGTAAAGATTGTTACATAACCCTGAGATCATGGGAGAGGTAGGTGATACAGGCCTCAGTTTTTTTTCCCCAATTGTTGAAGGTGGTAGTGCTGATACCTTTCTCCTTCCCATGTGGCTGCACCTTCATGGTCAGATTCCTATTGACAGAGGAGTAAAGTGAGGTCACTTGCACAGTCTTTCTACTGTCAGGCTCAAGCCCATACAATCACACCAAGAGGCAATAGCTCCATGTCTACGCCAGTCAGGTAGTGGACATAGGGCATAGTGAAATTCTTATAGTATTAAATGATAAACTAAAGCTTAAAAGCTGTTTAATTGTAAACTGTGTGTTTTTGTGCAGCCTGAAGAAGAGCAAGTGTGTGCTTCAGGCACATAAGGATGCCCTGCTGAAACATTTGGATATATTGCAGTTTGAAAACAGTGAACAAAGGTACTGTGTGTATGTGTGTGTGTGCATATGTGTGTGTGCGTGTGTGTTTACATATGTGCATGTGTGTGTGTGTGTGTGGTGTGTGTGTGTGTGTGTGTGTGCTCGCGCATGTCTCTACATGTGTGTATGTATTAATATGTGTATTAGATAAGTTTGCAATCTTTTGGATGTGCACAAATGTATATTTTGTGTGCCGTTTTGATCGTAGCCCTACATTCTGTACTATGACATGAACAGGCGTAGATGCCTTTTACTGTGTAGGTTTAAGTTTGTCATGTTATTGAGATGTTAGGAAAAAAAAAGTTAAAACTCACATGCTCGCACGCACGCCGCACACACGCACATATTTGTACCTGTTTGCATGTAACGTCCTTGAGTGCCATTAGTGAATGTGGAGACAGGAGGCATATTTCAGTTAAAACAAAGAGCGGCACAGATAAACACAAACTGTATTTCTGTTAAAACAAACGCAGCATAAAAAAGGGATGCTTGTAGCTGTGAGTGACAGATGTGAATTTGAAAACACAGGTCAGTACATTTGTTACGATAAAAGTGACGCTGTAACCGATGCTGTTTGTTGTGAATGACAGGCGTGAATTTGAGGACACCGTACAGATGTATGAGAAAATATGGAGGGACTATGAAGCTCAGTACAAGTCTTTGGCCCTGTATCAACACCTGCAGGAAGAAGAGCAACGACTGGCTCAGTCCCAAGCCGAGCAGCTCAAATGGCAACAGAAGAAGAATGAACTTCAGAGCAAAATCAAAGCAGCTCGGGGTAGGTCGGTAGGTTGGTTAGTTGTTTGGTTGGTTGGTTGGTTAGTTGTTTGGTTGGTTGGCTGGTTGGTTAGTTGTTTGGTTGGTTGGTTGGTTAGTTGTTTGGTTGGTTGGTTGGTTGGTTAGTTGTTTGGTTGGTTGGCTGGTTGGTTAGTTGTTTGGTTGGTTGGCTGGTTGGTTAGTTGTTTGGTTGGTTGGCTGGTTGAACGGAGAGTGAGAACTGCCAAGACAAGGTAAGATGGAGAATTACTGCACGTTATCTCCTTTAGTGATTTCTTGTGTGTGTGTTTGTGTGTGTGTGTGCGCGTGCGTGTGCGCATTTTGTGTGCGTGCGTGCGTGTGCGCGTTTTGTGTGTGTGTGTGTATGTGTCAGGAATTGACAGAAAGAAGTGACACAGTCAAGGTCTCAAAGTACGCCACCCCAGTAACAGGGCTTTTCATGAACACTTTTAAGCGCATACCATACATGACATTGCTTGCCATTTGGTGGGAAAAGGAAAAACCATTAAAACATGACATAGTCTACAGGGCTTAAAACGTTCCGCGTCTGAGCGGAATTCTGCGATTTCGGTTTGTCAAAAAAACAAACAAACAAAAAACAGAAACGAAAGGAGCAAGGCATCCGTGATCGGCTTGCAAGCGTTCATAGCAACGGCGCGCAAGTTATGGCCCCTGATTTTTCTTGGAAGAAGTTTCCTGTCGGACTTCTTGGAAAAAACAAAATGGCGGCGCGCGCAGACATTGTTAAAACGGGTCAGACTGTTCATTTCATTATGTTTTTAAGCCCTTCTCCCCTTTTCCCAAATATATCTTCCTGTAATAATTATGTGTTTACAGCAATTTTTATGCACTTAGTATCTCTTGAAATTATGTCCAGAAAGCGCGAAATGGCATGGATTTACACTTGGTTTTTAAAAAAACATTTCCCGGGGGAGCATGCCCCCATACCCCCGTAGTTTCACTAGTTTTTTCCTCCTCCTGTTTTAAGTCCTGAGTTTAGTTGGTGGAAAACAGACACGGCAAAATGAACAGCCTGATACACAGTGACTTAACAAATACATTGAATGGTCGAGACAGTTGAAAAACAGCAATGCACCAATAATGGATGGAAGATGGACGTATCCCAAAGGGTATCCTTTATGGTGAACTAGTGTCCGGCAAGAGATCTGTTGGCTACCCCTAGCTGCAATACAAAAACATCTGTAAGCGCCATATGAAAGATCTGGACATCAGGCTGGGAAGACACAACAGCTGACTGCAGCAGATGGTGCAGTGTGCTACAGAAGCAACTCGGGTCAGGTGAAATGGAGTTGGCAAGTTTCCAATAGACATGGTGGCGTTATGAAAAGATACCTGGTTTTTGAATCTTATTTGGTTTACTAAGGATTTCATGGGTAATAAGAACTGTAGGCAATATTATTTGTTTGTGTTTAGTATAAGATAGACAATTTTTACATTTCTTTTAAATTTTAGTATTCATCTTTTCATTGTGCAGATGAACTTGACTTCAGAGACTGGTACAGATTCTGCATCAAGATGTATCCTTTTGTATATTATTTTCCATTTGTGTGGGGTGGGTGGATAGTTGTTGTTGTACTTTTCTTTGGTACTTGTGTACTTGAGTGGTTAAAGACTGTTGTAACAGCTGTGTTATGTTGTCAGTAAGTGCCGTAATGTAGGCCGCTGTTGTAACAGCAGTGCTATGTTGTCAGTAAGTGCCGTAATGTAGGCCACTGTTGTAACAGCTGTGTTACGTTGTCAGTAAGTGCCGTAATGTAGGCCGCTGTTGTAACAGCAGTGTTATGTTGTCAGTAAGTGCCGTAATGTCGGCCACTGTTGTAACAGCTGTGTTATGTTGTCAGTAAGTGCCGTAATGTCGGCCACTGTGGTAACAGCTGTGTTATGTTGTCAGTAAGTGCCGTAATGTCGGCCGCTGTTGTAACAGCTGTGTTATGTTGTCTGTAAGTGGCGTAATGTCGGCCGCTGTTGTGACAGCTGTGTTATGTTGTCAGTAAGTGCCGTAATGTAGGCCACTGTTGTAACAGCAGTGTTATGTTGTCAGTAAGTGCCGTAATGTCGGCCACTGTTGTGACAGCTGTGTTATGTTGTCAGTAAGTGCCGTAATGTCGGCCGCTGTTATAACAGCTGTGTTATGTTGTCAGTAAGTGCCGTAATGTCGGCCGCTGTTGTAACAGCTGTGTTATGTTGCCAGTAAGTGCCGTAATGTCGGCCGCTGTTGTAACAGCTGTGTTATGTTGTCTGTAAGTGCCGTAATGTCGGCCGCTGTTGTAACAGCTGTGTTATGTGGTCAGTAAGTGCCGTAATGTAGGCCGCTGTTGTAACAGCTGTGTTATGTTGTCAGTAAGTGCCGTAATGTAGGCCGCTGTTGTAACAGCTGTGTTATGTTGTCTGTAAGTGCCGTAATGTAGGCCGCTGTTGTAACAGCTGTGTTATGTTGTCTGTAAGTGCCGTAATGTAGGCCGCTGTTGTAACAGCTGTGTTATGTTGTCTGTAAGTGCCGTAATGTAGGCCGCTGTTGTAACAGCTGTGTTATGTTGTCTGTAAGTGCCGTAATGTAGGCCACTGTTGTCACAGCTGTGTTATGTTGTCTGTAAGTGCCGTAATGTAGGCCACTGTTGTCACAGCTGTGTTATGTTGTCAGTAAGTGCCGTAATGTCGGCCACTGTTGTCACAGCTGTGTTATGTTGTCAGTAAGTGCCGTAATGTCGGCCACTGTGGTGACAGTTGTGTTATGTTGTCAGTAAGTGCCGTAATGTCGGCCACTGTGGTGACAGCTGTGTTATGTTGTCAGTAAGTGCCGTAATGTCGGCCACTGTGGTGACAGCTGTGTTATGTTGTCAGTAAGTGCCGTAATGTCGGCCACTGTGGTAACAGCTGTGTTATGTTGTCAGTAAGTGCCGTAATGTCGGCCACTGTTGTAACAGCAGTGTTATGTTGTCAGTAAGTGCCGTAATGTCGGCCACTGTTGTAACAGCAGTGTTATGTTGTCAGTAAGTGCCGTAATGTCGGCCACTGTTGTAACAGCTGTTATGTTGTCAGTAAGTGCCGTAATGTCGGCCACTGTTGTAACAGCTGTGTTGTGCTGTCTGTAAGTGCCGTAATGTCGGCCACTGTTGTAACAGCTGTGTTATGTTGTCTGTAAGTGCCGTAATGTCGGCCACTGTTGTAACAGTTGTGTTATGTTGTCAGTAAGTGCCGTAATGTCGGCCACTGTTGTAACAGTTGTGTTATGTTGTCAGTAAGTGCCGTAATGTCGGCCGCTGTTGTAACAGTTGTGTTATGTTGTCAGTAAGTGCCGTAATGTCGGCCGCTGTTGTAACAGCTGTGTTATGTTGTCTGTAAGTGCCGTAATGTAGGCCGCTGTTGTAACAGCCTGTGTTATGTTGTCAGTAAGTGCCGTAATGTAGGCCGCTGTTGTGACAGTTGTGTTATGTTATCTGTAAGTGCCGTAATGTAGGCCGCTGTTGTGACAGTTGTGTTATGTTGTCAGTGAGTGCCGTAATGTCGGCCGCTGTTGTGACAGTTGTGTTATGTTGTCTGTAAGTGCCGTAATGTCGGCCACTGTTGTAACAGCTGTGTTATGTTGTCTGTAAGTGCCGTAATGTCGGCCACTGTTGTAACAGCAGTGTTATGTTGTCTGTAAGTGCCGTAATGTCGGCCACTGTTGTAACAGCAGTGTTATGTTGTCTGTAAGTGCCGTAATGTCGGCCACTGTTGTGACAGCAGTGTTATGTTGTCTGTAAGTGCCGTAATGTCGGCCACTGTTGTGACAGCAGTGTTATGTTGTCAGTAAGTGCCGTAATGTCGGCCACTGTTGTGACAGCAGTGTTATGTTGTCAGTAAGTGCCGTAATGTCGGCCACTGTTGTGACAGCAGTGTTATGTTGTCTGTAAGTGCCGTAATGTCGGCCACTGTTGTGACAGCTGTGTTATGTTGTCTGTAAGTGCCGTAATGTCGGCCACTGTTGTGACAGCTGTGTTATGTTGTCTGTAAGTGCCGTAATGTCGGCCACTGTTGTGACAGCTGTGTTATGTTGTCGTAAGTGGCGTAATGTCGGCCGCTGTTGTAACAGCTGTGTTATGTTGTCAGTAAGTGGCGTAATGTCGGCCGCTGTTGTAACAGCTGTGTTATGTTGTCGTAAGTGGCGTAATGTCGGCCGCTGTTGTAACAGCTGTGTTATGTTGTCTAAGTGGCGTAATGTCGGCCGCTGTTGTAACAGCTGTGTTATGTTGTCAGTAAGTGCGTAATGTCGGCCGCTGTTGTAACAGCTGTGTTATGTTGTCAGTAAGTGCCGTGATGTCGGCCGCTGTTGTAACAGCTGTGTTATGTTGTCAGTAAGTGCGTGATGTCGGCCGCTGTTGTAACAGCTGTGTTATGTTGTCAGTAAGTGCCGTGATGTCGGCCGCTGTTGTAACAGCTGTGTTATGTTGTCAGTAAGTGCGTATGTCGGCCGCTGTTGTAACAGCTGTGTTATGTTGTCAGTAAGTGCGTAATGTCGGCCGCTGTTGTAACAGCTGTGTATGTTGTCAGTAAGTGCCGTAATGTCGGCCGCTGTTGTAACAGCTGTGTATGTTGTCAGTAAGTGCCGTAATGTCGGCCGCTGTTGTAACAGCTGTGTTATGTTGTCAGTAAGTGCGTAATGTCGGCCGCTGTTGTAACAGCTGGTGTTATGTTGTCAGTAAGTGCCGTAATGTCGGCCGCTGTTGTACAGCTGTGTTATGTTGTCAGTAAGTGCCGTAATGTCGGCCGCTGTTGTAACAGCTGTGTTATTGTCAGTAAGTGCCGTAATGTCGGCCGCTGTTGTAACAGCTGTGTTATGTTGTCAGTAAGTGCCGTAATGTCGGCCGCTGTTGTAACAGCTGTGTTATGTTGTCAGTAAGTGCCGTAAGTCGGCCGCTGTTGTAACAGCTGTGTTATGTTGTCAGTAAGTGCCGTAATGTCGGCCGCTGTTGTAACAGCTGTGTTATGTTGTCAGTAAGTGCCGTAATGTCGGCCCTGTTGTAACAGCTGTGTTATGTTGTCAGTAAGTGCCGTAATGTCGGCCTGTTGTAACAGCTGTGTTTATGTTTTGTCAGTAGTGCGTAATGTCGGCCACTGTTGTAACAGCTGTGTTGTTGTATAGTGCGTAATGTCGGCACTGTTGTGACAGCTGTGTTATGTTGTCAGTAAGTGCCGTAATGTCGGCCACTGTTGTAACAGCTGTGTTATGTTGTCAGTAAGTGCCGTAATGTCGGCCCTGTTGTAACAGTGTGTTATGTTGTCAGTAAGTGCCGTAATGTCGGCCCTGTTGTAACAGCTGTGTTATGTTGTCAGTAAGTGCCGTAATGTCGGCCGCTGTTGTAACAGCTGTGTTATGTTGTCAGTAAGTGTCTAATGTCGGCCGCTGTTGTAACAGCTGTGTTATGTTGTCAGTAAGTGCCGTAATGTCGGCCGCTGTTGTAACAGCTGTGTTATGTTATCAGTAAGTGCGTAATGTGGCCACTGTTGTAACAGCTGTGTTATGTTGTCAGTAAGTGCCGTAATGTAGGCCACTGTTGTAACAGCTGTGTTATGTTGTCTGTAAGTGCCGTAATGTCGGCCACTGTTGTAACAGCTGTGTTATGTTGTCAGTAAGTGCCGTAATGTCGGCCACTGTTGTAACAGCTGTGTTATGTTGTCAGTAAGTGCCGTAATGTCGGCCACTGTTGTAACAGCTGTGTTATGTTGTCGTAAGTGCCGTAATGTCGGCCACTGTTGTAACAGCTGTGTTATGTTGTCAGTAAGTGCCGTATGTCGGCCGCTGTTGTAACAGCTGTGTTATGTTGTCAGTAAGTGCCGTAATGTAGGCCGCTGTTGTAACAGCTGTGTTATGTTGTCAGTAAGTGCCGTAATGTCGGCCACTGTTGTAACAGCTGTGTTATGTTGTCAGTAAGTGCCGTAATGTCGGCCACTGTTGTAACAGCTGTGTTTATGTTGTCAGTAAGTGCCGTAATGTCGGCCACTGTTGTAACAGCTTGTGTTATGTTGTCAGTAAGTGCCGTAATGTCGGCCACTGTTGTAACAGCTGTGTTATGTTGTCAGTAAGTGCCGTAATGTCGGCCACTGTTGTAACAGCTGTGTTATGTTGTCAGTAAGTGCCGTAATGTCGGCCGCTGTTGTAACAGCTGTGTTATGTTGTCAGTAAGTGCCGTAATGTCGGCCGCTGTTGTAACAGCTGTGTTATGTTGTCTGTAAGTGCGCGTAATGTCGGCCCTGTTGTAACAGCTGTGTTATGTTGTCAGTAAGTGCGTAATGTCGGCCCTGTTGTAACAGCTGTGTTATGTTGTCAGTAAGTGGCGTAATGTCGGCCGCATGTTGTAACAGCTGTGTTATGTTGTCAGTAAGTGCCGTAATGTCGGCCACTGTTGTAACAGCTGTGTTATGTTGTCAGTAAGTGGCGTAATGTCGGCCACTGTTGTAACAGCTGTGTTATGTTGTCAGTAATGTGCGTAATGTCGGCCCTGTTGTAACAGCTGTGTTATGTTGTCAGTAAGTGCCGTAATGTCGGCCCTGTTGTAACAGCTGTGTTATGTTGTCAGTAAGTGCCGTAATGTCGGCCAGCTGTTGTAACAGCTGTGTTATGTTGTCAGTAAGTGCCGTAATGTCGGCCGCTGTTGTAACAGCTGTGTTATGTTGTCAGTAAGTGCCGTAATGTCGGCCGCTGTTGTAACAGCTGTGTTATGTTGTCAGTAAGTGCCGTAATGTCGGCCGCTGTTGTAACAGCTGTGTTATGTTGTCAGTAAGTGCCGTAATGTCGGCCACTGTTGTAACAGCTGTGTTATGTTGTCAGTAAGTGCCGTAATGTCGGCCACTGTTGTAACAGCTGTGTTATGTTGTCAGTAAGTGCCGTAATGTCGGCCACTGTTGTAACAGCTGTGTTATGTTGTCAGTATATAAGTGGGCAGTAATGATGTCGGCCACTGTTGTAACAGCTGTGTTATGTTGTCAGTAAGTGCCGTAATGTCGGCCGCTGTTGTAACAGCTGTGTTATGTTGTCAGTAAGTGCCGTAATGTCGGCCGCTGTTGTAACAGCTGTGTTATGTTGTCAGTAAGTGCCGTAATGTCGGCCGCTGTTGTAACAGCTGTGTTATGTTGTCAGTAAGTGCCGTAATGTCGGCCGCTGTTGTAACAGCTGTGTTATGTTGTCAGTAAGTGCCGTAATGTCGGCCGCTGTTGTAACAGCTGTGTTATGTTGTCAGTAAGTGCCGTAATGTCGGCCGCTGTTGTAACAGCTGTGTATGTTGTCAGTAAGTGCGTAATGTCGGCCAGCGTGTGTAACAGCTGTGTTATGTTGTCAGTAAGTGCCGTAATGTCGGCCAGCTGTTGTAACAGCTGTGTTATGTTGTCAGTAAGTGCCGTAATGTCGGCCGACTGTTGTAACAGCTGTGTTATGTTGTCAGTAAGTGCGTAATGTCGGCCGCTGTTGTAACAGCTGTGTTATGTTGTCATGTAAGTGCCGTAATGTCGGCCGCTGTTGTAACAGCTGTGTTATGTTGTCAGTAAGTGCCGTAATGTCGGCCGCTGTTGTAACAGCTGTGTTATGTTGTCAGTAAGTGCCGTAATGTCGGCCACTGTTGTAACAGCTGTGTTATGTTGTCAGTAAGTGCCGTAATGTCGGCCCTGTTGTAACAGCTGTGTTATGTTGTCAGTAAGTGCCGTAATGTCGGCCCTGTTGTAACAGCTGTGTTGTTGTCAGTAAGTGCGTAATGTCGGCCCTGTTGTAACAGCTGTGTTATGTTGTCAGTAAGTGCCGTAATGTCGGCCACTGTTGTAACAGCTGTGTTATGTTGTCAGTAAGTGCCGTAATGTCGGCCACTGTTGTAACAGTGTGTTATGTTGTCAGTAAGTGCCGTAATGTCGGCCACTGTTGTAACAGCTGTGTTATGTTGTCAGTAAGTGCCGTAATGTCGGCCGCTGTTGTAACAGCTGTGTTATGTTGTCAGTAAGTGTCCGTAATGTCGGCCGCTGTTGTAACAGCTGTGTTATGTTGTCAGTAAGTGCCGTAATGTCGGCCGCTGTTGTAACAGCTGTGTTATGTTGTCAGTAAGTGCGTAATGTCGGCCACTGTTGTAACAGCTGTGTTATGTTGTCAGTAAGTGCCGTAATGTAGGCCGCTGTTGTAACAGCTGTGTTATGTTGTCAGTAAGTGCCGTAATGTCGGCCACTGTTGTAACAGCTGTGTTATGTTGTCAGTAAGTGCCGTAATGTCGGCCACTGTTGTAACAGCTGTGTTATGTTGTCAGTAAGTGCCGTAATGTCGGCCACTGTTGTAACAGCTGTGTATGTTGTCGTAAGTGCCGTAATGTCGGCCACTGTTGTAACAGCTGTGTTATGTTGTCAGTAAGTGCCGATGTCGGCCACTGTTGTAACAGCTGTGTTATGTTGTCAGTAAGTGCCGTAATGTGGCCCTGTTGTAACAGCTTGTTATGTTGTCAGTAAGTGCCGTAAATGTCGGCCACTGTTGTAACAGCTGTGTTATGTTGTCAGTAAGTGCCGTAATGTCGGCCACTGTTGTAACAGTGTGTTTATGTTGTCAGTAAGTGCCGTAATGCGGCCACTGTTGTAACAGTTGTGTTATGTTGTCAGTAAGTGCCGTAAATGTCGGCCACTGTTGTAACAGCTGTGTTATATGTTGTCAGTAAGTGCCGTAATGTCGGCCACTGTTGTAACAGCTGTGTTATGTTGTCAGTAAGTGCCGTAATGTCGGCCACTGTTGTAACAGCTGTGTTATGTTGTCAGTAAGTGCCGTAATGTCGGCCACTGTTGTAACAGCTGTGTTATGTTGTCGTAAGTGCCGTAATGTCGGCCACTGTTGTAAACAGCTGTGTTATGTTGTCAGTAAGTGCCGTAATGTCGGCCACTGTTGTAACAGCTGTGTTATGTTGTCAGTAAGTGCCGTAATGTCGGCCACTGTTGTAACAGCTGTGTTATGTTGTCAGTAAGTGCCGTAATGTCGGCCACTGTTGTAACAGCTGTGTTATGTTGTCAGTAAGTGCCGGAATTCGGCCACTGTTGTAACAGTTGTGTTATGTTGTCAGTAATTGCCGTAATGTCGGCCACTGTTGTAACAGCTGTGTTATGTTGTCAGTAAGTGCCGTAATGTCGGCCACTGTTGAAACAGCTGTGTTATGTTGTCAGTAAGTGCCGTAATGTCGGCCACTGTTGTAACAGCTGTGTTATGTTGTCAGTAAGTGCCGTAATTTCGGCCACTGTTGTAACAGCTGTGTTATGTTGTCAGTAAGTGCCGTAATGTCGGCCACTGTTGTAACAGTTGTGTTATGTTGTCAGTAAGTGCCGTAATATCGGCCACTGTTGTAACAGCTGTGTTATGTTGTCAGTAAGTGCCGTAATGTCGGCCTACCAGTTTTTCTGTTTCCCGGTGTTGTCAGGTTTGCGTCTGATACAGAAGTGAGATGCCAGTAGTGTTTGTATGCTGTCAACTTTTTGTCCTTTGTTTTAACACGAAAAAATGAGAAGATGTGTTTATTTGGCGGTAATTGATTTCTGCATTAAAGAACGTATCGGTTGAAGTTTATATTAACGTACGCATTTTACTCGGAAGAAACAAACTTATGATAATTATACACGGATAATTGTACGGTAAAGAGACCACAGGGTTTTCACAGAAGTGTTCCTTACAGCGGGTGAAGTGCAGAGAAGTGGGTTATGATTGGGTCAAAGAAAAACGAACTGTTGGCTGCTGTGAGAGAGAAAGAAAATCTTCAAGCAAAACTGAAAGAAATAAGAGAGAAGAACACATCAGCTGTGGTCACGCCTCAAGAACCTGCACAGGTCAGTGTTTTCTTTTTCAGAGTAGATGCTGATATCAAATCATTAACCAGTCAATCAACTTTGACGGTCGGCCACTACTAAATAACCAGTCGACCTACAAACCAGCCAATGAGCCAAACACAGTTCGTGAAAGTCGGTAAGTCAGTTATTGTAAGCATTTGCGCTGTAGCCACTGACATAAAATCTCGTCAGTCGTTGCCTTAAGAATATTGACCAATCACCTAACATCCAGTTGCTTGGCCAGCCATAACCAGTTTAACCAAGCAACAAACGAATAAACAGCAGTTGTAACCACTTCTTACACTCCATGAAACAGCATAGACCAGTCAATGTTCTCCTTTTAATTGTAGGTATTCAGATGAAAAAAACAACAACAATCAAAACAACTGGCAACAACAACAAATAAACAACTAGTTATCCAGCCACGTCGTCTGGATGTTTTCGTCAATTGACCATAATTAGATTTTTGCAGAAAAATGATTCATTGCACGTAATATGTAGCATTTTCTGTGATGATAAAATAAATTGGTGATATTCATTTTGTTGCTTAGGGCTTGGAGATGGATTCCTCCTTGATGGAAACGTTGGACAAAGAAGATTGTGGAGAAAATGAATCAGAAGAGGACCTCACCCTTGTTAGTGGAGATGGAGGAGATACAGGAGCAGAGACTCAAAAGTACTGTTGCCCTTTTTATTTCTGTCTTCTGTTGTGTTTTGTTGTGCTGGTGTTGTTGTGTGACAGGGACAGCACCACACTCTTGTTCTGCCATCCCTATGTTTGTCCTATGAATACCTACTGACGTGTGCAGTCCAGAGTGTGACTGAGGTGGTGGTGTAAGTAGTCACCTCCCGAGTAAAGAGTACATTGGAACGTTGACAGTTTGGGTTTTCACTTGTTGAAGATAGCGTTGTAATACACATTGTTGTCTGTTGTTTAGGTTGCAAAGTTTATCCTGTTGATTTTGTCATCACAGTTAATGATTTATCATGATACAATTGAAAGTTAAGAAAGAAAGGTACAGGTCATGATCGTCGTCTGCTTGGTTACTTTTAGTCTTAAGGAGAAAGATGCAAAGATTCACAATAACTGGCATGTTGAACCAGTGTGTGTGTGTGTGTGTATGTTTGTGTGTGTTTGTGCGTATGTATTTGTGTGTGTGTGCGTGCGTGTGTATGTTTGTGTGTGCGTGCGTGTGTGTGTGTATGTGTGTGTGTTGTGTCTGTGTGTGTGGTGTGTGTGTATGTGTTTTGTGCGTGTGTGTTGTGTGTGTGTATGTGTGTGTTGTGTGTGTGTATGTATGTGTGTGTTGTGTGTGTGTGTGAGTGTTGTGTGTGTGTGTGTGTTGTGTGTGAGTGTTGTATGTTTGTGTGTGTTGTGTGTGTGTGTGTTGTGTGTTATGTGTGTGTGTGTGTGTTGTGTGTGTGTGTTGTATGTGTGTGTTGTGTTGTGTGTGTGTGTGTGTGTGTGTGTGTGTGTGTGTGTGTGTGTGTGTGTGTGTGTGTGTGTGTGTGTGTGTGTGTGTGTGTTACCTGACTGTGGATGGCAGCTTGTGTATGGAACGTCATCAGATTTATGTCATGTACAGTTGTGGACGAGCTGGACGTTATCGTTGCATTGCATTATTTATGACAGTGACCATGAATATAACACTTCGTCTGTCGGGATTTTTCCGCTTTATCGAGAGAAAGTAACACTGTTTTTTGTAAAGATGTTTGAACAAATTTTTTTAAAAGATATTTGAGCAATTTTTTGGAAAAGATATCAATTAAGCGAACATTCTTATTGCATATTGATTGTCTGGTTCCTTTTTCATCGGGATAGACTGTTTTTAAAGTTCACCATCTTGTAATTTTAATGTTCACCATCTTGTAATTTTGTAATGAGTGTGGTCTTTAGGGGAAATTCGTGGAATGCAGCAGAACATAGAATCCTCCATGTGTGAAGTGCAACAACAAGCCACTCAGGCACACCAAGATTGGTCCACTCTTCGATATTTACACCCAAGCTTCCTTTCTTGACCTCAGCGACGACTGCATTCCAGGGTAGCCGAAGGATGGTATAGACGGTGTGTGTATCATGGTAGGAGGCCAACCCAGACCATGGAAGTCTGTGCCCTTTCACAGCTACCAGATCTGCTGTTGTGAGCCATCAAAGTGTTGATCTTGTCGTGTATGTTCCCTTTGGTCTTGTGTTCAAGGAAGCTATGTGAAACGGTGTCCGCAGCACATGGTCCCAAAGGTTTGAATTCTCTTCTCTGAGTCCGCGAGCAGTGGTCAAGGTTCACTCCCGTAGAGAACGATGGACACTAGGAGTGACGTGTACAGGCTTTTCTTGGTGGTGAAGCTAATGATGCCGCTGTTCCAGATAGTGTTCCGTCTGGCCATTGCTGCCATTGTTGTTGCAATCATGATAGGCATTTTTATTGTGCTGCTGTCATTTATGGTCGTGTACCACTCAGGTCCTTAAAAACACTGTTGACCTCTTTCAGCCCTGTAGACGTATGGACCAGGGACGTCCATACAAAATGTGTCTAAATCTGTGCAAAGAACAAAAACCGGTTGATATGGCCGTTTTGCTCACTGTTTTATGGGGATGATGGTAGAATCGTGGAATATACTTCCAATGGGAAGACATGGAAGATGTGTAAACAGAGAAAGATTTTTCAAGTTGTGAAAATGATGCTTTTCCCATTGCTAAAATGCAGATAGAATAAAGAGCCAAAGGATTCAGTTGTGTGCCAATAAAAAGAAAACCTCTGGAATGGTCTGACGCCTGCTTGTCAGAAAATGATTGACAACTGCACAAATAAACGTGCATTGTGCACTGAACGGTGTGTAGTGAGTGGAAAGGTAATGACTAAATGACCACACTCTGTGTGTGTCTGGTGTACTGTCAACATGTAGACAGGTACAGGTCAGTGTCTAATCGTGTGCACCGTGTTCTGAGTGATTCATGTTTTGGAGATGGGGACAGGTCAGTGATTGTTATTTGTACAGTTTTAATTGTCAGTCTGTGGACTGCAGTGACATATACAAATTGCAGTGTTTCATTATCAAATCATGGAAGTATGAAATATCCCCAATGGGGTTGAGGTTAAGACTGCATAATGGAATGAAATAATGCACTGATGGGCTAGGTCATTTAAAATAAATAGAATATTTATCATATCACATGGAAGATAAATCAGATGTGTATGCGCGCGCATGTGTGTGTGTGTGTGTGTGTTGTGTGTTGTGTGTGTGTGTGTGTGTGTGTGTGTGTGTGTGTGTGTGTGTGTGTGTGTGTGAACAGGCCGAGAAAGACGGCGGAGGTATATAAATATGAGGAACAACAGGCAGCATTTATGTCCTAATTTTAATATTAAAATATTTTGATAATGTTTTTTTCCTTGAAAAATGTTTTTGTTTATCAAAATAAACTGTTAAGCAGATTATGAGTCTGTGTTAAGTTTATTTGTCATTTTATTCAGCCGCCTGTGTGGATTTCGTTTCTTCGTTTTCGTTTGTATACTCGTTTGAGTATGTGATAAAGAATAAGTCATATTTTGTCTTGTATGTGTGGCCATCTGACTACCCATACTTTTCAGTGGATGATTAAAACATAGCTCCTGAAGCAAATGCAGCAACCAGAAAAACGCGAAAAAAGAATCAGAATGCCTATTCTATAAACCAGAGAAGACAGGCGCAAATTTTCGGCCAATGGACAGATCCAAACAAACACCAAATAAAAAGATTAGGAGAAAAAGACTGAAACTTCCCTGCTGCGTTCAGTGGATGATTAAAATGTAGCTCCTTAACTCAAGACAGCAACCAGAAAAAAACACGAAAAAAGAATCAGAGTCCTTTTCTCACGCTGAACGAAGCAGCAGGGAAGTTTCAGTCTTTTTCCCTAATTTTTGTATTTGGTGTTTGCTTGTAATATTACGCTTGACAAAGGCCAGTTGGCCGAAAATTTGCGCCTGTCTTGTCTGGTTGTATTAAATACGACGTTCTGATTGTTTTTTCGTGTTTTTTTCTCGTTTCTGTTCGCTTGAACCCGGGCAGTCACACTTGTTTTGGAATAAATACGGCAACTGTCCATGTGTTAATCAACAAGCGTATTTAAACTGATGATGAAATCATACTAACAATCTCCTTTTCTGCCAGATTGACGAGTTTATACCTTCTGTACATTACTAACACCTCAAACAAATTTCATTCGTATGTGATAACTAATTGTTAAGTAAATTCGCACCGTTTTAGGTGTACATCAGGCTAAAAATTGACTGTTTTCATGTATTTAAGCTATGCGAGATATCTTCTTTACATAACACGATGCCAGGAAACACAACATGCACACATTATGGGGTACATCTCGGGACATGTTTGGCAGTGGTATTCATCCTGATTGCAGATTTTTTGGTAGTTTTTTTTTCGTTGCTTAATTAACCCACTCTGTGCAGGCGTTATGATGCGCAGGCGTTACGTTGCTGCCCAGAATGCATACTCTGTTTTGGTGGGTGTGCGTGCTGATTTGTGTGTATATATATAATTTTATATACATACACACACACACACACACACACACACACACACACACACACATATATATATATATATATATATATATATATATATATATATATATATATATATATATATATTGTGTGTGTGTGTGTGTGTGTGTGTGTGTATGTATATATATATATATATACATGTATATATATATAATATATATATATATATATATATATATATGTGTGTGTGTGTGTGTGTGTGTGTGTGTGTGTGTGTGTATTTCCACAAGCCACCGAGCACTGATTTGGC
Source organism: Monoplex corrugatus (assembly GCA_030674185.1). Lineage (NCBI taxonomy): Eukaryota > Metazoa > Mollusca > Gastropoda > Littorinimorpha > Ranellidae > Monoplex > Monoplex corrugatus. The sequence goes on from JAPXFY010000015.1 coordinate 84,286,609, forward strand.
GTACATATTCTTTAATGAACGTATTTGATTTTCTGTGTGCGCACACACAAAGTGGTACTAGGAGTCTGCAGGTATGTTGGCTTGTGAGATAGGTTGGACTCAGACCTACGGATTACAAGTCTGACGTCTTAACCACTGGGCTATGGCGCCTGTCACAGTCAGTCCTGAATTCAATACGTACAACACATATGTACATTAATATACTTAGGAAACAAAGGAAAGAGAAAAACGTACAGCTGAACAGGTATCTTGCTTATAATAAATGTTTGGACAGATGAAAAACTTTTTTTTTTTCTTTTGCAGCATTTTCACTTTTGATAGATGAGAGAATCTATCCAAATACCTGGCGGCATTTTTTACAGAAGATAGAAGACTCCATAGGGAGACTAAAAGCAGAATTCAGAAAACCAACGACGTCACCTGACAATGTACTCTGCTCCTGAAACACCCCATCATTCCTATTGAGACAAACGCCACGCTGTTTAGTTCCAAGTTCATCCCCACTCAGACCTAGCAGTGCCAGGCCTGGACCCTGACCAAGCCCCTGGGGCACAGAATCACCATGTACGAGATGTATTATTTCACAACAAGTGTCTACAAGATCAGACACGACATGATCAACAACACAGAGAAATGGTGGGAACAACATCGATCCATCATTATATTCAACAGAGAATTCTGTGATTTGGTCATCTCAGCAGAATGCAATCTCAGTACCTGGCTCTACAAGCGTATACCAGAAGGATATTTAAATTTAAAACGAGAGGCAGACCAAGAAAGACCTGGATCGACAGCGTGAAAGACTTTGACACCACATGGCATTTCTTCACTTGAGGCTTTTAACTTGGTGCTGACCACCAACTGTTTCTCCCCATGACACTAATCATGACCCAAGCGGATAGATAGAAAGAGTGGTCTAGGAAAGGTCAGAATTTCCCACTGGGAAGGAGCTGTGACGAGAACATTGATATAACCATATTCAACAAACAACTGTGAAATCTTTGTTGGCAGTTTTCTTTTTCATGTCTTGTTGGCGTGATTCAATCTCCACTTCTTGGTCTCTGCTTAGATAAGTTTTTGAAAAGAACCAGTTTCAGATCAACTGGATCAGGGCTCTGTGTGTGTGTGTTCATGTGCGCGCGCGTGCGCGCGTGTGTGTGTGTGTGTGTGCGTGCGCGTGCGTATGCGTGTGTTCGTATGTGAGAGAGATTATCTGCTGTTTACAAACTGTTTATAAAAAAGATTGTGTGTGTGTGTGTGTGTGTATGTGTGTGTGTGTGTGTGTGTGGTTTACAGAATATCAGGAATATTACCAAACCCTTATCCCCTTCTCCTCCATAAACCTTGATCCCTTCACTCTCCACATATTGATCTGCCATTAACCCTTTGACTCCCGCACCCTGTCTACCATCCTGCTTTGTCAACCATGCAAGCAAAGCAAAAACATAACCCTTTGACTCCATCACCATATCCACCAGCTTCCTGCAAGAAGGGTGAGGGACTCAAAAGGTTAACTAGTGGACAGGGTGAGGGACTCAAAGGGTTAAGTATTTGCATTTGGTGGATAGAGTGCAAGAGTCAAAGGGTTAACCATAGGTCTAGTCATCAAGTCACTCTCCGGATGTTTCACTGCCATGTAGATGTTCTTTATACAAGAGATGATTTTGTTGAAAGAAACCAGGTGAAAAACTATTCCTTGAGCTCATCATCATCATCATCAGGTGCCCTGCCGCATGGCATTGGCGATCATGAACTTCCATCTGTCTCTATCTCTCGTTGCCCCTAGCATCTCCCCCACCCTCCTCGTCCCCAGCCACTCTGCAAGTCCGTCTAGCATTTTCTCCCTGGGTCTGCCTGGTGCTCTCTTTCCCTCCAGCCTTCCCGTTGTGACCAGGTGCTCCAAATCCCCCTTCCTCATAAAATGGCCTATAAATGTTGCCTGTCTTTACCTAATCTTCCTTATGAGTGATCTACTTGTGTCTGCCTCCATCAAGACTGTTTCGTTTATTTTCTTTGCTGTCCATGGAACTCTCAACATTCTTCTTAGAAACCACATCTCAGCTGCCTCAATCTTGCTCTGGCTTTGCTTGTTGACTGTCCACGCCTCACATCCATATAACAGTATTGGTTCTATATAACATTCAAGAACTCTCTTCCTGATGTTAATTGATAGGCATTTGTTGGTAAGAATGCTTGTCATCTTCTTGAATGCTGTTTTGGCTTGGCCGATTCTGTGGGCTATTTCCGATGTGCATCTGCCATCTGATGAAACGACCGTTCCCAGGTATTTAAACTTATCAACCTGTGTCAAAGTTGTGCCATTTGCTGTTATTTTGCATGAGGGGATTTCATGTTTTTTACTGATCACCATGACTTCAGTCTTCCTGCTGTTTAGTTCCAACCCCTTACTTTGCAAAAGTCAGACATTCTACAGAAGATATTATAGTCATGAATTTTTGAATGTCCTACAATTTGATGGTGAACCATCCCCACTCTTTAAAAAAAGCAAAAAATGTGTTCCTCAATAAACATTTGGTATAAAGTTTGCATTGCTTTTCTTTGTTTATTTTTCTTGTTGATGATAAATCCGTTTGTGTGGATATCTTTATACACTGCGTATATTAAGGTAAAATGCTTATCTGTAAAGCAATTGTTTATATGTTTCTGTCTAAACATACCCACTTAAATCCAAAGAAAAACACATTTCAAGATAGAAAATCATATTTTGATATATGAAGAGAAAGTTCTGAAAAAGGACCCCACTCTTTTAAATGAAAAATAACTTCGCCTTTAAAACAAAAGATTATATTCTTTATTCGCCAGAAGAATTGTTCCACAACCTTACTATTCAAAACGACTAAAAACTCTCTCACCTTCAGGGTCCACTCTGCAACTCAGTATTACTTGAGGTACGCAGAGTGTGAAAGAAAAATGTTTAATGGAAACACCTGTATAATTATAATATAATATAATAATATAATTACAATATTTATATAGCGCAAAATCTTGATAAAATCAAATCTAAGCGCTGAAGCAGACACACACGCAAGCACGCACGCACGCACGCACGCACACACACACACACACACACACACATACACACACACACACACGCATGGCTATAAATGGGGAGAAAGAATAAAAGCAATAAAAGCAAGAACAAAAGCAATGGAAAATTATAGAGAGCATAGCATATACAATTATATATTATAACCATGTGATTCCCTCCGAGCGGAGACAGGCTGCAGAGGGGGGGGGGGGGGGGGGGGGTGAGTGAGGTTAGGATTTTATGCGGAGGAGAAAAGGTGAGTTTTGAGAGCGGACTTGAAGGAGACAAAAGTAGGTTGCTGACGGACTGAGAGAGGAAGTTTGTTCCAGGAGAGTGGACCAGAAACAGAGAAGGCTCGTGGACCATAGATATTGAGCTTAGTGCGTGGAAAGCGAAAAGTCAGAGGATCGGAGGCAGAGCGGAGGGTACGTGAGGGAAGATAGATCTCAAGTAAGCTTGACAGGTAATCGGGGGCTGCGTTATTGAGGCTTTTGTTAGCACATGGTGTCTAGTTTGTACTGTATGCGCTTTGATACAGGGAGCCAGTGAAGTTGTGCCAGGAGAGGAGATATGTGGTCAGCTTTTTTCTTTTTGAGTACAAGGCGTACAGCATTGTTTTGAATGCGCTGTAGGATGTGAATGGTGGAGGCAGGAAGACCGGACAGGAGTGAATTGCAATAGTCAATGCGAGACATTATGAAGGAGAGAACGAGTTTTGCAGTTGTTTCGACAGAGAGATACTTCCTGATCAGCCTTATACGATGGAGATGATAGTAGCAGGATCTGGCAGTTTGAGAAACAAAGTTGTTCATGGAGAGGGTAGAGTCAATGCAGACACCAAGGTTTTTAGCTGAATCAGAAATTGGGACTGATGTGTTACATAATGGGAGAGAAAGAGGAGGCAGCTGAGAAAGTTTCTGACGGGTGCCAATGAGGATAGCTTCTGTTTTGTCGTCATTAAGCTGAAGTCTATTGTGTGTCATCCAGTTCTTAATGTCCGAGTAACACTCAGTGGTGCGAGTCAACAGGCGCTGTATATTATCAGGTGAGTCACTGTCTTGAAGTTGGGTGTCATCAGCATAGAAATGGTGTTTTATAGAGTGGGAGTTGATGATGGTGGACAGGGGGGAGGTGTAAAGAGTGAAAAGAACAGGGCCAAGGACAGATCCTTGTGGAACACCACAGGTCAGGTATGCAGGTTGAGAGCAAGTGCCATTGATGAGAACGGTTTGTTTTCTGTTTGATAGGTATGAAGTGAACCAAGACAGAGCAATGTCAGAGATGCCAAAAGTATGATGAAGTCTAGAAAGGAGAATACCATGATCAATGGTATCAAAGGCTGCAGACAGATCAAGGAGTGTGAGGAGAGAGACTTTGCCAGTATCAGTTGCAAGGAGGAGATTGTTGAGAATGTGCAGTAGGGCAGTTTCAGTGCTATGGCACTGGCGGTAGGCTGACTGGAAAGGATTGAGGAGATTGTTGGCAGACAGGTGAGAGTTCAGCTGGTTGAGGACGACTTTTTCAAGGAGTTTTGACAAGAAAGAGAGATTAGAGATAGGCCGGTAATTTTTCAGTTCATTTGGGTCTAAATTGTGTTTCTTGAGGAGAGGGTGAACAATAGCAGACTGTGATGATTATACACCAACCATAGTCTCATGCAGGGTGTGAAACACCTGTGATTATACACCAACCATAGTCTCGTGCAGGGTGTGAAACACCTGTGATTATACACCAACCATAGTCTCGTGCAGGGTGTGAAACACCTGTGATTATACACCAACCATAGTCTCATGCAGGGTGTGAAACACCTGTGATTATACACCAACCATAGTCTCGTGCAGGGTGTGAAACATCTGTGATTATACACCAACCATAGTCTCGTGCAGGGTGTGAAACACCTGTGATTATACACCAACCATAGTCTCATGCAGGGTGTGAAACACCTGTGATGATTATACACCAACCATAGTTTCATGCAGGGTGTGAAACACCTGTGATTATACACCAACCATAGCCCTATGCAGGGTGTGAAACACCTGTGATCGTACATGTACGCCAACCATAGCCCTATGCAGGGTGTGAAATACCTGTGATCGTACATGTACGCCAACCATAGCCCTATGCAGGGTGTGAAAGGAAAATGCTTAATAGAAACGCCTGTGATTGTACACCAACTATAGCCTTAACCATGTATTTGTCGTGGTACTCTTTGCCTGTGTTTTGCAGGGAGGATATGCCTGTGGATCAGGAAGTCGCCACAGGGACAGATACTGTGACCCAAGCCTTCTCCAACAACCACACTTTTGTTGTCCAAGAGGCCTCAGATACTGTATGTATGTGTGTGTGTGTATGTGTGTGTGTGTGTGTGTGTGTGTGTGTGTGTGTGTGTGTGTGTGTGTGTGTGTGTGTGTGTGTGTGTGTTTTAGCGTTTGTGTATGTGTGTGTGTGTGTTTGTGTATTAGAATCAGTGAGTGTGTGTGTCTGTGTATGTGTGTTTTTTTTCTTCTGTTTCTCCTTCTAATTCATTTTCTTTTCTTCTTCTTCTCCTTTTTCACCTTCTTCTCCTTCCTCTTCTCCTTCTTCTTCTCCTTTTTCTACTTCTTTCTTTCTTCTCTTTTTATTTTGTTTCGCCTTCTTTTCTTCACTATTTCTTTTTCGCTTTCTTCTTGTTCTTTTTCTTCTCCTTCTTCTCCTTATCCTCTTCTGAAGGTGGTTTTTCTGGAGACTGACTAGCAAAACCTATTCCACTTTTAGTTTTCTACTTGGGTGAGCTGTTTTTCGAAAAACTCAATCATACCACACATGCACACACAACATTTCCTTCCGCACGCAACATAGAAACTCATGCATACATCACTCCATGCACACGACACAAAAAACATGAGCACGCACCACCCTGCGCACATGACAGTCTATGTGTTTATGTATTAGAGTCAGTGATTGTGTGTGTGTGGGTGCGTGTGTGTTTGTTTATGTATTATAGTGTGTGTGTGTGTGTGTGTGTGTGTGTGTGTGTATGTGTGTGTGTGTGACTAAACATAGCTCCAATCTTCCAATCAGATCAGAAACATAAACATTTTCCAGTTTGATTACAGCCCAGAGTGACCATCTTTCAGTCAGATTATAGAGAGAGTAACCACGTATTAGTCAGGTTTGGCTCAACACAAAGTTTACACGGTTCCATTCTTACATCCAGATAGCTACAATAGAGATAAGGAATTATATTGTAAATGGACCGACCGACTTCCATTTATACTAAAATCGGATGACCGACTTTCATCATATTACAATGGAATGACTGACTTTCATCCATATTACAATGGAATGACTGACTTTCATTCATATTACAATGGAATGACTGACTTTCATCCATATTACAATGGAATGACTGACTTTCATTCATATTACAATGGAATGACTGACTTTCATCATATTACAATGGAATGACTGACTTTCATCATATTACAATGGAATGACTGACTTTCATCCATATTACAATGGAATGACTGACTTTCATCATATTACAATGGAATGACTGACTTTCATCATATTACAATGGAATGACTGACTTTCATCATATTACAATGGAATGACTGACTTTCATCATATTACAATGGAATGACTGACTTCCAGTCATATTACAATGGAATGACTGACTTCCAGTCATATTACAATGGAATGACTGACTTCCAGTCATATTACAAATGGAATGACTGACTTTCATTCATATTACAATGGAATGACTGACTTTCATCCATATTACAATGGAATGACTGACTTTCATCATATTACAATGGAATGACTGACTTTCATCCATATTACAATGGAATGACTGACTTTCATCCATATTACAATGGAATGACTGACTTCCATTCTTATTACAATGGAATGACTGACTTTCATTCATATTACAAATGGAATGGCCAATTTCTAATCAGATTAAAGTGCAATAAACCACTTATAGTCAAATTATAAACGAAGTGATCAATTTCCAATCAGATTAGAGATGGATGACTGAGTTCCAGCCAGGTTGTAGATGGAATAAGTATCTTCCAATCAGATTGGGGATAATGAATTTCCTATTACAAGACAATTTTATTTATGTATTGATTGGGGATAATGATTTTCCCTTTAAAAGACATTTTTATCTGTTTATTCTTGTCATTTTCCAGAGTAGTTCCATCACAGGTGGAATGACCAGCTTGCAATCAGATTAGAGATAGAGTAACCAGTTTCCAATCAGATTAAAGCTCGAATAACTCACCTTATGCGCAGATGTGTGTATGTGTGTGTGTGTGTGGGGTGTGGTGGGGGGAGAAGAGAGAGAAGAGAGAGAGAGGGGTGTGTGTATCCGTGTCCCAGTCAAAGTAAAAGTGGATTCCTTCCAGTAAGACCAGAAATAGACCAAGAGATGTTTTAGTTAGAGTAGTGCAGTACATACTTCAAGTCAGATCAGTGACAGAGTGACTGGCTTTCAATGTGACAAGTAATAGATTTCTCCCTCTCTACCCTCTCCCCACCAATTTCCGATTAGCAGGACCTGATGGTGTTGATGGTTTTGATTGTTATCGTGATTGTTGTATTTTGTTATTTGCGAATTTAGTTGTGTTTATACAAGCATCATGCCTAATATGTCGTTATTTTGTTATTTGTAAATTTAGTTGTATTCATACAAGCATCATGCCTAATATGTCGTTATTTTGTTATTTGTAAATTTAGTTGTATTCATACAAGCATCATGCCTAACGTTGATATAATTTTTTCAATCCAAGCAGACAGTCAGGGAACATTGCGAAGAAAAGATGGAAGAAGATGTGTGCATGGTCCAAGAAAACAAGCGGCCAGATTATTTGGAAAGATTTAAACCGTCCGACACATCCACTCCAACGGTACCAGGGCCAAAGTCCTTGACAAGGAAACCGTTACAGCCGTTACAGCTGACACCTTCACCCAGAACGTTCCAACAGCCGCCAGCTGTCACTGTTCCCAAAATCAGAATGGGACTAGCAGGTTAGCAGAGAACATAGTGACTGCATCTGATTTTCTGTTATGTAGGGCTACACATTTCCAAATTCCAAAGACATTCTCTGAAGGTGGTACATGTACATGTGTTGAAAATGAAAAACAAATCTTCACCGCTGTGTCTCTGTTTCAGACCACTACATTTTGTGTCTCATATGTCTAACATGAAATGAAATTATTTACGCTGTGCATGGTGACAGATATCATGATCATAGACATATCAATATTTGGTGAGCCCACCAGATTACAATGGGATTTTGCCTTCGTGTGTGCGTGTGTGTGTGTGTGTGTGTGTGTGTGTGTGTGTGTGTTGTGTTGTGTTGTGTTGTGTTGTGTTGTGTTGTGTTGTGTGTGTGTTTGTTGTGTTGAGTTGTGTTGTGTTGTGTTTGTTGTGTTTGTTGTGTTGTTGTGTTGTGTTGTTGTTTGGTTGTGTTGTGTTGTGTTGTGTTGTGTTGTGTTGTGTTGTGTTGTGTGTGTGTGTGTGTGTGTGTGTGTGTGTGTGTGTGTGTGTTAGATTGGATAAATTTTTGTCATGACAGGAATATTCTGAGTAAAAATCGGGCTGTTCTCCCCAGGCAATTGTTGCCATGGTACAGCGCCACCTCCCCCTTCTGTATCTGTGTATAGCAAAGACATTGTATTCTATTTATAATCTTTGGCGTAAAGTTCTTTACCTATGAAATGGATTTTCTATACAATTTTGCTAGAGAGAATTCTTCACTTGACATGAGATTTTTGGATGGAATTTTTTCAAGTCAGCAATTATCAGGCAAATTCCTTGAGCCTGATAAAATCCTGTATGTTGGTATGGTCCTCAAATGGGGAGGAGGGACCCGTGAAACCAACAGAACGATGAAACATAAAGATGGGCAGCGAACATGTCAGGTTTTAATGTTGTATTTTGGGACCGAACTGAGAGTATCAGATGTTGAGTCCACGGCTCTGTCAGAAGGACCAACCAGCCCGTGTACAGCGAGTGCAAAATACCGCACATGTATCCTCAGTTTATCCTATCAGATGACAACTCTGGGTCCAGAGGACAGGGGGAAAAGAAACCCTGTCTGACAGTATTGAACCCTGGTTTCTGGCATCCAGGATGGGTCCTTTACCCACCTGCAGTACGTGAACATGTGTTATTGGTTATACTCGTACAGAAGGCTAGTGTTAATAAATTACCATAAAAAGTAAAGCACTAACACACAAAAAGTGATTTGATGAAGGAGGTAAATCGCTGCCTTAGTATCAGCTATGTTTTTGTCTTGTTTTGTTTTATGCATCACAACGTGATCAGTTACTGGTGGTTTTTACAGCTCCAAGACTGCAGGTATCCTCACCCCAGGTAACTGACTTGGCAGCAAGAAAAATGATGCTACCCCCGAAGAACATGCAGTCAGGGCCCACCGCTGTGTCCCGTAGCAAACCCTTACCGCCAAAGTTGTCTGTGCCATTGCTCAACATCCCCAGACCTTGTCCCACACCTTCCCTCCCTTCCAGGATCCCCACTGTACGATTAGCGGTGTCCTCCATTCTGTCTGGGTCACGACCTGCAGCAGCAGAGAAATACCCCAAACCCATGGTTCCTGACATGACCAGGATTCCGTTACCCAGGACACCATTGCTGGCTCCGCCCCCATCACCAGTCCTTGCCAGCCGATTTCCTTTGTCCTTGGACACGGGCAAAACAAAGGGGGAGACGCCTCACGGTGGACCACCTAAACCTGCTTTGTCGGCACCCACTGTTGCTGCGTCAGCACCCGTCACAGAACAAATGCAGACACCATCAACTCCTGTTGTGACGGTTCCAGCTCCAGGTCTGGTCACTGTCGGTAAACTATACCGTTGACACACGTAAACACACTGTTCAGTTGTATGTCTAAACACTTAGGATTGTTGAGTAACATTCCAAGCATCAGTTGTATGTCTAAACACTTAGATTGTTGAGTAACGTTCCAAGCATCAGTTGTATGTCTAAACACTTAGGATTGTTGAGTAACATTCCAAGCATCAGTTGTATGTCTAAACACTTAGGATTGTTGAGTAACATTCCAAGCATCAGTTGTATGTCTAAACACTTAGAATTGTTGAGTAACGTTCCAAGCATCAGTTGTATGTCTAAACACTTAGGATTGTTGATTAACGTTCCAAGCATCAGTTGTATGTCTAAACACTTAGGATTGTTGAGTAACGTTCCAAGCATCAGTTGTATGTCTAAACACTTAGGATTGTTGAGTAACGTTCCAAGCACCAGTTGTATGTCTAAACACTTAGATTGTTGAGTAACGTTCCAAGCATCAGTTGTATGTCTAAACACTTAGGATTGTTGAGTAACGTTCCAAGCATCAGTTGTATGTCTAAAAACTTAGATTGTTGAGTAACGTTCCAAGCATCAGTTGTATGTCTAAACACTTAGATTGTTGAGTAACGTTCCAAGCATCAGTTGTATGTCTAAAAACTTAGATTGTTGAGTAACGTTCCAAGCATCAGTTGTATGTCTAAAAACTTAGATTGTTGAGTAACGTTCCAAGCATCAGTTGTATGTCTAAAAACTTAGATTGTTGAGTAACGTTCCAAGCATCAGTTGTATGTCTAAAAACTTAGATTGTTGAGTAACATTCCAAGCATCAGTTGTATGTCTAAACACTTAGATTGTTGAGTAACGTTCCAAGCATCAGTTGTATGTCTAAACACTTAGATTGTTGAGTAACGTTCCAAGCATCAGTTGTATGTCTAAACACTTAGATTGTTGAGTAACGTTCCAAGCATCAGTTGTATGTCTAAACACTTAGGATTGTTGAGTAACGTTCCAAGCATCAGTTGTATGTCTAAAAACTTAGATTGTTGAGTAACGTTCCAAGCATCAGTTGTATGTCTAAACACTTAGGATTGTTGAGTAACGTTCCAAGCATCAGTTGTATGTCTAAACACTTAGATTGTTGAGTAACGTTCCAAGCATCAGTTGTATGTCTAAACACTTAGATTGTTGAGTAACGTTCCAAGCATCAGTTGTATGTCTAAACACTTAGATTGTTGAGTAACGTTCCAAGCATCAGTTGTATGTCTAAACACTTAGATTGTTGAGTAACGTTCCAAGCATCAGTTGTATGTCTAAACACTTAGGATTGTTGAGTAACGTTCCAAGCATCAGTTGTATGTCTAAAAGCTTAGATTGTTGAGTAACGTTCCAAGCATCAGTTGTATGTCTAAACACTTAGATTGTTGAGTAACGTTCCAAGCATCAGTTGTATGTCTAAACACTTAGATTGTTGAGTAACGTTCCAAGCATCAGTTGTATGTCTAAACACTTAGGATTGTTGAGTAACGTTCCAAGCATCAGTTGTATGTCTAAACACTTAGGATTGTTGAGTAACGTTCCAAGCATCAGTTGTATGTCTAAACACTTAGGATTGTTGAGTAACGTTCCAAGCATCAGTTGTATGTCTAAAAACTTAGATTGTTGAGTAACGTTCCAAGCATCAGTTGTATGTCTAAAAACTTAGATTGTTGAGTAACGTTCCAAGCATCAGTTGTATGTCTAAACACTTAGGATTGTTGAGTAACGTTCCAAGCATCAGTTGTATGTCTAAACACTTAGATTGTTGAGTAACGTTCCAAGCAGTTCTTTTTCAGTTTAACTTTGATCCATCCCTTTGACAGAAGCCAAATTTACAGCGGTGTCTCTTCTGGTGTCCATTTCATGACACATGAACACATGCAGGCAAGCAGACACATGGTGTTATTGTTTGTCGTTATTCTCATCATCATCAACAATAATGATGCTATTGTTTGCCATTATTCACATCATCATCAACAATAATGAGGTATTGTTTGCCATTATTCTCATCATCATCAACAATAATGAGGTATTGTTTGCCATTATTCTCATCATCATCAACAATAATGATGCTATTGTTTGCCATTATTCACATCATCATCAACAATAATGATGCTATTGTTTGCCATTATTCACATCATCATCAACAATAATGATGACCGTGATGATGATAATGACGACAACAACAACAGTGACAGTGACGGTGATGATGATGACACGTGCTGCTGTTACTTGTTATGCCAGTAATTTTATATTTTTTGTTATTGATTTTTCTTTTGTGTACGTTTGAAAATACACCTGTGTTGTTGTGTTATAGTAAATACGTGTTCTTATTCTGTTTTTGTCTTTCTGCTTCCTGTTTGCTTGAACGCTGGCAGACATTTTGATTTAAATTGTTATCCCAGTATTAACACCTCGGTTGTCAGTTTTTTATCTGTCACAGTGAGTCGCCTCCCTCGCCCTGTGAAACCAAACAACAAGCAACAACCATCACCAGCTGTCAGGAGTCAGACTGTATGGCGAAAGGATCAGCAGTGACACCTGAAGTGTCCACGCTTGGTGCTGGTGATGCTCCACCTGTACAGCAGCCAGGTAAGCTTACCTATACGAGAAACTACTTTCATCGTCAACACTGTCACATCACGTAGTAGTGTGTATGCAGACAAATAACCAGTAAGCCAGCATGCCTGATACAACTTGAGCATTTTCTAATGAACAGACCATCAAGAACGTGAAACACCCATCATGGAGGCACATTTTCTCCTTGTGTCCATTGGACATGGGAAAGAGTCCTGTTGCCGTGGGTCCTGCTTCTGTCGGTCCTTGTGTTGACTTCCATCCACCCAGCTAAAAACCTGCAAACACCAGTCAAGTAGCCAGCCAACAAATCTGTGCAATAAAAGCTGGAGTGCTTTGTAGCCACGACCTTCTTCTTCCTCTTGTTTGAAGGTTGTAATCACAATATGCACTCGGCATTACGAATATGGCTGTTCTTGTTTTTGTTGTGTTAAAACACAACGGCATGTAGGTAGGCATACTCCATTTTCAGGCACTAGCTGGCCTCCATACACATTGACTTGAGAGATAGGGAAAAACCTCCCATGTAGTCATTACCCATTAGGTACATTGACTTTAGAGATAGGGGAAAAACCTCCCCTGTAGTCATTACCCATTAGGCACATTGACTTGAGAGATAGGGGAAAACCTCCCTGTAGTCATTACCATAGCATATTGCTTGGTTTAGGGGTAAAACCACACTGTAGTACATTACCCATTACAGGCCATACATTGACTTGAGAGATAGGGGAAAAACCTCCCCTGTAGTCATTACCCATTAGGTACATTGACTTGAGAGATAGGGGAAAAACCTCCCCTGTAGTCATTACCCATTAGTACATTGACTTGAGAGATAGGGGAAAACCTCCCCTGTAGTCATTACCCATCAGGTACATTGACTTGAGAGATAGGGGAAAAACCTCCCCTGTAGTCATTACCCATTAGTACATTGACTTGACAGATAGGGAAAAACCTCCCCTGTAGTCATTACCCATTAGGCACATTGACTTGAGAGATAGGGGGAAAACCTCCCCTGTAGTCATTACCCATTAGGCACATTGACTTGAGAGATAGGGGAAAACCTCCCCTGTAGTCATTACCCATCAGGCACATTGACTTGAGAGATAGGGGAAAAACCTCCCCTGTAGTCATTACCCATCAGGTACATTGACTTGAGAGATAGGGGAAAAACCTCCCCTGTAGTCATTACCCATCAGGTACATTGACTTGACAGATAAGGGAAAAAACCTCCCCTGTAGTCATTAACCCATTAGGCACATTGACTTGAGAGATAGGGGAAAAACCTCCCTGTAGTCATTACCCATAGGACATTGACTTGAGAGATAGGGGAAAACCTCCCCTGTAGTCATTACCCATCAGGTACTGCCAGGCAGGGTCGAACTTATACTTCATGGCTGGAATTCAAACACCGTAATCATTTGGCTGTTGTGTTCATTATTCGTTCTTATTGGCTTATTTGTCCACTGCTTCATTTGCTTGTTCCTTTTTTCATTTATAACAACTTCCTCCCTACTCACACACACACACACACACACACACACAACACACACACACACACACACACACACACATAGATCTATACACACACACACACACACGCACGCACACACACACACACACGCACAAGCACACACATACACACAATTTGCGAGATGCACACGGCAGTGATGGAAAATGCTTTCCGAAAACTAAATTAGGATAAACAGGGAATCAGAATAGACGGCGAATACCTGAGCCATCTCAGATTGGCACACGATGTCATAATCTTTGCTGACAGCGAAGAACGTCAAAGCCAAATGTTTGTAGAACTGAACGAAACCAGCGTAAAAATGGATTGAGCTGAACATGACGAAAACTAAAATCATGTGTAACGACCATGTGGAAGACAAAGACGAAACGATCGTAATGACACACACAATAGAAGAGGTCGACCACTATATCTACCTTGGTCAGTATATATCGATGGACTCAGCCTCTAAGGAACAAGAGATCAGACGTCGCATTACGCTCAGATGGCAAGCATTCGGTAAACAAGCGCCATCTTTAGAATAAGATATGCCAATTGTATTAAAAACGCCGATTGTGCGGCGCATGCATAACGCCGACTGTGACATTTGGAGCTGAAACATGTAACCTGACGAAACGCCAGCTCCTATAACTGCGAACTATGCAAAGGGCCCACGAACGGATCATGATGGGAATCACCTGGAAGGACAGGGAAACGGCGGCATGGGTAAGAGGAAAAACGAAGGTCCAAGACATAACAGACACAGTTTGTGAAGGAAAGTGGAACTGGGCAGGTCATGTCATTAGGAGATTGACAACAGATGGACCACCAAAGTGACGCACTGGATCCCTCAAAACCAAAAAATGAACAGAGGTCGCCAGAGAACCAGATGGCGAGACGATCTAGAAAAGTTCGACAAACAATGGACCAAAACTGCAGTTAACCGGCCACAGTGGCGTGCGATGAGGAAGGCTTATGGCCAACAATGAGTGAAGTAAACACACACACACACACACACACACACACACACACACACACACACACACACACACACACACACACACACACACACACACACACACACACACACTGTCTCACACACACTATCTCTCTCACACATATAGATTTGCCAGCATAAGAGGAAAGATATTCAGGGCTGGACCAAGAAGATGTTTACCTGGTTCTAGACCCTCTCCCCGCCCTTTCCAAAACATAATAGAGAAGGTTAAAAAAAAAAAAAAAAAGGGAAAAAAGAGGAGAGTAAAAGATTCTCTACTGGGTCTTTTTGGGCGCCATTTTTTGAAATGGCAAAAAGACTTCAGCTTCAAGGGGCGTTGCCCCTTGACCCCCACCAGGGTCTGTGCCCCTGGACCCTGTGTGTAACCCTCTACCTCACTTTCCCCAGATATAACGCGCGCTCACACACACACACACACACACACACACACACACACACACACACACAGATACACACACACACACACAGACACACACACACACAGACACACACACACACACACACACACACTGTCTAACATCAAAAAACACTGGCAGTGAATAGACGTTAAATGACAGAACACACACACACACATACAGGCACCAACGCGGACGATAAGGGAACAAGAACGTACAGTTGACAATGCAGGAATTGGAGTGAACAGGTCGTTGTCCTCTGTTGGCAGGCAGGACAGAACCTGCCGACAGTACACATGAAGAAATGTCAAGGTCAGAGGACGAGGAGATGGAATCTGATACAGACAATAAAAGTAAATGTGTGCATATAATGTGTGTTGTGTCTTTGTGTGTTTCTGTGTGTGCATGTGTATATGTGTGAGTGTGATGTGTATGTGTAGGTGTGTGTGTGTATGTGTGTGTGTTTTGTGTTGTGTGTGTGCATGTATGTGTTGTGTGCGTTTGTGTATTTGTATGTGTATGTATATGTGTATGTATGCATTGTGTATGTGTCCATGTGTGTATATATATATATACATACATGTAATATGTGTTATGTCGTTGTGTGTGTCTATGTCTTTCCGCTGTGGGAATGCTGCAACTCGATTTGTATCAGTGGTATGTCTACTGTCTGGAAATTCTGTACTGGAAATTTCCTCTTTCCTGTCACTTATGTTTGTGCCTTGCTTCTTGCCTTCTGTCATTTCTTCTTATCATTTTCTGACTTTTGGTCCATTCACCTTCACCTGCATGTTTTCTGTAGAGTCTTATACACTTTCTCTTAGGATTAATAATTGGGTACATGTGTTAGTTGCGTTTTTGGCTCGAAGGATATGTAATGTGCAGAGGCAGTTTCAGGTAATTTATGCCAGATTTTACTTATGTTTGAGTGTCCTTAGTTTTGTTCTCACTGTATTCAGGTGTGTTTTTTACACTGTGAGGTGATGGATGTTCTCATTGTATTCAGGTGTTGTTTACACTGTGAGGTGATGGATGTTCTCATTGTATTCAGGTGTGTTGTTTACACTGTGGGTGAATGTCTCATTGTATTCAGGTGTTGTTTTTACACTGAGGTGATGGTGTTCTCATTGTATTCAGGTGTGTTGTTTACACTGTGAGGTGAATGTTCTCATTTATTGGTGGTTGTTTACACTGTGAGTGATGAATGTTTCATTGTATTCAGGTGTTTTAACTGTGAGGTATGAATGTTCTCATTGTATTCAGGTGTTGTTTACACTGGTGAGTGATGATTTTCATTGATTGTTGTGTTTTTACACTGTGAGTGATGGATGTTCTATTGTATTCAGTGTGTTGTTTACACTGTGATGATGGATGTTCTATTGTATTCAGGTGTGTTGTTTACACTGTGAGGTGTGATGTTTCTCATTGTTTCAGGTGTGTGTTTACACTGTGAGGGATGAATGTTCTCATTGTATTCAGGGTGTTGTTTACACTGTGAGGTGATGGTTTTTATTCAGTGGTTGTTCACTGTAGATAGGTGTTTCATGTTAGTGTTTTTACACTGTGAGGTGATGATGTTCTCATTGTATTCAGTGTGTTTTTTACACTGTGAGGTGATGATGTTCTATTGTATTCAGGTGTGTTGTTTACACTGTGAGGTGATGAATGTTCTCATTGTATTCAGGTGTGTTGTTTACACTGTGAGTGATGATGTTCTCATTGTATTCAGGTGTGTTGTTTACACTGTGAGGTGATGAATGTTCTCATTGTATTCAGTGTGTTGTTTACACTGTGAGGTGATGATGTTCTACTTATTTCAGGTGAGTTGTTTACACTGTGAGGTGTATGTTCTCATTGTATTCAGGTGTGTTGTTCACTGTGAGGTGATGTTCTCATTGTTCAGGTGTTGTTTCATGTGAGGTGTGATTTCTCATGTATTCAGGTGGTTGTTTACACTGTGAGGTGTGGTGTTTCATTGGGAAATTCAGTTTGTTGTTTACACTGTGAGGTATGATGTTCTCATGTATTCAGGTGTTTTTCACTGTGAGGTGATGATGTTCTCATTGTATTCAGGTGTGTTGTTTACACTAGGTGATGATGTTCTCATTGTATTCAGGTGTTTGTTTACACTGTGAGTGATGAATGTTCTCATTGTATTCAGTGTTTGTTTACACTTGAGGTGATGAATGTTCTCATTGTATTCAGGTGTTTGTTTACACTGTGAGGTGATGAATGTTCTCATTGTATTCAGGTGTGTTTACACTGTGAGGTGATGAATGTTCTCATTGTTTCAGTGTGTTGTTAATGTGAGTGATAATGTTCTATTGTATTCAGGTTTACATGGAGTGATTTGTGTGTTTTTACACGGAGGTGATATTTCATGTATTCAGGTGTTTTACACTGAGGTGATGATGTTCTCATTGTATCAGGTGTTTGTTTACACTGTAGGTGATGATGTTCTCATTGTATTCAGTTGTTGTTTACACTGTGAGTGATGATGTTCTCATGTATTCAGTGTTTTACACTGTGAGTGATGATGTTTCATTGTATTCAGTGTTTTTACACGTGAGGTGATGATGTTCTCATTTATTCAGTGTTTTACACTGTGGATGATGTTCTCTTGTATTCAGGTGTGTTGTTACACTGTGAGGTGATGATGTCTCATGTATTCAGGTGGTGTTTACACTTGAGTATGATGTTCTCATTGTATTCAGGTGTTGTTTACACTTGAGGTGATGATGTCTCATTGTATTCAGGTGTTGTTTACACTGTGAGGTGAGAAGTTTCATTGTATCAGGTGTTTTTACACTGTGAGGGTGATGTTCTCATTGTATCAGGTTGTTTTTACACTGTGAGTGATGAGTTATTGTATTAGGGTTTTACACTGTGAGTATAAGTTCTCATTGTATTCAGGTGTGTTACACTGTGAGGTATGATGTTCTCATTGTATTCAGGTGTGTTGTTTACACTGTGAGTGATGATGTTTCATTGTATTCAGGTGTTTGTTTACACTGAGGTATGATGTCTCATTGTATTCAGGTGTTTACACTGTGAGGTGATGATGTTCTCATTGTATTCGGTGTTTTTACATTGAGTATGAAGTTCTCATTGTATTCAGTGTTTTTACACGGAGTGTGATGTTTCATTGTATTCAGGTTTTACATTGAGGTATGTTCTCATTGTATCAGTGTTTTTACACCTGAGGTTGATTCTCATTGTATCAGTTGTTTACTTGAGTGAGTTCTCATTGTATTCAGGTTGTTTTTACACTGTGAGGTGATGAAGTTCTCATTGTATTCAGGTGTGTTGTTTACACTGTGAGGTGATGATGTTCTCATGTATTCAGGTGTTTGTTTACACTGTGAGGTGATGATGTTCTCATTTATAGGTGTTTTTTACACTTGAGGTGATGATGTTCTCATTGTATTCAGGTGTGTTGTTTACACTGTGAGGTGATGATGTTCTCATTGATCAGGTGTGTTGTTTACACTGTGAGTGATGATGTTCTCATTGTATTCAGGTGTGTTTTTACACTGTGAGTGATGAATGTTCTCATTGTTTCAGGTGTGTTTTTCACTGTGAGGTGATGATGTTCCATTGTATTCAGGTGTTGTTTACACTGTGAGGTGATGATGTTCATTGTATTCAGGTGTTGTTTACACTGTGAGGTGATGAATGTTCTCATTGTATTCAGGTGTGTTGTTTACACTTGAGGTGATGATGTTCTCATTGTATTCAGGTGTGTTGTTTACACTGTGAGGTGATGGATGTTCTCATGTATTCAGGTGTGTTGTTTACACTGTGAGGTGATGATGTTCTCATTGTATTCAGGTGTGTTGTTTACACTGTGAGTGATGATGTTCTCATTGTATTCAGGTGTGTTTACACTGGAGTGATGATTTCTCATTGTATTCAGGTGTGTTTTACACTGTGAGGTGATGAATGTTCTCATTGTATTCAGGTGTGTTTTACACTTGAGGTGATGAATGTTCTCATTGTATTCAGTGTGTTTTTACACTTGAGGTGATATGTTCTCATTGTATTCAGGTGTTGTTTACACTTGAGTGATGAATGTCTCATTGTATTCAGGTGTTTTTTACACTGTGAGGTGATGAATGTTCTCATGTATTCGGTGTGTTTTTACACTGGAGGTGAGAATGTCTCATTGTATTCAGGTTTTTTACACTGTGAGGTGATGATGTTCTCATTGTATTCAGGGTGTTTTTACACTTGAGTGATGATGTTCCATTGATTCAGGTGTGTTTTTACTTGAGTGATATGTTTCATGATTCAGTGTTTTTACACTTGAGGTGATGAATGTTCTCATTATCAGGTGTGAAGTGGTATGATTCATTGTATTGTGTTTCCGTGAGGTGATGATGTTCTCATGTATTCGGTTTTTTTACACGTGAGTAATGTTCTATTGATCAGTGTTGTTTAATGTGAGGTGATGGAGTTCTCATGATGTTGTTTTACCTTGAGTGATGATGTCTCATGTATTCAGGTGTGTTTTAACGAGTGATATGTTCTCATTGTATTCATGTTTTTTTACACTTGAGTATGATGTTCTCATGTATTAGGTGTTTACACTGAGGGATGAATGTTCTAGTATTCAGTGTTTACCTTGAGTGTGATGTTCTATGTATTCAGTGTTTACACTGTGATTATGTTCTTGTATTCAGGGTTTTTCACGGAGTGATGATTTCTGATCGTGTTTTACATGAGTGAAGTTTCATTGTATCAGGTGTTTTTACATTAGGGAGATGTCTCATTGTATTCAGTGTTTTACACTGAGTGATGATGTCTGTATCAGTGTTTTACACTGTGAGGTGATGAGTTTCATGATCAGTTTTTACACTAGGTGATGATGTTCTCATTGTATCAGGGTTTTTACACTGTGAGTGATAATGTTCCATGATTCAGTGTTTATTAGGTGAGATTTTTTTTTTTTTTTTTTTTTTTTTTTTTTTTTTTTTTTTTTTTTTTTTTTTTTTTTTTAAAAAAAAAAAAAAAAAAAAAAAAAAGGTGATGAATGTTCTCATTGTATTCAGGGTGTTGTTTACACTGTGAGGTGATGAATGTTCTCATTGTATTCAGGTGTGTTTGTTTACACTGTGAGGTGATGGATGTTCTCATTGTATTCAGGTGTGTTTGTTTACACTGTGAGGTGATGGATGTTCTCATTGTATTCAGGTGTGTTGTTTACACTGTGAGGTGATGAATGTTCTCATTGTATTCAGGTGTGTTTGTTTACACTGTGAGGTGATGGATGTTCTCATTGTATTCAGGTGTGTTTTTACACTGTGAGGTGATGGATGTTCTCATTGTATTCAGGTGTGTTGTTTACACTGTGAGGTGATGGATGTTCTCATTGTATTCAGGTGTGTTTTTACACTGTGAGGTGATGAATGTTCTCATTGTATTCAGGTGTGTTGTTTACACTGTGAGGTGATGAATGTTCTCATTGTATTCAGGTGTGTTGTTTACACTGTGAGGTGATGAATGTTCTCATTGTATTCAGGTGTGTTTTTTAAACTGTGAGGTGATGAATGTTCTCATTGTATTCAGGTGTGTTTTTTAAACTCTGAGGTGATGAATTAGATGGAATGGTCAGTGTCAGGGGCATATATCCTTAGATTATTTGTGCAAATGCATTGATTTATGCACTTTATTTTCTTTTCCAAATTTTGTTGTTTATTAGTTGCATATATTTTGCAATGGTTGTAGCCCTGATATTGTTCTGCGCAGTCAGCTGGTTTTTAAACAGGAATAATAATGATAGTGTGTGTCTTGTGGTGCACTTGTGATAGTCAAGTGGGTTACATGTATCATTACCGTGTGGAAGGTCTGGATCAAAACCTGCTTGAGTACTTTCCACATGGTGGATAAAGAGCAGAGATTTTTTTCGACTGCCCAGTCCAATATGTGTGCGGTTTTTGCCTTAATCCCCCTTTAAACACGCACACAGAATGTAAGTCACGTCAGTGTCAACTAACTTATGGAAGATCCAAAACAAGTGCGACTGCCCGCGCCCAAGCAAACAGGAACCAGAAGAACAAAAAAAACCCCAATGTAAGCGCGTATTCAACAAAACAAGACAAAACAAACGCAAGTTTTTGGCCAACCGGCCTTTGTCAAGCGCGAACACACGGTCACAAACAGATCACAAACACCAAACAATGGATAATAAAAACAGGACTAAAAACTTCCCTGCCGCCTCGTCCAGTGGATAAAAAGGGATCAGATGGAATACCCATGTCTTCATGAGCAGTAGTAAGAAGTGGGGAGAGGGGAGGCAACTATGATGTCAAAGGGGAAGTGAGATGAGTTCTGCAATTTTGATAAGTGGACATGCCATATCGGTATCGCCCTGTTCTGAAGAAGGCACAGGGCAAGACCCAAGAGGTAAGGGAGTGGATTGTTCCCAGTGCAACCAATCAGGTAGACCTGGGAACAGGAAGAAACATGAAATGGCATTTCTGAATTCTGTTGCG
Organism: Monoplex corrugatus; assembly: GCA_030674185.1. Lineage (NCBI taxonomy): Eukaryota > Metazoa > Mollusca > Gastropoda > Littorinimorpha > Ranellidae > Monoplex > Monoplex corrugatus. The sequence continues at coordinate 84,308,502 of JAPXFY010000015.1, forward strand.
CAATGGATTACTTATGGTTTGTCATTAAGACCATATGGTTTGCGTGTTCCAAGTTTATTTATGTGATGGGATTCTCTGTCTTTCCTGTCTATGGTGCTGTTATTGTATAGAAGCCACAGACCTTTCACTCGGATGTCATTGATTGAGTGGTCTGATTGGTTGAAGTGATTGGGGATAGTTTTATCCCTTTGATGACGGATATCAGCCAAGTGTTCTTTGAAACGTGTATCAAGGGTGCGTCCAGTTTCACCAATATACAGTTGGGAACATTTAGAGCAGCTGATCAAGTAGACAGTGTTATAAGTTTGACAGTTGAAATGTTTTGTAATTCTCATATGAGATTTGGGGCCTTTGACTGTGGTGGCTGTGCACAAGAAAGGACATGTCCTGCATTTAGGTTTGTTACATGGAGATGTTCCTGGAGGTTGGCTGACTGGTTTGCTGAGATTTGAACGCACCAGCAAGTCGCGGAGATTTGTGTCTCTCTTGTAGACGATCAAAGGGCACTGGTCAAAGGTTTCACCTGTAGTGGGACTGGATCGCAGAATGTCCCAGTTGGACAAGATGATCCTTTTTACGAGGTACATGGACGGGTGGTAAACTAGACTGAGGACTGGCCAATCCTCTGTGGCAGCTTTGGGCTTAGAATGGAGGGCGTTTGGCCGAGAGACAGAGTTGACTTTTTTCCGGGCTTCATTGATGACCCCGAGTGGGTAATGTCTGTGCAGGAAAAATCTAGTCATTTCAACTGCTTTGTCCTGGAAATCATCTTCATCTGAGCAGAGACATCGTAGTCTCAAGAACTGCGAGTAGGGAATGCTGTTTCTGGTGTTGGAAGTGTGAGATGATCGATAGTCCAGATAGGAATGTGAGTCTGTAGGTTTGTAGTGGACTGTAGTGACTAGTTGTTCAGATTGAAGAGAAATTTCGATGTCGAGAAAGCAAATGGATGTGTTTGAAATTTCATATTGTTTTGTTAAATACGCGCTTACATTGTTTTTTTTGTTCTTCTGGTAACTTATGGAAACATGAAAAAAAAACAGCATACACGCCTACCAAGGATGGAGTATGTAGACTATGCAGCAACATACTATATGCACAGTGTGGAGAAAAGAGTGTGCTTATGTCACGGGAGGGATTTGGGTGATGTTCTAGGGTATGGGGGATGATTATGTGGAATTGCCTTTTTGTACAGAGATCACTCACAACAACGAGAAAGGAGAGAGTTGAGAAGAAACGCATTAAGCACACTAGCAATAGCTTTCAAAAGCAGTCCACACATAGCATTACAAGTCAATATAGTTTTTTTAATTAAACATATTCAACTGAAAGCATAATCATTCATCCTCTTATTCTTATTTGCCTACGTTCTAAAGCAATCCTACTTCTTTGCCTATCAGCCCTAAACCCTACATTGAAATAAAATATCAACATACCTTTACTACATGTTTCTGGCAAAGGCTCAGCACCTCTGCCAGGTTGAGTGGCCCATCTCCTAACACCACCGTGACTGACTGACCGTTCTGTCTCTCTGTGTCTATCTTCTCCCTCTGTCGGTCTGTATTCTCTTTGGTGTTATTTTCCCTTTTCACTTAGAGCATGAATCAGAACACGCTGGGGCTCTGACCCCATCTATCTTAAGACGACTTTCAAGAAGGTTCTTCAGCTTGAGAATGCATGAAGGAGGGGTTGACGTGGACAAACACAGGCCAGAACCTGTCCACTGAAACAATGGACCGCTCTCTTTCACTGGGGCGATCCTCGAAAACATTCCAACAGAGCTGCATGTACAGCTGGCTCTATTGTTTAATTGTCTCGTTTACAGTCTAACATAAGTGTGAGAACGACTGTGCTGCCCGATATTGGTTAATCCTAAGCTTTCACTACAGGCTAGTTCGTCTGCCTTGCCAGACATTGTCAACATCTTGTCTCAGACTGAAGTACAGGTACGGGCCTGTTTCTACATGAGTCATTTCTGTGATACTTGCACACAACCAAGAAAAGTCGGAGTGGTGAATTGTGTGTTGGTCACTCAGTTATGGACCTCAGCTTTCACCATTTTGTTGTGATGTAGTGTTAGAGTGCTCAGTGGGACAAGGGGACCTTTGTGTCATCCACCCTTGAAAGGTACTGGATGTTTTCAGCATTGTAAAAGTTACCACAATCTCAAAGCTGGTCTGTGAGTAGTGATGTGTTGTCTTTACCCTCTCACCCACCTAACCATTTGTGTTTACAAATGAGCGGGTGGTTGAGAGAGACAGACAGACAGAGAGACAGAGACAGAGAGACAGAGACAGAGAGATATAGAAGAGAAGAGAGAGAGAGAGAGAGAAAGAGAGAGAGATTGACTGTGGATGAGGACAGAAAAAAATCCTAATCAATTTTTTTGTTTTAACTGTTTGTCAGCCCCAGGGTCATCCCAGCCACTGAGCAGTTCCCAGCTGTCTGAAGGTGCTGTGTCTGAAGTACCATGTAGTAATGCCTTCAGCCCTTTCAGTCTGGACAAACACAAACAGAAATTGCTGGAATTCAATGCAGAGTCAGATGACGGCTTCAGTTTTGAACAGAGACAGCTCTTCAACACTGGCGTAAGTACACGTTTTGTATGTGTAACCCTCAGGGTCATTATTGTCATCGTCATCATCATCATTTACTGTCACTAAATATTCTACTACAGGTGCTGATGATACTGCTACTATCATGACTGCTATGAAAGCATGACTTATAGAGCCATCAGGTATCCAAACCTTGCTCAAGATTCTGAATTCAAATGTGAAGGAAAAAAAGTAGTAAGGCAATGACAGAAGAAAAATAAACAGCTATTTTCGAAGTGTGCATGTGAGTGTATATGTGTGTGTGTGCGTGCGTGTGTGTGTATGTATGTGTGGGGGGAGGGGGGGCACATCGTTATGCATTGTGTTTAGGGTTATAAAACAGCGGCTGACAGTGGGAATTATCTGAAATGTTCACATTTCTTCAAAGTACGCTCCTCTACAAGCCACACACAGCTGAAGACCACTTGAAGGCTGCCTCCGCCGTGATTCAGATGTGTTCAGCCAGAGGTAAGGAGTTTGAAGACCCTGTTTTGGACAGGTGTTGGACTCTGGGAGTTTTCTGTACCACCACTGTCTGTTTCAAAGATGAAAATGGCCGACAGTGACATGGGGCCAAGTCAGGACTGTAGGATGGGTGGAACTAGGTTGATCATGAAGTAGCAGGGTCTGACCTGCATCAACAGTTAGGTGTTGGTCATGTATGTATTTCAAAACTTTGTGAAGAATTGTTCCAACATAGAAAGCAGAAATACACAAAAAATGGAATCAGAACGTGTATTTGATACAACACAACAAGACAGGACAGGCGACCATTTTCTGCCCACTGGCCTTCCTCAAGCGTATACAAAAGACAACAAAAAATCTATTGCTGAAAAATGGCGCCTGTCTTGTTGCATCAGATATGTGTTCTTATTCTGTTTTTGTGTCTTTCTGATTCCTACTTGCTTGTAATCTGGCAGGCAGTCATTTTTATTTTGATTACTTGTTGCAACATAGTCATGAGCAGTGAGTGTGCAACTTCACAGGTAGAATATCAGTGATGACAAGGCCTCTGGTGTTGAAAAACAGATTTGAAAAAGGTCTCCTCTGTCCATGAAAATGTGACCAGAGAACAAACTGGTGTCTACATCACAGGAAAGCCACGCCTGGTTCAAGCCGTTGTTGGGGGATAGCAAAATGATATCCAAGTGTCATCACCTGTGATCACATCACACAGGTGTTTGGGGCCATTTGGGCCAAACGTTGAGGACAAGTTTGTCTAACATTCAACTTGCTCATGATCCACCATTAACAAGTGGAGTATCCATTTTGTGACTTTTGTTTTTTCTCAGGCCGAGGTCATGTTGCAGGATGTGTTAGCCTTCTGTGTTCTGAATGACAGGTTACAGGTCTTGCTTGCTCGTTGGACACAAAATGACGGTCTCCTTTCACTAAAATCAAAGTTTGTCCTGAGCTGACTTTGGTCGTCATGGCTTTTAGTTTTTTTTCCCTCATTCTTGTCATAGATCTCCTTGCTTTATGTTCCACATCCCCATGAATTTCAGTGGTTCATCCCTTCTGGTAAAGGTGTGGAATCCAATTTGCTCCATTGTCAGATCCATTTTCACAAGGCTTGACTGTTTTAATTGATGACGCATGTAAATTTGCATCGCTGATGACATCATTTTAGAATTTTGCATGTTAAAGGAGGAATGACTGATTTTAAACATAGTATGTGTTTCATATACACAAAGAACAAATAATATTCGGCAGTCCTTTAGGACAATGTAATGATGGGATCTCGTGACATCTCATACACTTCTTGTCATGTTAACGGTAACAAAAACAATATGTAAGCTTGAAGCAGGCAACATGTGGTTTTGAAATGCTTATACAGAACCAAGTGAGCAAGTTTTGAGCAGAACGAAATCGAAACGTTCTGAGGTTTGGAGCAGGACATGTGATTTATACGATATCTATCTAGAAAATGTGCACATTGTGAATTGTTTGGACTGTACAAAATGTAATGCACACACTATGACAAGATGAGGTATTTGAGCAGTACAAAACTTGAGTCGTGCAGTTGAACATGTTATGTGTGAGCAGGACAAGATGATGACAGAGGACAACACTCCTCACAGCACCACCTGCACCAGCTCCATCTTCAACATGGCTTTTGCCAACACATGCTCAGGTAATACGAGTAGATCTCTGGCTTCATATTTTCTGTCTTTTTTGATACGAGTTTCACTTAAGCATTCTGAGAAAGTTTTGTGGGATGAATGTCGTCTAGTCAACATTGTGCAGGCGTTAGTTCAACACTGTCTGCATACACTTGCTTTTCCATAATGCACCAAACACAGCAGTCTTATGGATCTTTAACGTGCATATTTGATGTTCTACATACATGTTTACTCCAAGCAGATTGAAACAAACAGGATCTGCACATATGTTGGGTCTTCGGGGAAAATTGCCACCCTTTACCCAGGCAGAATCAAACAAGGATCTTATGGTGTGAAGTCCTGACATAAAAAACCACTTGGTTACCTTGGTTACCTTGCCTGTCACTTTACCTTTACGTTTTCACTCCTTCACTCTGTCCACTGCCTTCCGGTAGAAAACTTGTGGATAAATCAGGAAGAAAAGTGAAACTGAAAGGGTTCAACTTTGTATTTATTTGCTATCTACAAATCACAATATTTTTATATGCTATCTACAATTCACAATATTTTATATGCTATCTACAATTCACAATATTTTTATATGCTATCTACAATTCACAATATTTTTATATGCTATCTACAATTCACAATATTTTTATATGCTATCTACAATTCACAATATATTTTTATATCTATCTAAATTACATTTTTTATATGCTATCTACAATTCAGATATTTTTAAACATGCACAATTACGTAATATTTTTATTTTATAATTAATATTTTAGCAGCATCTTAAAAATTCCAAGGTTTTTTTATATGCAGATGCTAGAATTAAAATCATTAATTAGTATAATGCAATTACTAAATTGAACATTTTTTCATAAGAACTATCCTACAATTTGATAACATTTTGTGTTTTATGCTACCTTATATCACAATATTTTTTATATGCATCTACAATTCACAATATTTTATATGCATCTACAATTCACAATTTGTTTTTATATGCTATCTACAATTCACAATATTTTTATGTGCTATCTACAATTCACAATATTTTTATATGCTATCTACAATTCACAATATTTTTTATATGCTATCTAAAATATTTTTATATGCTATCTGCAATTCAGACTATTTTGAAAACAATGCAAAAGATGTAGCTGTAATATGTTTTTATTTTTTTATTTTTTATTTTAGCAGGCAGTGCTTAAAATTCCTGTAACGGGTTTTCAGTTTATTGCAGAGTGCCAGAACTTAAACATCATTAAATATCAGTATAAAATGGAAACAAGAAAGAACTTAACTGAAATTGAAAGCAGTTTTCAGTTTTGAAGAACTTATGGCCAGTGACCTTTTTGATAACAGGGTTTCTGTGTTTTATGGCCAGTGACCTTTTTGATAACAGGTTTCTGTGTTTTATGGCCAGTGACCTTTTTGATAACAGGGTTTCTGTGTTTTATGGCCAGTGACCTTTTTGATAACAGGTTTATGTTTTATGGCCAGTGACCTTTTTGATAACAGGTTTCTGTGTTTTATGGCCATGACCTTTTTGATAACAGGGTTTCTGTGTTTTATGGCCTGTGACCTTTTTGGTAACAGGGTTTCTGTGTTTTATGGCCAGTGACCTTTTTGATAACAGGGTTTCTGTGTTTTATGGCCAGTGACCTTTTTGATAACAGGGTTTCTGTGTTTTATGGCCAGTGACCTTTTTGATAACAGGGTTTATGTTTTATGGCCAGTGACCTTTTTGATAACAGGGTTTCTGTGTTTTATGGCCAGTGACCTTTTTGATAACAGGGTTTCTGTGTTTTATGGCCTGTGACCTTTTGGTAACAGGGTTTCTGTGTTTTATGGCCAGTGACCTTTTTGATAACAGGGTTTATGTGTTTTATGGCCAGTGACCTTTTTGGTAACAGGGTTTCTGTGTTCTTTGACCAGTGACCTTTTTGGTAACAGGGTTTCTGTGTTTTATGGCCAGTGACCTTTTTGGTAACAGGGTTTCTGTGTTTTATGGCCAGTGACCTTTTTGGTAACAGGGTTTCTGTGTTTTATGACCAGTGACCTTTTTGATAACAGGGTTTATGTTTTATGGCCAGTGACCTTTTTGATAACAGGGTTTCTGTGTTTTATGGCCAGTGACCTTTTTGGTAACAGGGTTTCTGTGTTTTATGACCAGTGACCTTTTTGGTAACAGGGTTTCTGTGTTTTATGGCTAGTGACCTTTTTGATAACAGGGTTTATGTGTTTTATGGCCAGTGACCTTTTTGGTAACAGGGTTTCTGTGTTTTATGGCCAGTGACCTTTTTGGTAACAGGGTTTCTGTGTTTTATGGCTAGTGACCTTTTTGGTAACAGGGTTTCTGTGTTTTATGGCTAGTGACCTTTTTGGTAACAGGGTTTCTGTGTTTTATGACCAGTGACCTTTTTGGTAACAGGGTTTCTGTGTTTTATGGCCTGTGACCTTTTTGGTAACAGGGTTTCTGTGTTTTATGACCAGTGACCTTTTTGATAACAGGGTTTCTGTGTTTTATGACCAGTGACCTTTTGGTAACAGGTTTCTGTGTTTTATGGCTAGTGACCTTTTTGGTAACAGGGTTTCTGTGTTCTTTGACCAGTGACCTTTTTGGTAACAGGGTTTCTGTGTTTTATGGCCTGTGACCTTTTTGGTAACAGGGTTTCTGTGTTTTATGACCAGTGACCTTTTTGGTAACAGGGTTTCTGTGTTTTATGACAAGTGACCTTTTTGGTAACAGGGTTTCTGTGTTTTATGACCAGTGACCTTTTTGGTAACAGGGTTTCTGTTTTTTATGGCCTGTGACCTTTTTGGTAACAGGGTTTCTGTGTTCTTTGACCAGTGACCTTTTTGGTAACAGGGTCTCTGTGTTTTATGACCAGTGACCTTTTTGGTAACAGGGTCTCTGTGTTTTATGACCAGTGACCTTTTTGGTAACAGGGTCTCTGTGTTTTATGACCAGTGACCTTTTTGGTAACAGGGTTTCTGTGTTTTATGACCAGTGACCTTTTTGGTAACAGGGTTTCTGTGTTTTATGGCCTGTGACCTTTTTGGTAACAGGGTTTCTGTGTTTTATGACCAGTGACCTTTTTGGTAACAGGGTTTCTGTGTTTTATGACCAGTGACCTTTTTGGTAACAGGGTTTCTGTGTTTTATGACCAGTGACCTTTTTGGTAACAGGGTTTCTGTGTTTTATGGCCTGTGACCTTTTTGGTAACAGGGTTTCTGTGTTCTTTGACCAGTGACCTTTTTGGTAACAGGGTTTCTGTGTTTTATGACCAGTGACCTTTTTGGTAACAGGGTCTGTGTTTTATGACCAGTGACCTTTTTGGTTACAAGGTCTCTACGTTTTATGACCGGTGACCTTTTCCATGACAGGTTTTCTGTCTTATGGCCAGTGGCCTTTTTGATTACAGATCTCTGTGTTTGTTGTTTTGAATGTGTGTTTTGGTTTTGCGGCTTGGAAATTCAGCTGCTCCTATGTTCCTTAAAATTGAAAATAACCGTTTGGATGTGAGATAAAAACGTCTTGATGAGAAGTGGGAATGTCACTTAACATCCACAGTCAAGATACAGTAACTCTACCATGGTATGAATGAAATGTACACTGGCAGTCGCCCCTTCTTCACACGGAACTGAAATATATAAATAAACTAATCTAAGACAATAACAGCAGTAACAACTGAACCAGTCATTCATCATTTTTCAGTTGTGCAGTTTGAAAGCTAGTGTTGGTCTCTTGCATGATTGTTCAGGAAAATATTGTTGTTTCTGCTAAGTTTTGATTCTAATTAGTTACATAATTTTTTTAATTTCCCATGAATGAGATGCTGTAGGGGTTATGAGACCTTCATTGCTGAGAACAAATTGGCTTATTGACAGAGCCCCAGGAACAGCCAATGGCTCCCCTCTTCAGAGGTGTTACATCACCCAATTCCTCCACTCCGCCAGACCCCACGAAACCTTCCGCTTCTAACAGAGACAGTGAACGCGCTGGGTCCTTCTTCAGCTTTGAGTCCATGGACACCAGTGAGCCCAGTGGAGGTTTGAGTCTGCTGTCCATGTTTGGCACCAGCAGCAAACAGCCGGACACAGGACCGGCCTTTAATTTCAACTTTGGTGGTTCCAGCTCTGCTGACACTGGAAATGGTTCTGCTTTCTCCTTTGCTTTTGGTGGGGGAGGGGGAGGTAGGAGAGAAGAGACATCAGGATCCGTGTTTAGTTTATTCTGAGTTGAATTGTCTTCTTTTTTTTAATTTACCTCTTTTTCTTCCCACAAAAGTATTTCATTCATGTGATTACTTTATGGATACAGTGGATATGACTGTATGTACATTGTACAGTCAGCACACACTTACCACTGCCTGGTGTCTGTTAAACAGTTGATAGATGTTTAATTACTGTTTGAAGTTAGTTTTCACAACCCTCACAATTAGTTATTGGAGTACTGAAAGGGATTACTTTGTTTGTTTCATTGTTTATTTCAGTGTTGGTTTTTTTAAAAAATAAATTTGCCATGAATAATGACAACATATATTTTTCAAGTATTTTCACAAATGAACAGGATATTCAAGGCGTGTAAGTAATGTCTGCTTTGTTTAGTATGTCTGTAAGTTTTCAAGCAACAAAGGGCAAAATAGTTCAAACTGTATCAGTTTTGGTGATAAAGTTCAACACTATTACCACACACTTTCCGTATGACAAAGTTTAAAAAAAAGTATATGGGAGATTTAACTGTGTGACGTGAATGGATCTGCTGACCTTGATGCTGGGCTTAACTGAACTTTGCACATTCTGTCCAACTAGTTCAGGTTCAGGTTCAGGTTCATATTACTTATTCTCTCCAACTGCAACTCTCACAAGTACACATAAAAACATGTAAGATATATTACATATGAATAAACACAAACACACACAATGAACTCTACGTGCTCTTGTAGGCAAATGTTTATTGTAAAGTTTACTTGATAACGAACATGTGAAATGTCGGCAATAATTGGTATGGTTGACATGAGCTTTCTGCAAAGTATTAAATTCATACTCAGCATCCTGCACATGTCATGTTACCAAACAGAAAAAAACAGACTGGACATAGTTCCAATGCATCTCAATATCAACACAGTTTCTTTTACCTATTAACTAACATGGCAGTTAACAAGATTTGTCAGCATTTGTATTGGTAACATTGTTCATATTCAGCTTATTTCAGTTTTACTCAACTCATGCGGTAATGACAAACTGTTCAAAGGGACCGCAAAGATAATCCAACAGAAGACAACTATGGGAATTATACAGACAACTGGAGAACTTGTGAAAACTATGACAAAGATTTGTTCTGGTGCAAAGACCTGTTTTTAGTCCCAATACAATTATTTGCTTCAGACATCGGTGAAACCTACAAGCTAGATGAAAGGATTACAGCCTGTAACAACAGATATAGCAGCACAGTGTGGGGATCTAGGTTAAGCTTTATCAAGCACCAAAAAGACTAGCATCACCCAATGGTTTTGCCTGCACATGAGCATTCACAATCAAATCTAGCAACATCAAAACAGTACAAGAATTACACCAAAAATATACACAGATAAAAACAGGAGAAAATAAAGCGCAAGGCACAAAATGTTTAAGTTATGAAAGTGTACATCGTAGCATTGAATATAATGCCATAAAAATGTCATGTTAACATACACTGAAAAAATCTGTGACTTGTGTACAGCTGAACAAGGGAGTGGAATGGAGCAAGGACAAAACATAAAGCAATTCTGTGACAACGGTTTGGTGACAATTCGGTGGAGTCTCTTAAATAAATGTGACAGAAAAATTATACAGCAAACTATCATGAGTAAGCAGAACGTGTGAGAAGCAGACTTTACAGCGTTTCAAGCAGGGACAGAAAAGTTTTAAGTACAGTATATCAAATGCATAGCTTCCTCATAAGTATAGTGTTAAAAACAAAAAGATTCTAATGAAAAATCAATATAAAGAATACAACAATTTCCAACTTATACAGAACAACGAAAAGAAACGTGCATAAGTTATCACCACCATTCTACGAATGAGAATGATACACGACAGTTAAGAGTGAGAAGAATCCAGAATATGTATGAAAATATGTCTTTATGCTTCAGATCTTGTTTTATATATTTACCTTCTTTTTTTCTATCAAATTAATCTTTCTCTCTTTAACCTAAAACTAAATGTGTGATGTACCATACACTTATCCTGACAACCCTAAACTGCTATTTTCACACAACTTTAACCTAAAACTAAATGTGGGATGTACCATCCACGTTATCCTGACAACCCTAAACTGCTATTTTCACACAACTTTAACCTAAAACTAAATGAGGGATGTAGGCCCTACCATACACATTATCCTGACAACCCTAAACTGCTATTTTCACACATCTTTAACCTAAAACTAAATGTGTGATGTACCATCCACGTTATCCTGACAACCCTAAACTGCTATTTTCACACATCTTTAACCTAAAACTAAATGTGTGATGTACCATACACATTATCCTGACAACCCTAAACTGCTATTTTCACACTGCTTTAACCTAAAACTAAATGTGTGATGTACCATACACATTATCCTGACAACCAACTGCAATGATTCACACACAGTTAAACCTAGAAATCCAAATGAGGATATAGCCTTTATCTCAGATCTGTTTACCTGACATACCCAACACTACTAAATTTACATCATCTTTAACCTAAAACTAAATGTGGATGTACCATCCACATTATCCTGACAACCCTAAACTGCTATTTTCACCACACTTTAACCTAAAACTAAATGTGGATGTACCATCCCACATTATCCTGACAACCCTAAACTGCTATTTTCACCACAGCTTTAACCTAAATCTAAATGTGGATGTAGCCCTACCACATTATCCGACAACCTAAACTGCTATTTTCACACACTTTAACCTAAAACTAAATGAGTGATGTACCACTACACATTATCCTGACAACCCTAAACTGCTATTTTCACACATGCTTTAACCTAAAACTAAATGTGTGATGTACCAACCACTTATCCTGACAACCCTAAACTGCTATTTTCACACTCTTTGTTTGCCATGTCTGTCTAGAAATAAGAGTGAATGTTTAAAAGACAAAAAGAAAAATAAAATTGTTCTTTTCTTACTTTCATATACACAGACATCTTAAATAGCTTCTTTTCGATCTGTCTTTGAATGAATTCTTGGGAAACCGTAAAAATGATTTACAGTAAAATAGCTAAATGATTACAGTAAAACAGCACTGAAGTGATTTGTGAACAGGCTGGGTTTTTTTTTACTACAATGGTGACCCTCAAAAATAGGTATGTTATGTTCAAGCACGTTTTTTGTTTTTATTTACTGACGTTCTGAATGGGTCTGTGGCCATCTTACCACAGTTGGTACAAAGAGATTCAGACAGGAGGAGACAGCACCAATGACATTAAAGCTCTACACATCCTGAGCATTACAAATGACCATGGCAGCAACAGGTTTTTATCACATGTATCAACTGACAGAAGTCAACGTAGGAAGCAATTGTCAACTGGCTCAAATCTCAAGTTGTATTTATGAATAATCGACCTGTGGCTCCTCTTGTCGTCCAGGCATGTTCAAATGGTCCTTTATCACAATGACGGCTCATGCAGGTCCACATATCACATTCATACTGGATGTAGTCCTCATACACATATGTACTCTTTGTCACCAACCACATACATCAACACTGACTCCCCCTTAACCCTTTCTTTTCCTCACCCTATCCATGAGCTTCCTGCAGGTAGTTGGTGACCAAAGAGTTAAGGTGGTTATATGAATGATAGAACATTTAACAAAATCATACAACTCTGATAAATTATATACACTTGAAATAAGATAACTTGGTATAACACGTCACATGCAAACACTTGACATAACAAGGTACATGCAGTCCTACACCACAAATCAAAATACATTTTAAAATGACACACTCACACATGCTCAGACCACTGTTTGAAATATTCTATAAACATAACACTCAAGCAAACAGTAGTTTAACATAAAGATCCATTCTCAAACTCCTTGAACATACAGTGTCACACGTTGTTTGTACTCCTGCACACACCACACACACACAGGCACGCAAAAAAAGAGGAAAGAAAAATATACAAATAATAACATTAATTAGACTGAAAAACATAATACATATTGTTAATAGCTGACATAATCCTCATATTTCACTGTATTCTTCTGCAATTGTGAGCAGCAATTCTGACGTGCAGTTATGTACACAGGTGAGCTTTACATATATGGCCGTTTTCACTCCTCCAGCAACTCTGACATGCAGTTACGAGTACAAATGAACTTTACGCGAATGGCCGTTTTTGTTTTTTTTTCACTCCCCCAAAAACTGTGACATGTGGTTACATGTACAAATGAACTTTATGTGAATGGCCATTTTTCTGACATGTGGTTACATGTACAAATGAACTTTACGCGAATGGCCGTTTTTTTTTTTTTTTCACTCCCCCAACAACTATGACATGTGGTTACATGTACAAATGAACTTTACGCGAATGGCCGTTTTTTTCTGTCCCCCAACAACTATGACATGCGGTCATGTATACCTGTGAGCTTTACACGTATAACCATTAAACCAGTGAACACTGGCAAAGTTCACAGATCTTCAACATGTTTATCTGATTGATGTTCTGTAAGTGTATGCACATGAACAGAGAGTTCAGGCACAGGCACGTTTATACATATGTCGACCTGTGAGTGGACACTGCAATCTGTTTTTCATCCTCTGCCCATAAGACAGTATCAGGCAGAATTGAAGTCGAACCTTTCAACTTGATGTATGGCACCTTGGCCATCTTGACTACAGTGCCCTTTGTATTCAGTAAAGATAAACAATGTCAACAGCCACCAACTACATGTGTGTCTTACTGATTGTACATGATACGCCGCAATATATGCACAACTCCGGTGCCACGTGATGCTCAATTAACAGGCAATCATAGGAACGGAGTCCAGATGGATAAAATGAAGAACTGAGACAGAATGAAGAATATGCCAGGTTACCATCAGATTTAGGTTTTGATGCTGGCAATATCACAAAATTGTTGTGTTGAAAAAAGAAAAACCATACTGCTTACAAATAAACTGATACTGTCTACATATTCAGTGTAGTACAACTGAATGCATGTCATATGTACATAATGGAACACAGAAAATTGTCACTGAAGACATGTTTTGTGCATATGGACTATGAAAGACAGCAAGAATGTATTGACAACACATTTCTTTACCATTATAAAAATGTGGGATAAAAGGGAAGATAGAAGAGAAGTCGCATTAATAACCTTCCTGCCTCCATACAATAATTCTTGTGAGTTCAAACGTGACTATTTGCCACTGAGACTTGTGATTCCATGTTGTCTTCTTTGTCTTCAAACTGTCTACACTCCGACATTCATTAACGGGCCATGGTTCTGCTGATAGACTGTACTGGTGTTGTTGCCCATCACAATGAAACTCTTTCCATGCAAAACGTGGCTCCATTCTGTGGGAAGACTAATGCACCATAATACAGCACCACTGTTCACTTTTCCAAACACATGGGGACTCAAATCTGGATCAAAAACATCTGGGACTGAGAAAAACTGTCAACACCAGCAGTGTAGCTAACCATACTTTATTTACCTGTACTGAACTGTTTTCATCTGCAAGATCTTGTAAGCGTCATCTGCCAGTTGTAAAGTGTTGTCATTGTTATTTACTAGCTGTAAAGTGTTGTCATTGTTATTTGCCAGCTGTAAAGTCTTGTCATTGTTATTTGCCAGCTGTAAAGTCTTGTCATTGTTATTTGCCAGCTGTAAAGTCTTGTCATTGTTATTTGCCAGCTGTAAAGTCTTGTCATTGTTATTTACCAGCTGTAAAGTGTTGTCATTGTTATTTACCAGCTGTAAAGTCTTGTCATTGTTATTTGCCAGCTGTAAAGTGTTGTCATTGTTATTTACCAGATGTAAAGTCTTGTCATTATTATTTACCAGCTGTAAAGTCTTGTCATTGTTATTTGCCAGCTGTAAAGTTGTGTCATTGTTATTTGCCAGCTGTAAAGTCTTGTCATTGTTATTTGCCAGCTGTAAAGTCTTGTCATTGTTATTTACCAGCTGTAAAGTCTTGTCATTTACCAGCTGTAAAGTCTTGTCATTGTTATTTGCCAGCTGTAAAGTCTTGTCATTGTTATTTGCCAGCTGTAAAGTCTTGTCATTGTTATTTGCCAGCTGTAAAGTCTTGTCATTGTTATTTGCCAGCTGTCTTGTCATTGTTATTTACTAGCTGTAAAGTCTTGTCATTGTTATTTACCAGCTGTAAAGTCTTGTCATTGTTATTTACCAGCTGTAAAGTCTTGTCATTGTTATTTACCAGCTGTAAAACCTTGTCATTGTTATTTGCCAGCTGTCTTGTCATTGTTATTTGCCAGCTGTAAAGTCTTGTCATTGTTATTTACCAGCTGTAAAGTCTTGTCATTGTTATTTACCAGCTGTAAAGTCTTGTCATTGTTATTTGCCAGCTGTAAAGTCTTGTCATTGTTATTTGCCAGATGTAAAGTCTTGTCATTGTTATTTGCCAGCTGTAAAGTCTTGTCATTGTTATTTACCAGCTGTAAAGTCTTGTCATTGTTATTTGCCAGCTGTAAAGTCATGTCATTGTTATTTACCAGCTGTAAAGTCATGTCATTGTTATTTACCAGCTGTAAAGTCTTGTCATTGTTATTTACCAGCTGTAAAGTCTTGTCATTGTTATTTGCCAGCTGTAAAGTCTTGTCATTATTATTTGCCAGCTGTAAAGTCTTGTCATTGTTATTTACCAGCTGTAAAGTCTTGTCATTGTTATTTGCCAGCTGTAAAGTCTTGTCATTGTTATTTGCTAGCTGTAAAGTCTTGTCATTGTTAATTGCCAGCTGTAAAGTCTTGTCATGTCATTGTTATTTGCCAGATGTAAAGTCTTGTCATTGTTACTTGCCAGCTGTAAAGTCTTGTCATTGTTATTTACCAGCTGTAAAGTCTTGTCATTGTTATTTACCAGCTGTAAAGTCTTGTCATTGTTATTTGCCAGCTGTAAAGTCTTGTCATTGTTATTTACCAGCTGTAAAGTCTTGTCATTGTTATTTACCAGCTGTAAAGTCTTGTCATTGTTATTTGCCAGCTGTAAAGTCTTGTCATTGTTATTTACTAGCTGTAAAATCTTGTCATTGTTATTTGCAAGATGTAAAGTCTTGTCATTTACCAGCTGTAAAGTCTTGTTATTGTTATTTGCCCAGCTGTAAAGTCTTGTCATTGTTACTTTGCCAGCTGTAAAGTCTTGTCATTGTTATTTGCCAGCTGTAAAGTCTTGTTATTGTTATTTACCAGCTGTAAAGTCTTGTCATTGTTATTTACCAGCTGTAAAGTCTTGTCATTGTTATTTACCAGATGTAAAGTCTTGTCATTGTTATTTGCCAGCTGTAAAGTCTTGTCATTGTTATTTGCCAGCTGTAAAGTCTTGTTATTGTTATTTGCCAGATGTAAAGTCTTGTCATTGTTATTTGCCAGCTGTAAAGTCTGTCATTGTCATTGCTATTTACCAGCTGTAAAGTCTTGTCATTGTTATTTGCCAGTTGTCTTGTCATTGTTATTTGCCAGCTGTAAAGTCTTGTCATTGTTATTTGCCAGTTGTCTTGTCATTGTTATTTGCCAGCTGTAAAGTCTTGTCATTGTTATTTGCCAGTTGTCTTGTCATTGTTATTTGCCAGCTGTAAAGTCTTGTCATTGTTATTTACCAGCTGTAAAGTCTTGTCATTGTTATTTACCAGCTGTAAAGTCTTGTCATTGTTATTTGCCAGCTGTAAAGTCATGTCATTGTTATTTACCAGCTGTAAAGTCTTGTCATTGTTATTTGCCAGCTGTAAAGTCTTGTCATTGTTATTTGCCAGCTGTAAAGTCTTGTCATTGTTATTTGCCAGCTGTAAAGTGTTGTCATTGTTAATTGCCAGCTGTAAAGTCTTGTCATTGTTATTTGCCAGCTGTAAAGTCTTGTCATTGTTATTTACCAGCTGTAAAGTTGTGTCATTGTTATTTGCCAGCTGTAAAGTCTTGTCATTGTTTATTTACCAGCTGTAAAGTTGTGTCATTGTTATTTGCCAGCTGTAAAGTCTTGTCATTGTTATTTACCAGCTGTAAAGTCTTGTCATTGTTATTTGCCAGCTGTAAAGTCTTGTCATTGTTATTTGCCAGCTGTAAAGTCTTGTCATTGTTATTTACTAGCTGTAAAGTCTTGTCATTGTTATTTGCCAGATGTAAAGTCTTGTCATTGTTATTTGCCAGATGTAAAGTCTTGTCATTGTTATTTACCAGATGTAAAGTCTTGTCATTGTTATTTACTAGCTGTAAAGTCTTGTCATTGTTATTTGCCAGATGTAAAGTCTTGTCATTGTTATTTGCCAGATGTAAAGTCTTGTCATTGTTATTTACCAGATGTAAAGTCTTGTCATTGTTATTTACCAGATGTAAAGTCTTGTCATTGTTATTTACCAGATGTAAAGTCTTGTCATTGTTATTTACTAGCTGTAAAGTCTTGTCATTGTTATTTACCAGCTGTAAAGTCTTGTCATTGTTATTTGCCAGATGTAAAGTCTTGTCATTGTTATTTGCCAGATGTAAAGTCTTGTCATTGTTATTTGCCAGATGTAAAGTCTTGTCATTGTTATTTACCAGACGTAAAGTCTTGTCATTGTTATTTACCAGATGTAAAGTCTTGTCATTGTTATTTACCAGATGTAAAGTCTTGTCATTATTATTTACTAGCTGCAGTCATGTCATTGTTATTTACTAGCTGCAGTCATGTCATTGTTATTTACCAGATGTAAAGTCTTGTCATTGTTATTTACTAGCTGCAGTCATGTCATTGTTATTTGCCAGCTGTAAAGTCTTGTCATTGTTATTTACCAGATGTAAAGTCTTGTCATTGTTATTTACCAGATGTAAAGTCTTGTCATTGTTATTTACCAGCTGTAAAGTCTTGTCATTGTTAATTGCCAGCTGTAAAGTCTTGTCATTGTTATCTGTCAGCTGTAAAGTCTTGTCATTGTTATTTGCCAGCTGTAAAGTCTTGTCATTGTTATTTACCAGCTGTAAAGTCTTGTCATTGTTATCTGCCAGCTGTAAAGTCTTGTCATTGTTAATTGCCAGCTGTAAAGTCTTGTCATTGTTATTTACCAGCTGTAAAGTCTTGTCATTGTTATTTGCCAGATGTAAAGTCATGTCATTGTTATTTACCAGATGTAAAGTCATGTCATTGTTATTTACCAGATGTAAAGTCTTGTCATTATTATTTACTAGCTGCAGTCATGTCATTGTTATTTGCCAGATGTAAAGTCTTGTCATTGTTATTTACCAGATGTAAAGTCTTGTCATTATTATTTACTAGCTGCAGTCATGTCATTGTCATTTTCAGGTAAAACAAGTCAATCTTATAAATGCACAGTCAGGACGTGTCAATGTACAGTGTACATGCTCCTTATTGATCAGGTTTTGACAACAGCATCATCATGTGGGCGTGAGGTGGATGACAAAACTGATGACTATACCACCATAAACCAACTGTTTGTTTTGTTGTACATCTGTAGTCTCACCACTAGTGGGCTATTGTATCCAACAAGTCTCCTAAAATAAATCTTCTGAGTTTTATGTCACTGGTTTCAAAGATACTCAACACAAGTCATCCTACAAATCCATGGTCCAGATTTACTAACAAGGACACAACAGAAAGCACCTGGAATCAGAACCAGATATACACATGATGAAAGCCAATACAAAACAACAGTGATGCATGAAAAAGAATAATAAAAAGTTACAACAATGCATAAAAAGAGATAATACAACCATAAGTACAAGGGAGAAGAAATTTGCACATATACACTGCCCCCCTCCCCCTCCCCCCCAAATACATATACAACTGCCCCCTCCCCCTCCAATACATATACACTGTCTCGCCCCCCATCCCCCCCCCCCCCCCAAATACATATACACTGCCCTCCCCTCCCCCCCAAATACATATACACTGCCCCCCTCCCCCTCCCCCCCAAATACATATACACTGCCCCCCCCTCCCCCTCCCCCCAAATACATATACACTGCCCCCTCCCCCTCCCCCCCCCCCAAATACATATACACTGCCCCCTCCCCCTCCCCCCCCCAAATACATATACACTGCCCCCCCCCCCTCCCCCCCCCCAAATACATATACACTGCCCCCTCCCCCTCCCCTCCCCCCCAAATACATATACACTGCCCCCTCCCCCTCCCCCCCCCCAAATACATATACACTGCCCCCCTCCCCCTCCCCCCCAAATACATATACACTGCCCCCTCCCCCTCCCCCCCAAATACATATACACTGCCCCCTCCCCCCTCCCCCCCAAATACATATACACTGCCCCCTCCCCCTCCCCCCCAAATACATATACACTGCCCCCTCCCCCTCCCCCCCAAACACATATACACTGCCCCCCTCCCCCTCCCCCCCAAATACATATACACTGCCCCCTCCCCCCTCCCCCCAAATACATATACACTGCCCCCTCCCTCCCCCCCAAATACATATACACTGCCCCCTCCCCCTCCCCCCCAAATACATATACACTGCCCCCTCCCCCTCCCCCCCCAAATACATATACACTGCCCCCTCCCTCCCCCCCAAATACATATACACTGCCCCCTCCCCCTCCCCCCCAAATACATATACACTGCCCCCTCCCCCTCCCCCCCAAATACATATACACTGCCCCCTCCCTCCCCCCCAAATACATGTACACTGCCCCCTCCCCCTCCCCCCCAAATACATATACACTGCCCCCTCCCCCTCCCCCCCAAATACATATACACTGCCCCCTCCCCCTCCCCCCCCAAATACATATACACTGCCCCCTCCCCCTCCCCCCCAAATACATATACACAAATAAAATCATCATCATTATTACATTGTCATTACTGATATTACACAAGAAGACATATACAAAAAACCCCCCAAAAAACGAGAATTAAAAAAGTCCTGATTTTTAAACCACTGTCTGTTTATTGCTATAAAATGTCTGAAGTGGGAAAACATGCTACTGAAGGGAAGAAAAATTAGCATTTTCACACAAAGGGAGATTATCTTGTAAACAAAGCTCAAACGACTCATACTCGGTCAACATACAGTTTTAGTTTGTCAAGATGATGTCTCCGCGCTCGGAATGAATTCCATATCGGTATGCGCTAACGCCACAGAAGCCATGTGATGGTCAGCACACAACAAGATAAACTGTCTTGTTAATAATGCTCTAACAACTCCTATTCTGTCAACCACACGACAAAGCAGATTGTCTTGTCAATAATGATCAAACAACTCCTATTCAGTGAAACAGCCATTGTGTTACTGAAAGTATTTACCTACCGTGTATCACGCTGTTCTCTATTCTTACTGACAAGTACCATCCAAGATCAGTATTAATGATGCCAGCACCTGAAAACTGAGACTGTTGTTTCCAAATTCCTAAAATCTTGACTCATTAGGCAGTGACCAAGAAAATCTCAATCACTACATGAACGTGGATAAAACAGATCATTACACAGATCTTCTCTGAAGACAGCATGTGGTTGCCCATACACTCGCTGGTCAAAAAACATAAAATAATCTGAACCTATTAAACTAACAGGTAAATACGTAAATGCACATATCACCTGACGCAGAAAGCATCGGGATGAAGAATGACAAACACCAGCGAATAAAACCCACACTCCTTGATACATCATATACATGTATGGTAACAACTACAACAATAGACGTAACATTCAGTCAGATCAGGTCCCATCTTCATCCTTGGTGTCATCAAGTTTCTTTTCTAAATCACACACCAACAACGTCGGTAATGGTTCTCTCTTTGGAAGGCATTGTTATTACGTTTCAGCTGACATACACAGCAGTTTTACACAGCTTTTTGATGAAAAAAAAATCACCAAAGGACAACAATCCCAGCAAGCTGGTTTATTGCAAAGATGGTGCAAATATATTTCACTCAACTACAAAGTACATGTCAATCAGGAGGTTCTATGTTACACTGGAAAGAATTACTGAGAAGGAATATTTTATCTGTATTGGGGAATTCAATCAGGATTGTTGTTATCTGCTGAATTTACAGCTGCACCTTTCGGTACATAGGCCTTGACAGCACAGCTTGTACACTGAATAAACCTGTAATAGGCCTTGACAGCACAGCTTGTACACTGAATAAACCTGTAATAGGCCTTGACAGCACATCTTGTACACTGAATAAACCTGTAATAGGCCTTGACAGCACATCTTGTACACTGAATAAACCTGTAATAGACCTTGACAGCACAGCTTGTACACTGAATAAACCTGTAATAGGCCTTGACAGCACAGCTTGTACACTGAATAAACCTGTAATAGGCCTTGACAGCACAGCTTGTACACTGAATAAACCTGTAATAGACCTTGACAGCACAGCTTGTACACTGAATAAACCTGTAATAGGCCTTGACAGCACAGCTTGTACACTGAATAAACCTGTAATAGACCTTGACAGCACAGCTTGTACACTGAATAAACCTGTAATACAGTAATACACAGAACGATAAATACAACAAATACAGTAAAACTTATGCAACAACACAAAGACGGATACAACGGACATGCACACAACAAACAGTGGAGCAATCTGGTGTTGATACACTGGAGAT
Source organism: Monoplex corrugatus (assembly GCA_030674185.1). Lineage (NCBI taxonomy): Eukaryota > Metazoa > Mollusca > Gastropoda > Littorinimorpha > Ranellidae > Monoplex > Monoplex corrugatus. The sequence goes on from JAPXFY010000015.1 coordinate 84,329,996, forward strand.
GAGCAAGGCAAACCTCCTTGTACATTTGGCACATACAAAAAGTCGCATTGTCTCTGTCCTCAGCAACAGCTCTTTGTCTTGCACTCCCTGTCTGTCAGCGGTTGGCACCCATCACTTTCTCTTCAGCTTTTCTGGAAAGTTGGAAGCCATGTTGGAGAAATCTCTGAACACGTCTGTGAAAGTGTCATCACCTGCGTGTGAAGAGGACAAGGAAAAAGGTCCAGTGAGTGATTACGGACCTATAACGGTTGCAGGTCAAAACAAAATGTATACAAAACCAATGAAATGAAACGCCTACACGCACACACATTGCAATGAGAGCAAATAAGATACCTGGATTCTACAACCTCGCCTAATGACCTAACAAATAAAAGGTGAATCAGATTCAACCACAACATCTAAAAAGAAAATGATTACATGTGCTACTGCTGGACCAGGCAGTAACTAGTCAAGACACAGTTAGCTCTGCCACTGCTGGACCAGGCAGTAACTAGTCAAGACACAGTTACCTCTGCCACTGCTGGACCAGGCAGTAACTAGTCAAGACACAGTTAGCTCTGCCACTGCTGGACCAGGCAGTAACTAGTCAAGACACAGTTACCTCTGCCACTGCTGGACCAGGCAGTAACTAGTCAAGACACAGTTACCTCTGCCACTGCTGGACCAGGCAGTAACTAGTCAAGACACAGTTAACTCTGCCACTGCTGGACCAGGCAGTAACTAGTCAAGACACAGTTAACTCTGCCACTGCTGGACCAGGCAGTAACTAGTCAAGACACAGTTACCTCTGCCACTGCTGGACCAGGCAGTAACTAGTCAAGACACAGTCACCTCTGCCACTGCTGGACCAGGCAGTAACTAGTCAAGACACAGTTACCTCTGCCACTGCTGGACCAGGCAGTAACTAGTCAAGACACAGTTAGCTCAGCCACTGCTGGACCAGGCAGTAACTAGTCAACACACAGTTAGCTCAGCCACTGCTGGACCAGGCAGTAACTAGTCAACACACAGTTAGCTCTGCCACTGCTGGACCAGGCAGTAACTAGTCAAGACACAGTTACCTCTGTCACTGCTGGACCAGGCAGTAACTAGTCAAGACACAGTTACCTCTGCCACTGCTGAGTAAGGCGGTAACCAGTCTTAAGACACAATCACCTTTGTTTTGTATTGTCCAGCATGTCTACAGGTCTTTGTTTTGTATTGTCCAGCATGTCTACAGGTCTTTGTTTTGTATTGTCCAGCATGTCTACAGGTCTTTGTTTTGTATTGTCCAGCATGTCTACAGGTCTTTGTTTTGTATTGTACAGCATGTCTACAGTCTTTGTTTGTATTGTACAGCATGTCTACAGGTCTTTGTTTTGTACTGTCAGCATGTCTACAGGTCTTTGTTTTGTATTGTCCAGCATGTCTACAGAGTCTTTGTTTTGTATTGTACAGCATGTCTACAGAGGTCTTTGTTTTGTATTGTACAGCATGTCTACAGTCTTTTTTTTTTGTAAGCATGTCTACAGAGGTCTTTGTTTTGTATTGTACAGCATGTCTACAGGTCTTTGTTTTGTATTGTACAGCATGTCTACAGAGGTCTTTGTTTTGTATTGTCCAGCATGTCTACAGAGGTCTTTGTTTTGTATTGTACAGCATGTCTACAGAGGTCTTTGTTTTGTATTGTCCAGCATGTCTACAGAGGTCTTTGTTTTGTATTGTCCAGCATGTCTACAGTCTTTGTTTTGATTGTACAGCATGTCTACAGGTCTTTGTTTTGTATGTCCAGCATGTCTACAGAGGTCTTTGTTTTGTATGTACAGCATGTCTACAGGTCTTTGTTTTGTATTGTACAGCATGATCTACAGGTCTTTGTTTTGTATGTCCAGCATGTCTACAGGTCTTTGTTTTGTATTGTCCAGCATGTCTACAGAGGTCTTTGTTTTGTATTGTACAGCATGTCTACAGAGGTCTTTGTTTTGTATTGTACAGCATGTCTACAGGTCTTTGTTTTGTATTGTACAGCATGTCTACAGGTCTTTGTTTTGTATTGTACAGCATGTCTACAGGTCTTTGTTTTGTATTGTACAGCATGTCTACAGGTCTTTGTTTTGTACTGTCCAGCATGTCTACAGAGGTCTTTGTTTTGTACTGTCCAGCATGTCTACAGGTCTTTGTTTTGTATTGTCCAGCATGTCTACAGGTCTTTGTTTTGTACTGTCCAGCATGTCTACAGGTCTTTGTTTTGTACTGTCCAGCATGTCTACAGGTCTTTGTTTTGTATTGTACAGCATGTCTACAGGTCTTTGTTTTTGTACTGTCCAGCATTGTCTACGAGTGTCTTTGTTTTGTATTGTCCAGCATGTCTACAGGTCTTTGTTTTGTATTGTACAGCATGTCTACAGGTCTTTGTTTTGTATTGTACAGCATGTCTACAGGTCTTTGTTTTGTATTGTACAGCATGTCTACAGGTCTTTGTTTTGTATTGTACAGCATGTCTACAGGTCTTTGTTTTGTATTGTACAGCATGTCTACAGGTCTTTGTTTTGTATGTGTCAGCATGTCTACAGGTTCTTTGTGTTATGTACTTGTACAGCATGTCTACAGGGTCTTTGTTTTGTATTGTACAGCATGTCTACAGGTCTTTGTTTTGTATTGTACAGCATGTCTACAGAGGTCTTTGTTTTGTATGTTACAGCATGTCTACAGGTCTTTGTTTTGTATTGTACAGCATGTCTACAGGTCTTTGTTTTGTATTGTACAGCATGTCTACAGGTCTTTGTTTTGTATTGTACAGCATGTCTACAGGTCTTTGTTTTGTATTGTACAGCATGTCTACAGGTCTTTGTTTTGTATTGTCACAGCATGTCTACGAGGTCTTTGTTTTGTATTGTACAGCATGTCTACAGGTCTTTGTTTTGTACTGTACAGCATGTCTACAGAGGTCTTTGTTTTGTATTGTACAGCATGTCTACAGGTCTTTGTTTTGTATTGTCACAGCATGTCTACAGGTCTTTGTTTTGTATTGTACAGCATGTCTACAGAGGTCTTTGTTTTGTATTGTACAGCATGTCTACAGGTCTTTGTTTTGTATTGTACAGCATGTCTACAGGTCTTTGTTTTGTATTGTACAGCATGTCTACAGGTCTTTGTTTTGTATTGTCCAGCATGTCTACAGGTCTTTGTTTTGTACTGTCCAGCATGTCTACAGAGGTCTTTGTTTTGTATTGTACAGCATGTCTACAGGTCTTTGTTTTGTATTGTACAGCATGTCTACAGGTCTTTGTTTTGTACTGTCCAGCATGTCTACAGAGGTCTTTGTTTTGTATTGTACAGCATGTCTACAGAGGTCTTTGTTTTGTATTGTACAGCATGTCTACAGGTCTTTGTTTTGTATTGTCCAGCATGTCTACAGGTCTTTGTTTTTGTATTGTACAGCATGTCTACAGAGGTCTTGTGTTTTGTATTGTACAGTATGTCTACAGAGGTCTTTGTTTTGTATTGTCCAGCATGTCTACAGAGGTCTTTGTTTTGTACTGTCCAGCATGTCTACAGGTCTTTGTTTTGTATTGTACAGCATGTCTACACAGGTCTTTGTTTTGTATTGTACAGCATGTCTACAGAGGTCTTTGTTTTGTATTGTACAGCATGTCTACAGAGGTCTTTGTTTTGTATTGTCCAGCATGTCTACAGAGGTCTTTGTTTTGTACTGTCCAGCATGTCTACAGAGGTCTTTGTTTTGTATTGTACAGCATGTCTACAGGTCTTTGTTTTGTATTGTACAGCATGTCTACAGAGGTCTTTGTTTTGTATTGTCCAGCATATCTACAGGTCTTTGTTTTGTACTGTCCAGCATGTCTACAGAGGTCTTTGTTTTGTACTGTCCAGCATGTCTACAGTCTTTGTTTTGTATTGTACAGCATGTCTACAGAGGTCTTTGTTTTGTATTGTACAGCATGTCTACAGGTCTTTGTTTTGTATTGTACAGCATGTCTACAGGTCTTTGTTTTGTATTGTACAGCATGTCTACACAGGTCTTTGTTTTGTATTGTACAGCATGTCTACAGGTCTTTGTTTTGTATTGTACAGCATGTCTACAGAGGTCTTTGTTTTGTACTGTCCAGCATGTCTACAGGTCTTTGTTTTGTATTGTCCAGCATGTCTACAGGTCTTTGTTTTGTATTGTCCAGCATGTCTACAGGTCTTTGTTTTGTACTGTCCAGCATGTCTACAGGTCTTTGTTTTGTACTGTCCAGCATGTCTACAGGTCTTTGTTTTGTATTGTCCAGCATGTCTACAGGTCTTTGTTTTGTACTGTCCAGCATGTCTACAGGTCTTTGTTTTGTATTGTACAGCATGTCTACAGGTCTTTGTTTTGTATTGTACAGCATGTCTACAGGTCTTTGTTTTGTATTGTCCAGCATGTCTACAGGTCTTTGTTTTGTATTGTACAGCATGTCTACAGAGGTCTTTGTTTTGTATTGTCCAGCATGTCTACAGGTCTTTGTTTTGTATGTCCAGCATGTCTACAGAGGTCTTTGTTTTGTATTGTACAGCATGTCTACAGGTCTTTGTTTTGTATTGTACAGCATGTCTACAAGGTCTTTGTTTTGTACTGTCCAGCATGTCTACAGAGGTCTTTGTTTTGTATCTGTCCAGCATGTCTACAGGTCTTTGTTTTGTATTGTACAGCATGTCTACAGAGGTCTTTGTTTTGTATTGTACAGCATGTCTACAGGTCTTTGTTTTGTATTGTCCAGCATGTCTACAGAGGTCTTTGTTTTGTATTGTACAGCATGTCTACAGGTCTTTGTTTTGTATTGTCCAGCATGTCTACAGGTCTTTGTTTTGTATTGTCCAGCATGTCTACAGGTCTTTGTTTTGTATTGTACAGCATGTCTACAGGTCTTTGTTTTGTATTGTACAGCATGTCTACAGAGTCTTTGTTTTGTATTGTCAGCATGTCTACAGAGGTCTTTGTTTTGTATTGTACAGCATGTCTACAGGTCTTTGTTTTGTATGTACAGCATGTCTACAGGTCTTTGTTTTGTATTGTACAGCATGTCTACAAGGTCTTTGTTTTGTATTGTACAGCATGTCTACAGAGGTCTTTGTTTTGTAATGTACAGCATGTCTACAAGGTCTTTGTTTTGTATTGTACAGCATGTCTACAGGTCTTTGTTTTTGTATTGTACAGCATGTCTACAGAGGTCTTTGTTTTGTATTGTCCAGCATGTCTACAGGTCTTTGTTTTGTATGTCACAGCATGTCTACAGAGGTCTTTGTTTTGTATTGTACAGCATGTCTACAGGTCTTTGTTTTGTATTGTACAGCATGTCTACAGGTCTTTGTTTTGTATTGTACAGCATGTCTACAGGTCTTTGTTTTGTATTGTACAGCATGTCTACAGGTCTTTGTTTTGTATTGTACAGCATGTCTACAGAGGTCTTTGTTTTGTATTGTCCAGCATGTCTACAGGTCTTTGTTTTGTATTGTACAGCATGTCTACAGGTCTTTGTTTTGTATTGTACAGCATGTCTACAGGTCTTTGTTTTGTATTGTCAGCATGTCTACAGAGTCTTTGTTTTGTATTGTACAGCATGTCTACAGGTCTTTGTTTTGTATTGTACAGCATGTCTACAGGTCTTTGTTTTGTATTGTACAGCATGTCTACAGGGTCTTTGTTTTGTATTGTCCAGCATGTCTACAGAGGTCTTTGTTTTGTATTGTCCAGCATGTCTACAGGTCTTTGTTTTGTATTGTACAGCATGTCTACAGGTCTTTGTTTTGTATTGTACAGCATGTCTACAGGTCTTTGTTTTGTATTGTACAGCATGTCTAACGAGGTCTTTGTTTTGTATTGTACAGATGTCTACAGAGGTCTTTGTTTTGTATTGTACAGCATGTCTACAGAGGTCTTTGTTTTGTATTGTACAGCATGTCTACAGGTCTTTGTTTTGTATTGTACAGCATGTCTACAGGTCTTTGTTTTGTATTGTACAGCATGTCTACAGAGTCTTTGTTTTGTATTGTACAGCATGTCTACGAGGTCTTTGTTTTGTATTGTACCAGCATGTCTACAGGTCTTTGTTTTGTATTGTACAGCATGTCTACAGGTCTTTGTTTTGTATTGTACCAGCATGTCTACAGAGGTCTTTGTTTTGTATTGTACAGCATGTCTACAGAGGTCTTTGTTTTGTATTGTCCAGCATGTCTACAGGTCTTTGTTTTGTATGTACAGCATGTCTACAAGGTCTTTTGTTTGTATTGTACAGCATGTCTACAGAGGTCTTTGTTTTGTATTGTACAGCATGTCTACAGGTCTTTGTTTTGTATTGTACCAGCATGTCTACAGAGGTCTTTGTTTTGTATTGTACAGCATGTCTACAGAGGTCTTTGTTTTGTATTGTACCAGCATGTCTACAGAGGTCTTTGTTTTGTACTTTTCCAGCATGTCTACAGGTCTTTGTTTTGTATTGTACAGCATGTCTACAGGTCTTTGTTTGTATTGTCCAGCATGTCTACAGGTCTTTGTTTTGTATTGTACAGCATAGTCTACAGGTCTTTGTTTTGTATTGTACAGCATGTCTACAGGTCTTTGTTTTGTATTGTACAGCATGTCTACAGGTCTTTGTTTTGTACTGTCCAGCATGTCTACAAGGTCTTTGTTTTGTATGTACAGCATGTCTACAGAGGTCTTTGTTTTGTATTGTACAGCATGTCTACAGGTCTTTGTTTTGTACTGTACAGCATGTCTACAGGTCTTTGTTTTGTACTGTCCAGCATGTCTACAGAGGTCTTTGTTTTGTATTGTACAGCATGTCTACAGGTCTTTGTTTTGTATTGTACAGCATGTCTACAGGGTCTTTGTTTTGTATTGTCCAGCATGTCTACAGGTCTTTGTTTTGTACTGTACAGCATGTCTACAGAGGTCTTTGTTTTGTATTGTCCAGATGTCTAGGTCTTTGTTTTGTACTGTCCAGCATGTCTACAGAGGTCTTTGTTTTGTATTGTACAGCATGTCTACAGGTCTTTGTTTTGTATTGTACAGCATGTCTACACAGGTCTTTGTTTTGTATTGTACAGCATGTCTACAGAGGTCTTTGTTTTGTATTGTACAGCATGTCTACACAGGTCTTTGTTTTGTATTGTACAGCATGTCTACAGAGGTCTTTGTTTTGTATTGTACAGCATGTCTACAGAGGTCTTTGTTTTGTATTGTACAGCATGTCTACAGGTCTTTGTTTTGTATTGTACAGCATGTCTACAGGTCTTTGTTTTGTATTGTACAGCATGTCTACAGGTCTTTGTTTTGTATTGTACAGCATGTCTACAGAGGTCTTTGTTTTGTATTGTACAGCATGTCTACACAGGTCTTTGTTTTGTATTGTACAGCATGTCTACAGGTCTTTGTTTTGTATTGTACAGCATGTCTACAGGTCTTTGTTTTGTAATGTACAGCATGTCTACAGGTCTTTGTTTTGTATTGTCCAGCATGTCTACACAGGTCTTTGTTTTGTATTGTACAGCATGTCTACACAGGTCTTTGTTTTGTATTGTACAGCATGTCTACAGGTCTTTGTTTTGTATTGTACAGCATGTCTACAGGTCTTTGTTTTGTACTGTACAGCATGTCTACAGGTCTTTGTTTTGTATTGTCCAGCATGTCTACACAGGTCTTTGTTTTGTATTGTACAGCATGTCTACAGGTCTTTGTTTTGTATTGTCCAGCATGTCTACAGGTCTTTGTTTTGTATTGTCCAGCATGTCTACACAGGTCTTTGTTTTGTATTGTACAGCATGTCTACAGAGGTCTTTGTTTTGTACTGTACAGCATGTCTACAGGTCTTTGTTTTGTATTGTCCAGCATGTCTACACAGGTCTTTGTTTTGTATTGTACAGCATGTCTACAGGTCTTTGTTTTGTATTGTCCAGCATGTCTACAGGTCTTTGTTTTGTATTGTCCAGCATGTCTACAGGTCTTTGTTTTGTATTGTACAGCATGTCTACAGGTCTTTGTTTTGTATTGTACAGTATGTCTACAGGTCTTTGTTTTGTACTGTCCAGCATGTCTACAGGTCTTTGTTTTGTACTGTCCAGCATGTCTACAGGTCTTTGTTTTGTATTGTCCAGCATGTCTACAGGTCTTTGTTTTGTATTGTACAGCATATCTACAGGTCTTTGTTTTGTATTGTACAGCATGTCTACAGGTCTTTGTTTTGTACTGTCCAGCATGTCTACAGGTCTTTGTTTTGTATTGTACAGCATATCTACAGGTCTTTGTTTTGTATTGTACAGCATATCTACAGGTCTTTGTTTTGTATTGTCCAGCATGTCTACAGGTCTTTGTTTTGTATTGTACAGCATATCTACAGGTCTTTGTTTTGTATTGTCCAGCATGTCTACAGGTCTTTGTTTTGTATTGTACAGCATATCTACAGGTCTTTGTTTTGTATTGTCCAGCATGTCTACAGGTCTTTGTTTTGTATTGTACAGCATATCTACAGGTCTTTGTTTTGTATTGTCCAGCATGTCTACAGGTCTTTGTTTTGTATTGTACAGCATATCTACAGGTCTTTGTTTTGTATTGTCCAGCATGTCTACAGGTCTTTGTTTTGTATTGTACAGCATATCTACAGGTCTTTGTTTTGTATTGTCCAGCATGTCTACAGGTCTTTGTTTTGTATTGTACAGCATATCTACAGGTCTTTGTTTTGTATTGTCCAGCATGTCTACAGGTCTTTGTTTTGTATTGTCCAGCATGTCTACAGGTCTTTGTTTTGTATTGTCCAGCATGTCTACAGAGGCAGTAGCTAGTCTTGATTTGTTTTGTATTGTACAACATGTCTACAGAGGCAGTAGCTAGTCTTGATTTGTTTTGTATTGTACAACATGTCTACAGAGGCAGTAGCTAGTCTTGATTTGTTTTGTATTGTACAGCATGTCTACAGAGGCAGTAGCTAGTCTTGATTTGTTTTGTATTGTACAGCATGTCTACAGAGGCAGTAGCTAGTCTTGATTTGTTTTGTATTGTACAGCATGTCTACAGAGGCAGTAGCTAGTCTTGATTTGTTTTGTATTGTACAGCATGTCTACAGAGGCAGTAGCTAGTCTTGATTTGTTTTGTATTGTACAGCATGTCTACTTCACAAACGATGTGACAAAAGTGAACACGGCATTCAAGTGAAAAGATCTTTTACGCATAAAAACAACTCACCAGGATTGAAACCTTCAGCTTCTTTCATTTCATCGTTAAGTCTGGACAGTCGTATCCTGTGACAGAAATAAATAAAGACTGTTGTAGTCATGCTCACTGTCACACACTATTAAAACTGTCCAGTGAGTAAGATGGGAGATTTCCAATTGGATAGTCTGGGCTCGGTGCTACCTCAGTACCTCACACCTAGTGAGTACAGTCTGGGTTCAATACTACCTCAGTACCTCACACCTAGTGAGTACAGTCTGGGTTCAATACTACCTCAGTACCTCACACCTAGTGAGTATAGTCTGGGTTGAATACTACCTCAGTACCTCACACCTAGTGAGTACAGTCTGGATTCAATACTACCTCAGTACCTCACACCTAGTGAGTACAGTCTGGGTTCAATACTACCTCAGTACCTCACACCTAGTGAGTACAGTCTGGGTTCAATACTACCTCAGTACCTCACATCTAGTGAGTACAGTCTGGGTTCAATACTACCTCAGTACCTCACACCTAGTAAGTACAGTCTGGGTTCAATACTACCTCAGTACCTCACACCTAGTGAGTACAGTCTGGGTTCAATACTACCTCAGTACCTCACACCTAGTGAGTATAGTCTGGGTTCAATACTACCTCAGTACCTCACACCTAGTGAGTACAGTCTGGATTCAATACTACCTCAGTACCTCACATATAGTGAGTACAGTCTGGGTTCAGTGCTACCTCAGTACCTCAACCTAGTGAGTATAGTCTGGGTTCAGTGCTACCTCAGTACCTCACACATAGTGAGTATAGTCTGGGTTCAATACTACCTCAGTACCTCACACATAGTACAGTCTGGGTTGAATACTACCTCAGTACCTCACACCTAGTGAGTACAGTCTGGGTTGAATACTACCTCAGTACCTCACACCTAGTGAGTACAGTCTGGGTTGAATACTACCTCAGTACCTCACACCTAGTGAGTATAGTCTGGGTTCAATACTACCTCAGTACCTCACACCTAGTGAGTACAGTCTGGGTTGAATACTACCTCAGTACCTCACACCTAGTGAGTATAGTCTGGGTTCAATACTACCTCAGTACCTCACACCTAGTGGGTACAGTCTGGGTTCAATACTACCTCAGTACCTCACACCTAGTGAGTACAGTCTGGGTTCAATACTACCTCAGTACCTCACACCTAGTGAGTATAGTCTGGGTTCAATACTACCTCAGTACCTCACACCTAGTGAGTACAGTCTGGGTTCAATACTACCTCAGTACCTCACACCTAGTGAGTACAGTCTGGGTTCAATACTACCTCAGTACCTCACACATAGTGAGTACAGTCTGGGTTCAATACTACCTCAGTACCTCACACCTAGTGAGTACAGTCTGGATTCAATACTACCTCAGTACCTCGCACATAGTGAGTACAGTCTGGGTTCAATACTACCTCAGTACCTCACACCTAGTGAGTACACTCAGTCTGGGCTCGGTGCTACCTCAGTACCTCACACTTAGTGAGTACAGTCTGGGTTCAGTGCTACTTCAGTACCTCACACCTATTGAGTACAGTATGGGTTCAGTGCTACCTCAGTACCTCACACCTAGTGAGTACACTCAGTCTGGGTTCAGTGCTACCTCAGTACCTCACACCTAGTGAGTACAGTCTGGGTTCAGTGCTACTTCAGTACCTCACACCTACTGAGTACAGTCTGGGTTCAGTGCTACCTCAGTACCTCACACCTAGTGAGTACACTCAGTCTGGGTTCAGTGCTACCTCAGTACCTCACACCTAGTGAGTACACTCAGTCTGGGCTCGGTGCTACCTCAGTACCTCACACCTAGTGAGTACAGTCTGGGTTCAGTGCTACCTCAGTACCTCACACCTAGTGGATACAGTCTGGGTTCAGTGCTACCTCAGTACCTCACACCTAATGAGTACAGTCTGGGTTCAATACTACCTCAGTACCTCACACCTTGAGGGTACAGACAGTCTGGGTTCAATACTACCTCAGTACCTCACACCCAGTGGTTACAGACACACAGTCTGGGTTCAATACTACCTCAGTACCTCACACCTAGTGGGTACAGTCTGGGTTCAATACTACCTCAGTACCTCACAGCTAGTGGGTACATTCTGGGTTCAATACTACCTCAGTACCTCACAGCTAGTGGGTACAGACAGTCTGAGTTCAATACTACCTCAGTACCTCACACCTAGTGAGCACAGTGTGGACCTTTTCTGATCTCCCAGATGGGAGGCAGACCTGTTGGCGCCAAAACCCCCTTTGTGTGCACATGCACACAGAACATAAATACGCACGTTAAAGACCCTGTACGTCATGTCAGTTGAAAGGCACGTGGAGACATGAACAGCATGCACGCTGCACGGCAGTGTAACACATGCAACATACACTCAAGCAGCTGAGAAAAATCAACTCCATGTCTCTCCAACATCTATATTTTTACGTCACAATTAAGCTAAGTCATGCGTCTCCAACATCTATACTTTATGTCACAATATGTCACAAAACATCTATACTTTACGTCACAGTTAAGCTAAGTCCATGCGTCTCCAACATCTATACTTTATGTCACAAAACATCTATACTTTATGTCACAAAACATCTATACTTTACGTCACAGTTAAGCTAAGTCCATGCGTCTCTAACATCTATACTTTATGTCACAAAACATCTATACTTTATGTCACAAAACATCTATACTTTATGTCACAAAACATCTATACTTTATGTCACAAAACATCTATACTTTATGTCACAAAACATCTATACTTTATGTCACAAAACATCTATACTTTATGTCACAAAACATCTGTACTTTATGTCACAAAACATCTATACTTTATGTCACAAAACATCTATACTTTATGTCACAAAACATCTATACTTTATGTCACAAAACATCTGTACTTTATGTCACAAAACATCTATACTTTATGTCACAAAACATCTATACTTTATGTCACAAAACATCTATACTTTGTCACAAAACATCTATACTTTATGTCACAAAACATCTATACTTTATGTCACAAAACATCTATACTTTATGTCACAAAACATCTGTACTTTATGTCACAAAACATCTATACTTTATGTCACAAAACATCTATACTTTATGTTACAAAACATCTATACTTTATGTCACAAAACATCTATACTTTATGTCACAAAACATCTGTACTTTATGTCACAAAACATCTATACTTTATGTCACAAAACATCTATACTTTATGTCACAAAACATCTGTACTTTATGTCACAAAACATCTATACTTTATGTCACAAAACATCTATACTTTATGTCACAAAACATCTATACTTTATGTCACAAAACATCTATACTTTATGTCACAAAACATCTGTACTTTATGTCACAAAACATCTATACTTTATGTCACAAAACATCTGTACTTTATGTCACAAAACATCTATACTTTATGTCACAAAACATCTGTACTTTATGTCACAAAACATCTGTACTTTATGTCACAAAACATCTATACTTTATGTCACAAAACATCTATACTTTATGTCACAAAACATCTATACTTTATGTCACAAAACATCTATACTTTATGTCACAAAACATCTATACTTTATGTCACAAAACATCTATACTTTATGTCACAAAACATCTGTACTTTATGTCACAAAACATCTATACTTTATGTCACAAAACATCTCTACTTTATGTCACAAAACATCTCTACTTTATGTCACAAAACATCTATACTTTATGTCACAAAACATCTATACTTTATGTCACAAAACATCTATACTTTATGTCACAAAACATCTATACTTTATGTCACAAAACATCTATACTTTATGTCACAAAACATCTATACTTTATGTCACAATTAAGCTAAAGTCTGTCTACAACATCTACACTTTATGTCACAATTAAGCTAAAGTCTGTCTACAACATCTACACTTTATGTCACAATTAAGCTAAAGTCTGTCTACAACATCTACACTTTATGTCACAATTAAGCTATTGTCTGTCTACAACATCTACACTTTATGTCACAATTAAGCTAAAGTCTGTCTACAACATCTACACTTTATGTCACAATTAAGCTATTGTCTGTCTACAACATCTATACTTTATGTCACAATGAAGTTAATGTCTGTCTACAACATCCATAAACCTATTCAGAACTTGTACACACAAACACCTCCCTGCCATAAACCTTTCAGAACTTGTACACACAAACACCTCCCTGCCATAAACCTTTCAGAACTTGTACACACAAACACCTCCCTGCCATAAACCTTTCAGAACTTGTACACACAAACACCCTCCCTGCCATAAACCTTTTCAGAACTTGTACACACAAACACCTCCCTGCCATAAACCTTTCAGAACTTGTACACACAAACACCTCCCTGCCATAAACCTTTCAGAACTTGTACACACAAACACCTCCCTGCCATAAACTTTTCAGAACTTGTACACACAAACACCCTCCCTGCCATAAACCTTTCACAACTTGTACACACAAACACCTCCCTGGGGTAGAAAGAAACTCTAGGGAGAGCTAGACAACAGAAGGTCTTCAGAGAAGTAACCCCCTTTAGACAAGTGTTTCGGCCCTGAATTCCTTACACTCTCGGGGGGCCGGGCCACATCCAGGTCATGACTCCTGGATGCCCTTCTGCTGTTGTCTATTTTTTTTTTTTTTTTTTTTTTTTCCCCACGCCGGGGATCGAACCTGGGCGATTCTGCGCTTCAGAACTGCGGTACGCGGTTTTACCAATGTGCTAACGGGGCACACATCATCTGTAGGGAATTTAATCCTTATGAAGTTCACTTTTTTGGTTCCTCCTTGCCCAGATCCAGCTTGAGCTCCTTTCTGCTGCCTCTGCCATCGCTTTAAGGGCTCTAGTCCTCTTCTTCCCAGAAATGGCGAGTTGTTTCATGAGATCATAAGCGGAGGTGCCCACAAACCCTCTTGCCCCGACCTCTATGGCGAAGATTTTGACCCGCAGACCTGCTTTCTTCAGGGTGCTGGCAAGACCGGCGTATTTTTCGGTCTTGTAGATATGTGCTTCTTCCATTCTGCTTTCGTATGGCACAGTGAGTTCTATCAGAATCACTTGTTTCGAGGAGTCAGAGTGGAGAGCGATGTCTGGTCTCATGCCTGTCTTGCTGATGACATCTGGGTAATTTCTCCACTCTGGGAGGTCTGCTGTACACTCCCAGTCGACTGCTCCATCCAGAAGACCCTTTGGCAATGTGCTGGTTGTCATAGCCCTTTCGGGCCAGACCTGTTTCCCTCCTGCTTTGTAGAACGTTGTCATAGCAATTGGTGCGTTTGGGGTCATGGTTTTTTCGCTAACCACATCTGTGATCACTTTCAGAACTTGGTTGTGCCTCCATGTATACCTTCCTTGGGCTAGCGCTACTTTGCAAGAGCTTAGGACATGTTCCAAGGTTTGTTTCTTCTGACAGAGCGGACATGCTGGGTCGTCTGCTTTCCCCCATTTCACTAAGTTTGCATTCGAGGGGAGCAGGTCATATACAGATCTGAGGAGGAAGCTTATCCTTAGAGGAGCCATGTGCCACATATCGTTCCAGCTGAGACTTCTTTGGAGTGCACTGTCCCATGTTGTCCATTGCCCCTGTTGACCTTGCTGGACTGCCTTCTGCACTCTTTTGACATCTTCTTCTTCCTTCAACTCCTGTATGATCATGTCTCTTTTTTCCTTCCCTTTGGCTTTGGACCACCACTGCATTTTTGTTGCTCCCAGTCCCTGTCTGTTGGTTTGCGTGTGTCCAATTATTTCTTTGATGCTGAGGTTTCTCTTGGCATTGTTTACAGCCTCTTGGACTTTCCACTTTCTGCCAGTTCTCAGCTTTGGATGAACTGCTCTCACGATATTGTCCTCCGATTCCTCCAGCATGCTCAACAGTCTTGCTTTTCCAACTTTGTATTCCTCCACTATGGATTTCAGAGGTAGCTTCAGCATTGCTTGACGACAGTAGAATGCAACATCAGTGAGACCAGGTGGGACACCGAGCCATTTTCTTGTGTATTTGTTGATTTTGGCTTCCATTGCTTCGACTGTGCTGGTGCAAATGTCATAGATTAGCCATAAACCTTTCACAACTTGTACACACAAACACCCTCCCCATCTCACCCACTTCCAATCTTAACAGACTCCAATTTGTATCAGCCTGATTGAACTTTTAACCCTTTGACTCCCGCACCCTATCCCCTAACTGCAAAAACTTAACCCTTTGGCTCCCTCACCCTGTCCACCAGCTTCCTGAATGAAGCTGATGAATCGGATGAGGGAGTCAAAGGGTTAAATTTTTACTTTGCTAGCATGGTTGACAGTGCAGGATGCTGGTGGATAGGGTGAGGGAGTCAAAGGGTTAAAGATTCATAATATCAACAATGCATCAGTAATGACAGTGCTAATTTCAATGCTGCACCAGACTTTGCCATACTTACAAGGTGACAATATCTGCATTGGCAGTATCCACAGCGATGGCTAGAGGGTCCTGAAGCATAGAACACCCAGCAGTCAGCATGGTCACACAACACACTGATCCTTACACTACAACCAGCAATTACTGACCTTAAGGCTGATTACCACAGTATACAACAGTTTGTACATGTCTGATTGTGTTATCTCAATGTTGTGAAGCTTCACACTATACAGCAGCTTGTACATATGTCTGATAGTGTTATCTCAACTCTGTGAAGCCTCACACTATACAGCAGCTTGTACATAGGTCCTATTCTGTTATCTCAACTCTGTGAAGCCTCACACTATACAGCAGCTTGTACATAGGTCCTATTCTGTTATCTCAACTCTGTGAAGCCTCACACTATACAGCAGCTTGTACATAGGTCCTATTCTGTTATCTCAACTCTGTGAAGCCTCACACTATACAGCAGCTTGTACATAGGTCCTATTCTGTTATCTCAACTCTGTGAAGCCTCACACTATACAGCAGCTTGTACATAGGTCCTATTCTGTTATCTCAACTCTGTGAAGCCTCACACTATACAGCAGCTTGTACATAGGTCCTATTCTGTTATCTCAACTCTGTGAAGCCTTATACTATACAGCAACTTGTACATAGGTCCTATTCTGTTATCTTAACTCTGTGAAGCCTTATACTATACAGCAACTTGTACATATGTCTGATTCTGTTATCTCAACTCTGTGAAGCCTAATACTATACAGCAACTTGTACATAGGTCTGATAGTGTTATCTCAACTCTGTGAAGCCTTATACTATACAGCAACTTGTACATAGGTCTGATTGTGTTATCTCAACTCTGTGAAGCCTTATACTATACAGCAACTTGTACATAGGTCTGATTGTGTTATCTTAACTCTGTGAAGCCTTATACTATACAGCAGCTTGTACATAGGTCTGATTCTGTTATCTCAACTCTGTGAAGCCTTATACTATACAGCAACTTGTACATAGGTCTGATTGTGTTATCTCAACTCTGTGAAGCCTTATACTATACAGCAACTTGTACATAGGTCTGATTGTGTTATCTCAACTCTGTGAAGCCTTATACTATACAGCAACTTGTACATAGGTCTGATTGTGTTATCTCAACTCTGTGAAGCCTTATACTATACAGCAACTTGTACATAGGTCTGATTCTGTTATCTCAACTCTGTGAAGCCTTATACTATACAGCAACTTGTACATAGGTCTGATTGTGTTATCTCAACTCTGTGAAGCCTTATACTATACAGCAACTTGTACATAGGTCTGATTCTGTTATCTCAACTCTGTGAAGCCTTATACTATACAGCAACTTGTACATAGGTTGACACAAGACATATCATCAACTCTCTGTCCAATCACAATATGGCTCAACACATTTCTGAACCAACCCATCAAAAAGGTCACATTCTTGACTGGATCATTTCTCGTGATCACCACAATTCCGCTACTGACAACTGCTTAGTTCTTTCTACCCGTCTAACTTCAGCCCTTCCATCTGACCACTCTGCAATTCTCTGTTCTCTCGACATTTCTCCTCCTTCCCGTACCATGCGCACAGTGACTCGACGCAATCTCAAATCTATCGACCTCTCCACATTTTCATCTGATGCCTCCCGTCTCCTTTCTGAAAAGTCACATAACCTTGCCGATGAATTCTATACTACTCTCCACCATCTTCTGGACACTCATGCTCCAGCCACAACCCGTCTTTTACCTGACCGCCCCCCTACCCCTGGCTCACTCATGAGATTGCCTGTGCAAAATGTGCCCGCCGCAGAGCAGAGCGCCGTTGGCGCAAATCCAAACTCACTGTACACAGGCAACTTTTCCAAGCCTCTAAAACAAAAGTATCCACCCTCATTGCATCAGCAAAAACAAGCTATTTCCAAACCAAAATCCTGAATGCCCTTCTTCAAAAGAACTCTTTACAACCATGAATCATCTCCTTGGCACACGAAAAGATTTACCTCTCCCAACAAAACATACAAATGAAGAACTCCCATCTGTATTCTCCAAGTATTTCACCACCAAAATACAAACTCTTCGTGACAGGCTTGACAGGACACCCTGTCAACCATGCCCACCTGACCCTTCCTTCTCTGGCAGACCTCTTACTACTTTTACCCCAGTCTCACAAGAAGAAATTTTCAACACAATCAGATCCATGTCGTTCAAAACCTGCGAACTGGATCCTCTTCCAGGTTCTCTCTACTCCGACTGTCTCCCTACTCTCCTCCCATTCATCACTGACATCATCAACACTTCTCTTCAAACTGGAACTGTCCCAGATTCTTTCAAGTCTGCTATTGTTCACCCTCTCCTCAAGAAACACAATTTAGACCCAAATGAACTGAAAAATTATCGGCCTATGTCTAATCTCTCTTTCTTGTCGAAACTCCTTGAAAAAGTCGTCCTCAACCAGCTGAACTCTCACCTGTCTGCCAACAATCTCCTCAATCCTTTCCAGTCAGCCTACCGCCAGTGCCATAGCACTGAAACTGCCCTACTACACATTCTCAACAATCTCCTCCTTGCAACTGATACTGGCAAAGTCTCTCTCCTCACACTCCTTGATCTGTCTGCAGCCTTTGACACCATTGATCATGGTATTCTCCTTTCTAGACTTCATCATACTTTTGGCATCTCTGACATTGCTCTGTCCTGGTTCACTTCATACCTATCAAACAGAAAACAAACTGTTCTCATCAATGGCACTTACTCTCAACCTGCATACCTGACCTGTGGTGCTCCACAAGGATCTGTCCTTGGCCCTGTTCTTTTCACTCTTTACACCTCCCCCCTGTCCACCATCATCAACTCCCACTCTATAAAACACCACTTCTATGCTGATGACACCCAACTTCAAGACAGTGACTCACCTGATAATATACAGCGCCTGTTGACTCGCACCACTGAGTGTTACTCGGACATTAAGAACTGGATGACACACAATAAACTTCAGCTTAATGACGACAAGACAGAAGCTATCCTCATTGGCACCCGTCAGAAACTTTCTCAGCTGCCTCCTCTTTCTCTCCCATTATGTAACACATCAGTCCCAATTTCTGATTCAGCTAAAAACCTTGGTGTCTGCATTGACTCTACCCTGTCCATGAACAACTTTGTTTCTCAAACTGCCAGATCTTGCTACTATCATCTCCATCGTATAAGGCTGATCAGGAAGTATCTCTCTGTCGAAACAACTGCAAAACTCGTTCTCTCCTTCATAATGTCTCGCATTGACTATTGCAATTCACTCCTGTCTGGTCTTCCTGCCTCCACCATTCACATCCTACAGCGCATTCAAAACAATGCTGTACGCCTTGTACTCAAAAAGAAAAAAGCTGACCACATATCTCCTCTCCTGGCACAACTTCACTGGCTCCCTGTATCAAAGCGCATACAATACAAACTAGACACCATGTGCTACAAAAGCCTCAATAACGCAGCCCCCGATTACCTGTCAAGCCTACTTGAGATCTATGTTCCCTCACGTACCCTCCGCTCTGCCTCCGATCCTCTGACTTTTCGCTTTCCACGCACTAAGCTCAATACCTATGGTCCACGAGCCTTCTCTGTTTCTGGTCCACTCTCCTGGAACAAACTTCCTCTCTCAGTCCGTCAGCAACCTACTTTTGTCTCCTTCAAGTCCGCTCTCAAAACCCACCTTTTCTCCTCTGCATAAAATCCTAACCTCACTCAACCACCCCTCCCCCCTCTGCAGCCTGTCTCCGCTCGGAGGGGAATCACATGGTTATAATATATAATTGTATATGCTATGCTCTCTATAATTTTCCATTGCTTTTATTCTTGCTTTTATTGCTTTTATTCTTTCTCCCCATTTATAGCCATGCGTGTGTGTGTGTGTGTGTGTGTGTGCGTGTGTGTGCGTGCGTGCGTGCGTGTGTGTCTGCTTCAGTGCTTAGATTTGATTTTATCAAGATTTTGCGCTATATAAATATTGTAATTATTATTGTGTTATCTCAACTCTGTGAAGCCTTATACTATACAGCAACTTGTACATAGGTCTGATTGTGTTATCTCAACTCTGTGAAGCCTTATACTATACAGCAACTTGTACATAGGTCTGATAGTGTTATCTCAACTCTGTGAAGCCAAATACTATACAGCAGCTTGTACATAGGTCCTATTCTGTTATCTCAACTCTGTGAAGCCTCACACTATACAGCAGCTTGTACATAGGTCCTATTCTGTTATCTCAACTCTGTGAAGCCTAATACTATACAGCAGCTTGTACATAGGTCTGATTCTGTTATCTCAACTCTGTGAAGCCTCACACTATACAGCAGCTTGTACATAGGTCTGATTCTGTTATCTCAACTCTGTGAAGCCTAATACTATACAGCAGCTTGTACATAGGTCCTATTCTGTTATCTCAATTCTGTGAAGCCTTATACTATACAGCAACTTGTACATATGTCTGATTGTGTTATCTCAACTCTGTGAAGCCTTATACTATACAGCAACTTGTACATATGTCTGATTGTGTTATCTCAACTCTGTGAAGCCTTATACTATACAGCAACTTGTACATATGTCTGATAGTGTTATCTCAACTCTGTGAAGCCTTATACTATACAGCAACTTGTACATAGGTCTGATTGTGTTATCTCAACTCTGTGAAGCCTTATACTATACAGCAACTTGTACATAGGTCTGATTGTGTTATCTCAACTCTGTGAAGCCAAATACTATCTGAAACAAATCTAACTCCAGCATTGAAGCAAACAGCAAACAGAAACTGTCTTGTTTTGATGATCACATATATATTCTCATTCCATTTTCATGCCAAGCCTTATGCTGATAAACTGTAAGTGTTGTACAAGCTATTTCTCACAGCTGAGTGATGGACTGAAATTTATTTGGATACAAATTCTTCAATACTGAAATGTAACATGTGTGAATATCAACTGCATAATTCTGACTTTTCACAACAGAATAATGACAATGCACAACCTTTATAATTAAATAACCAACACTTGTGACACAGCAGTGTAGACAGCGGTAAGAATCCTAACACTGACCTGTCCAAAAGCATCTTTCACTGTGTGGTCAGCTCCTCGCTTCAAGAACTGGCAAACTTGACTGCAATGACACCAACACG
>JAPXFY010000015.1:84353308-84405808 GCA_030674185.1 Monoplex corrugatus
CACATAAAGTTATGATGGAACAACAGCATGGTAAGTAATAACGACTATCTGCTCTGTAATTTCTGATGAAAACATCAAACACATCATCCACCTAGAGAAATGCCGGTGGCTTTGAACATTGTGCCAGTTGTGGACAGCAGTGTTGATGTAAAGAGACAATTGTTAACTACGTTGCCATGTATAAAACTCGTGTAAGACTAAACACTGACATGGGGTAAAGATACTATGGGATTTGTGGTAAAAAGACAGATAACTAACTGTATCTTTATAATGTACATCCATCTACACTGTCCTGTATGGGATAACGTCATCTGGCAAGTGAAAATACTTCACCTGAAATAAACAGTCATTGAAATGGTGATGGTGATGGTGATGGGGCAAAGTGTTTGGCATCATTCACAAGCCACATATTTTTGCTGAAGTCAAAAGATACTAAAACATGACTTGACAGCCTTTCAGCATAGTGATTTGTGTAGTGGACAGACCACAACAAACAACAACAACAAACCTTCAGCATAGTGATTTGTGCAGTGGACAGACCACAACAAACAACAACAACAACAAACCTTCAGCATAGTGATTTGTGTAGTGGACAGACCACAACAAACAACAACAACAAACCTTCAGCATAGTGATTTGTGTAGTGGACAGACCACAACAAACAACAACAACAAACCTTCAGCATAGTGATTTGTGTAGTGGACAGACCACAACAAACAACAACAAACCTTCAGCATAGTGATTTGTGTAGTGGACAGACCACAACAAACAACAACAACAAACCTTCAGCATAGTGATTTGTGTAGTGGACAGACCACAACAAACAACAACAACAAACCTTCAGCATAGTGATTTGTGTAGTGGACAGACCACAACAAACAACAACAAACCTTCAGCATAGTGATTTGTGTAGTGGACAGACCACAACAACAACAACAAACCTTCAGCATAGTGATTTGTGCAGTGGACAGACCACAACAAACAACAACAACAAACCTTCAGCATAGTGATTTGTGTAGTGGACAGACCACAACAAACAACAACAAACCTTCAGCATAGTGATTTGTGCAGTGGACAGACCACAACAAACAACAACAAACCTTCAGCATAGTGATTTGTGTAGTGGACAGACCACAACAAAACAACAACAAAACCTTCAGCATAGTGATTTGTGTAGTGGACAGACCACAACAAACAACAACAAACCTTCAGCATAGTGATTTGTGTAGTGGACAGACCACAACAAACAACAACAAACCTTCAGCATAGTGATTTGTGTAGTGGACAGACCACAACAACAACAAACCTTCAGCATAGTGATTTGTGTAGTGGACAGACCACAACAAACAACAACAACAAACCTTCAGCATAGTGATTTGTGTAGTGGACAGACCACAACAACAACAAACCTTCAGCATAGTGATTTGTGTAGTGGACAGACCACAACAAACAACAACAACAAACCTTCAGCATAGTGATTTGTGTAGTGGACAGACCACAACAACAACAACAAACCTTCAGCATAGTGATTTGTGTAGTGGACAGACCACAACAACAACAAACCTTCAGCATAGTGATTTGTGTAGTGGACAGACCACAACAAACAACAACAAACCTTCAGCATAGTGATTTGTGTAGTGGACAGACCACAACAACAACAACAACAAACCTTCAGCATAGTGATTTGTGTAGTGGACAGACCACAACAAACAACAACAAACCTTCAGCATAGTGATTTGTGTAGTGGACAGACCACAACAAACAACAACAACAAACCTTCAGCATAGTGATTTGTGCAGTGGACAGACCACAACAACAAAAAACCTTCAGCATAGTGATTTGTGTAGTGGACAGACCACAACAACAACAACAAACCTTCAGCATAGTGATTTGTGCAGTGGACAGACCACAACAAACAACAACAACAAACCTTCAGCATAGTGATTTGTGTAGTGGGACAAGACCCAACACAACAAAAACAACAACAACAAACCTTCAGCATAGTGATTTGTGTAGTGGACAGACCACAACAAACAACAACAAACCTTCAGCATAGTGATTTGTGTAGTGGACAGACCACAACAAACAACAACAAACCTTCAGCATAGTGATTTGTGTAGTGGACAGACCACAACAAACAACAACAAACCTTCAGCATAGTGATTTGTGTAGTGGACAGACCACACAACAACAACAAACCTTCAGCATAGTGATTTGTGTAGTGGACAGACCACAACAACCAACAACAAACCTTCAGCATAGTGATTTGTGTAGTGGACAGACCACAACAAACAACAACAACAAACCTTCAGCATAGTGATTTGTGTAGTGGACAGACCAAAACCAACAACAACAACAAACCTTCAGCATAGTGATTTGTGTAGTGGACAGACCACAACAAACAACAACAAACCTTCAGCATAGTGATTTGTGTAGTGGACAGACCACAACAAACAACAACAAACCTTCAGCATAGTGATTTGTGTAGTGGACAGACCACAACAAACAACAACAACAAACCTTCAGCATAGTGATTTGTGCAGTGGACAGACCACAACAAACAACAACAAACCTTCAGCATAGTGATTTGTGCAGTGGACAGACCACAACAAACAACAACAACAAACCTTCAGCATAGTGATTTGTGTAGTGGACAGACCACAACAACAACAACAACAAACCTTCAGCATAGTGATTTGTGCAGTGGACAGACCACAACAAACAACAACAAACCTTCAGCATAGTGATTTGTGCAGTGGACAGACCACAACAAACAACAACAACAAACCTTCAGCATAGTGATTTGTTTAGTGGACAGACCCAAACAAACAACAAAACCTTCAGCATAGTGATTTGTGTAGTGGACAGACCACAACAAACAACAACAACAAACCTTCAGCATAGTGATTTGTTTAGTGGACAGACCACAACAAACAACAACAAACCTTCAGCATAGTGATTTGTTTAGTGGACAGACCACAACAAACAACAACAAACCTTCAGCATAGTGATTTGTTTAGTGGACAGACCACAACAAACAACAACAAACCTTCAGCATAGTGATTTGTGCAGTGGACAGACCACAACAAACAACAACAAACCTTCAGCATAGTGATTTGTGCAGTGGACAGACCACAACAACAACAACAACAAACCTTCAGCATAGTGATTTGTGTAGTGGACAGACCACAACAACAACAACAACAAACCTTCAGCATAGTGATTTGTGTAGTGGACAGACCAAAACAAACAACAACAAACCTTCAGCATAGTGATTTGTGTAGTGGACAGACCACAACAAACAAAAAACAACAAACCTTCAGCATAGTGATTTGTGTAGTGGACAGACCACAACAAACAACAACAACAAACCTTCAGCATAGTGATTTGTGCAGTGGACAGACCACAACAAACAACAAAAACAAACCTTCAGCATAGTGATTTAATAATAATAATAATAATTACAATATTTATATAGCGCAAAATCTTTCAGTTCATTTGGGTCTAAATTGTGTTTCTTAAGGAGAGGGTGAACAATAGCAGACTTGAAAGAATCTGGGACAGTTCCAGTTTGAAGAGAAGTGTTGATGATGTCAGTGATGAATGGGAGGAGAGTAGGGAGACAGTCGGGAGTAGAGAGAACCTGGAAGAGGATCCAGTTCGCAGGTTTTGAACGACATGGATGTGATTGTGCAGTGGACAGACCAAAACAAACAACAAAAACAAACAACAAAAATGACAAAACTTGTCCTTACTGTCCAACTCACACCCATCCTCAATCGAACAAGGCCAAATTTTCATGATGATGATAATGACAACAGTGATGATGATGATAATTACTCACAGTCTCATGACTTACAATGCTGACAGTGAAGATGATAATGGCATCAGTGATGATGACAATAATGACGACAGTGATGATAATGACATCAGTGATGACAATAATAATGACAGTGATGATAATGATGACATCAGTGATAATGATGACAGTGATGATAATGATGTGCTCACAGTCTCATGACTTATAATGAATACAGTGATGATGATAATAATGACATCAGTGATGACGATCATGACAGTGATGATGACAATGACAACAGTGATGATGATAGTAACAACAGTGATGATGACAATGACAACAGTGATGATGATAATGATGACATCAGTGATGATGATGATAATGATGACAATGATATACTCACAGTCTCCACAGCCTTCATGATAGGAGTCTTCATGTCATCGTCAGGGTTCACCCAGTTGGGGTCAGCTCCATTGGCCAGGGCGTCTGACATGACCGGCAAGTTCCTGGCCTCCGCCGCTTTGTACAGCAGCAGGTTGGGGTCCAGCTTGCTCATGTCTTCCCATGATGTCGTTGTGGCTTCCCCCACCCCCTCCTCTCCTGCCGAGTCGTCAGAACTCTCCAACTCCAGATCTGGGATAAAGTGCAGCTAACGGAATAAGCCTCTGTTTGCTTTGGGCTGTGATTATCACATCTTGCTGATTACTCAGGTTACTGATGATATTATGGCATTTCTAAATGAGTCTGAAAGTTTTCATCAGGTATATAAAGAGGCAAACATATCACTCACTATTCATAACAATATAAACTAAAAAAATCTATGTAAAAGTACACAGATGAAAATGTTAGTGCAATCAGAATATGTAACAGTAAGAGGACACACACACACTTACATGTTTTTGTCAGATTTATTCTCACTGCCCTTACAGCTACATGATGTGGTCTGTTCTCACTGCCCTTACAGCTATATGTGGTCTGTTCTCACTGCCCTTACAGCTATATGTGGTCTGTTCTCACTGCCCTTACAGCTATATGTGGTCTGTTCTCACTGCCCTTACAGCTATATGTGGTCTGTTATCACTACCCTTACAGCTATATGTGGTCTGTTCTCACTGCCCTTACAGCTATATGTGGTCTGTTATCACTGCCCTTACAGCTATATGTGGTCTGTTATCACTGCCCTTACAGCTATATGTGGTCTGTTATCACTGCCCTTACAGCTATATGTGGTCTGTTATCACTGCCCTTACAGCTATATGTGGTCTGTTCTCACTGCCCTTACAGCTATATGTGGTCTGTTATCACCGCCCTTACAGCTATATGTGGTCTGTTATCACCGCCCTTACAGCTATATGTGGTCTGTTATCACTGCCCTTACAGCTATATGATGTGGTCTGTTCTTACTGCCCTTACAGCTATATGTGGTCTGTTATCACTGCCCTTACAGCTATATGTGGTCTGTTCTCTATGATGTGGTCTGTTCTTACTGCCCTTACAGCTATATGTGGTCTGTTATCACTGCCCTTACAGCTATATGATGTGGTCTGTTCTCACTGCCCTTACAGCTATATGTGGTCTGTTATCACTGCCCTTACAGCTATATGTGGTCTGTTATCACTGCCCTTACAGCTATATGATGTGGTCTGTTCTCACTGCCCTTACAGTATATGTGGTCTGTTCTCACTGCCCTTACAGCTATATGTGGTCTGTTATCACTGCCCTTACAGCTATATGATGTGGTCTGTTCTCACTGCCCTTACAGCTATATGTGGTCTGTTATCACTGCCCTTACAGCTATATGATGTGGTCTGTTCTCACTGCCCTTACAGCTATATGTGGTCTGTTCTCACTGCCCTTACAGCTACATGATGTGGTCTGTTCTTACTGCCCTTACAGCTATATGATGTGGTCTGTTCTCACTGCCCTTACAGCTATATGATGTGGTGTTCTCACTGCCCTTACAGCTATATGATGTGGTCTGTTCTCACTGCCCTTACAGCTATATGATGTGGTCTGTTCTTACTGCCCTTACAGCTATATGATGTGGTCTGTTCTTACTGCCCTTACAGCTATATGATGTGGTCTGTTCTCACTGCCCTTACAGCTATATGATGTGGTCTGTTCTCACTGCCCTCACAGCTATATGATGTGGTCTGTTCTCACTGCCCTTACAGCTATATGATGTGGTCTGTTCTCACTGCCCTTACAGCTATATGATGTGGTCTGTTCTCACTGCCCTTACAGCTATATGATGTGGTCTGTTCTCACTGCCCTTACAGCTATATGATGTGGTCTGTTCTCACTGACCTTACAGCTATATGATGTGGTGTTCTTACTGCCCTTACAGCTATATGATGTGGTCTGTTCTCACTGCCCTTACAGCTATATGATGTGGTGTTTCTTACTGCCCTTACAGCTGTATGATGTGGTCTGTTATCACTGCCCTTACAGCTATATGTGGTCTGTTCTCACTGCCCTTACAGTTATATGATGTGGTCTGTTCTTACTGCCCTTACAGGTATATGATGTGGTCTGTTCTCACTGCCCTTACAGCTATATGATGTGGTCTGTTCTTACTGACCTTACAGCTATATGATGTGGTCTGTTCTCACTGCCCTTACAGCTATATGATGTGGTCTGTTCTTACTGCCCTTACAGCTATATGATGTGGTCTGTTCTCACTGCCCTTACAGCTATATGAGGTGGTCTGTTCTCACTGCCCTTACAGCTATATGATGTGGTCTGTTCTTACTGCCCTTACAGCTATATGAGGTGGTCTGTTCTCACTGCCCTTACAGCTATATGAGGTGGTCTGTTCTTACTACCCTTACAGCTATATGATGTGGTCTGTTCTTACTGCCCTTACAGCTATATGTGGTCTGTTCTCACTGCCCTTACAGCTATATGTGGTCTGTTCTCACTGCCCTTACAGCTATATGATGGTGTTCTTACTGCCCTTACAGCTATATGATGTGGTCTGTTCTTACTGCCCTTACAGCTATATGATGTGGTCTGTTCTTACTGCCCTTACAGCTATATGTGGTCTGTTCTCACTGCCCTTACAGCTATATGATGTGGTCTGTTCTCACTGCCCTTACAGCTATATGATGTGGTCTGTTCTTACTGCCCTTACAGCTATATGATGTGGTCTGTTCTTACTGCCCTTACAGCTATATGTGGTCTGTTCTCACTGCCCTTACAGCTATATGATGTGGTCTGTTATCACTGCCCTTACAGCTATATGATGTGGTCTGTTCTTACTGCCCTTACAGTTATATGATGTGGTCTGTTCTCACTGCCCTTACAGCTATATGTGGTCTGTTCTCACTGCCCTTACAGCTATATGATGTGGTCTGTTCTCACTGCCCTCACAGCTATATGATGTGGTCTGTTCTCACTGCCCTTACAGCTATATGATGTGGTCTGTTCTCACTGCCCTTACAGCTATATGATGTGGTGTTCTCACTGCCCTCACAGCTATATGATGTGGTCTGTTCTCACTGCCCTTACAGCTATATGATGTGGTCTGTTCTCACTGCCCTTACAGCTATATGATGTGGTCTGTTCTCACTGCCCTCACAGCTATGATGTGGTCTGTTCTCACTGCCCTTACAGCTATATGATGTGGTCTGTTCCCACTGCCCTTACAGCTATATGTGGTCTGTTCTCGCTGCCCTTACAGCTATATGATGTGATCTGTTCTCACTGCCCTTACAGCTATATGATGTGGTCTGTTCTCACTGCCCTTACAGCTATATGATGTGGTCTGTTCTCACTGCCCTTACAGCTATATGTGGTCTGTTCTCACTGCCCTCACAGCTATATGATGTGGTCTGTTCTCACTGCCCTTACAGCTATATGTGGTCTGTTCTCACTGCCCTTACAGCTATATGATGTGGTCTGTTCTCAATGCCCTCACAGCTATATGATGTGGTCTGTTCTCACTGCCCTTACAGCTATATGTGGTCTGTTCTCACTGCCCTTACAGCTATATGATGTGGTCTGTTCTCACTGCCCTTACAGCTATATGATGTGGTCTGTTCTCACTGCCCTTACAGCTATATGATGTGATCTGTTCTCACTGCCCTTACAGCTATATGATGTGGTCTGTTCTTACTGCCCTTACAGCTATATGATGTGGTCTGTTCTCACTGCCCTTACAGCTATATGATGTGGTCTGTTCTCACTGCCCTTAGAGCTACATGTGGTTTGTTCAAAGGTAAGGTATGCTTCACAAGTTTACATCCCAAACAGTAAGTCTTTTTCCTCAATAATTTTATCCTCTTGTCCTATGACATGTCATGACATGCACCAAACACTAAGTCACCGTACATCTGTCAGCTAACATCTTGTATTATGACCGCCACACACAATGTCCTCTCAAACCACGGTGAACAGTATTCTGACCACTACCACTTGAAAGCTGGTCAACTCTAATGCAACAGTCTTGGTTTCGCTCAATCATAACACAAACTTTGTGACTATAATACAATATCTGAATTTGGATTTAACCGCAAAATAACATTTATTCCAACATCTATCAGCATGTCTTTATAATGACAATAAGACTGTGATCCTAACTTCTTCATACAATTGAATAAATACAACTAATCTGATTATTAGAACTACTCTAATCTGCTGGCTTGAATTCAAAATAACATTTCAATCGTGTTCACCATATGTTACATAATATCCAACAGTTTTCTGTCCCCTCCCAACTGTTTAACTCTACGTACATGTATACGCATTTATTCTCCTCTCTCTCTCTCTCTCTCTCTCGCATGCACACACACCACACACACACACACACACACACACACACGCGCGCACATTCTGACTAGAAGTCACCACTACAAAGAGCACCAGGCAAAAGCTGCTATCATTATAAGCAGTCTGGCTCCAAGTTGTTAGACAAAAAGCCCCAAGCAGAATAACACAAATAAATGTCTCCCTGAACACAGAAAAAAAAACAGTAAGAAAATACCGCAACCACCAACAAGCACACACCTACTCAGAAGCCAAATTGGAAAAGAACTGAAAAAATGTCATCAGGAATTAAGCACACAGAAAGTTATGTTACTAAAATGATGTTGGCTAAAACAAACTGAAGCGAAATTAGATTTGTTGAATCTTCACTTCATTTCTACAATAATCATGTGACTATTAATTGCCTCTTCAATTAAAACGAAACAAACAATAAATAACGTTTCTTTAGACACCAGGGAACTAATCAAGAGTTCCTGCTTTATGCATAATGAACCAAACAGAATTATTTCCCTTATATTTTTTTTCTTCATGGGTTTATGTGCAGGCTTAAGGTTTTGTGCCATGATCACCATACACGCGGCATCTGTGACGTTAGTGCATATGGAATTCATTCCGAGCGCGGAGACGTCGTCTTGAGAAACTGAAACTGAATCTGTTTCTCTCTACACCTCATAATGTGACTTATCTTCAGTCTGTGGCAAATGAAAGTACATCATGCCCAGTCAATGTAGGAATCTTAGGCACACGCAGGTTTTCCATAATGCTGAGAAATTCCAATTACACATTTTATCATATATGAAGACATACACAGGTATCATGGTTTAACCTGAATGAAAACAATAACAATGCATTTATTTTTAAAATGAGAAAGATTAAGTAATCGTGAGCAACAATACCAAAATACCAACAGCAATTTAGATTTACAAAAAAGTGTAGGAGCTCACCTCCCCCTCCTTCCCCATCTGACACACAAGAACCACTGTGCAACTGGTCGACAAGTATGACTACAAAATACACAGAGAGACTAACACTACATCAACACTATTTCTGTCAGCTGGTCGACAAGTACTACAAATACAAAGAAACACTACATCAACACTATTTCTGTCAGCTGGTCGACAAGTACTACAAATACAAAGAAACACTACATCATGTCTGACAACTGGTCGACAAGTACTACAAATACAAAGAAACACTACATCAACACTATTTCTGTCAGCTGGTCGACAAGTACTACAATACAAAGAAACACTACATCATGTCTGTCAGCTGGTCGACAAGTACTACAAATACAAAGAAACACTACATCATGTCTGTCAGCTGGTCGACAAGTACTACAAATACAAAGAAACACTACATCATGTCTGTCAGCTGGTCGACAAGTACTACAATACAAAGAAACACTACATCATGTCTGACAACTGGTCGACAAGTACTACAAATACAAAGAAACACTACATCAACACTATTTCTGTCAGCTGGTCGACAAGTACTACAAATACAAATACAAAGAAACACTACATCATGTCTGTCAGCTGGTCGACAAGTACTACAAATACAAAGAAACACTACATCAACACTATTTCTGTCAGCTGGTCGACAAGTACTACAATTACAAAGAAACACTACATCAACACTATTTCTGTCAGCTGGTCGACAAGTACTACAAATACAAAGAAACACTACATCAACACTATTTCTGTCAGCTGGTCGACAAGTACTACAAATACAAATACTAAGAAACACTACATCATGTCTGTCAGCTGGTCGACAAGTACTACAATTACAAAGAAACACTACATCAACACTATTTCTGACAGCTGGTCGACAAGTACTACAATTACAAAGAAACACTACATCAACACTATTTCTGTCAGCTGGTCGAAAAGTACTACAATTACAAAGAAACACTACATCAACACTATTTCTGTCAGCTGGTCGACAAGTACTACAAATACAAAGAAACACTACATCAACACTATTTCTGTCAGCTGGTCGACAAGTACTACAATTACAAAGAAACACTACATCAACACTATTTCTGTCAGCTGGTCGACAAGTACTACAATTACAAAGAAACACTACATCAACACTATTTCTGTCAGCTGGTCGACAAGTACTACAAATACAAAGAAACACTACATCAACACTATTTCTGTCAGCTGGTCGACAAGTACTACAAATACAAATACTAAGAAACACTACATCATGTCTGTCAGCTGGTCGACAAGTACTACAATACAAATACAAAGAAACACTACATCATGTCTGTCAGCTGGTCGACAAGTACTACAATACAAATACAAAGAAACACTACATCAACACTATTTCTGTCAGCTGGTCGACAAGTACTACAATTACAAAGAAACACTACATCAACACTATTCTGACAGCTGGTCGACAAGTACTACAATTACAAAGAAACACTACATCAACACTATTTCTGTCAGCTGGTCGACAAGTACTACAAATACAAAGAAACACTACATCAACACTATTCTGACAGCTGGTCGACAAGTACTACAATTACAAAGAAACACTACATCAACACTATTTCTGTCAGCTGGTCGACAAGTACTACAAATACAAAGAAACACTACATCAACACTATTTCTGTCAGCTGGTCGACAAGTACTACAAATACAAATACAAAGAAACACTACATCATGTCTGTCAGCTGGTCGACAAGTACTACAAATACAAAGAAACACTACATCAACACTATTTCTGTCAGCTGGTCGACAAGTACTACAATTACAAAGAAACACTACATCAACACTATTCTGACAGCTGGTCGACAAGTACTACAATTACAAAGAAACACTACATCAACACTATTTCTGTCAGCTGGTCGACAAGTACTACAAATACAAGAGTGATATGAACGTATACATGGACTGACACAGCTGTACACAAACACTTAAGTGGACACAAATGTGACATGGATTTAAGTAAATACAAGAGTGATATGAAAACATGTACATGGATTTGATGCTGACATATGCAAAAGATTATGCTGACACAGAAATGACATGGATAAAAAATGACAACAGTGATATGCAGATATAAATGGATTGATGCAGATGTACACAAAACATTATACTGAAAGAATGACATAGTTATACAGACATATCCACAAAATGACAACACAGAGATACTGATCTGTATATGGGCTGATGTTGATGTGTACAAAACATTATGTTGATATAAAAATGACATGGATATGCATAATAAAATGACAACAGAGAGATATGAATGAACAAACACCAGACAGTTGATATTAAAATGACCTGTTTGTATTCAACAGACACAAAGACCAACATGAATGTATACAGGGACTTTTGTACACAACAGACAGATGTGGACGATGAAGTGATCGATGTCCAATGTGGACGATGAAGTGATCAATGTCCAACGTGGATGATGAAGTGATTGATGTCCAACAGATCTCTGACAGGACAACAACACAACACACACAGGTGATGGTCAAACCATAATTACGTTCAGTAGTCTATAAAAGTGCTACCACACCACACAGTTACATGTGCCACTACATTCAACAACACTTTGTGCAAGAAGCAAAGCGCTGTGCAAGACATATTGTTCTTTCTGATTGTGCAACAGAAGCAATGTGCACCAACTCACCACCAAGATCAGTCAATGTTTCTACAAAATGTCATGATGATGTTATTGGTAACATTTCTACATTACAACCACATATTATCACACAATCTGCCGCACTTTTCTTCTGGTAAATGTTTAGGTCTCAACCCCAAATTTTTCATGGCCCACAAAGACACTGTATTTCTAATCAGAAGGTCCGAGTTTGAACCTGCCTGGGTGACACTTGTGTTTAAATAGCGGACATTTTGCCATCCCCTCAGATGATGAACCTGCCTGGGTGACACTTGTGTGTAAAAAGCGGACATTTTGCCATCCCCTCAGATGATGAACCTGCCTGGGTGACACTTGTGTACATGACGGACATTTTGCCATCCCCTCAGATGATGAACCTGCCTGGGTGACACTTGTGTGTAAAAAGCGGACATTTTGCCATCCCCTCAGATGATGAACTTGCCTGGTGACACTTGTGTGTAAATAGCGGACATTTTGCCATCCCTTCAGATGATGAACCTGCCTGGGTGACACTTGTGTTTAAATAGCGGACATTTTGCCATCCCCTCAGATGATGAACCTGCCTGGTGACACTTGTGTTTAAATAGCGGACATTTTGCCATCCCCTCAGATGATGAACCTGCCTGGGTGACACTTGTGTGTAAAAAGCGGACATTTTGCCATCCCCTCAGATGATGAACCTGCCTGGGTGACACTTGTGTACATGACGGACATTTTGCCATCCCCTCAGATGATGAACCTGCCTGGGTGACACTTGTGTGTAAAAAGCGGACATTTTGCCATCCCCTCAGATGATGAACTTGCCTGGTGACACTTGTGTGTAAATAGCGGACATTTTGCCATCCCTTCAGATGATGAACCTGCCTGGGTGACACTTGTGTTTAAATAGCGGACATTTTGCCATCCCCTCAGATGATGAACCTGCCTGGTGACACTTGTGTACATGGCGGACATTTTGCCATCCCCTCAGACGACCATGTATGTGCCCCACCATGGGGATGCTGGGTTTCTGTCATTATAAACAGTATTCATACCTTCAGGAAATTCTGTCCTAGAGATTTCCTCCATTTCACTCAGTTTGTTTCTGTCTTTGTCTCTTTGATCACATTTTCCTTTCTACTGTCTGTCTGTCTTACCAGTCCAATCATCTCTTTTCCTTTCTACTTTCTGTCTGTCTTACCAGTCCAATCATCTCTTTTCCTTTCTACTTTCTGTTTGCCTTACCAGTCCAATCATCTCTATTCCTTTCTACTTTCTGTCTGCCTTACCAGTCCAATCATCTCTATTCCTTTCTACTTTCTGTCTGCCTTACCAGTCCAATCATCTCTTTTCCTTTCTACTGTCTGTCTGCCTTACCAGTCCAATCATCTCTTTTCCTTTCTACTTTCTGTCTGCCTTACCAGTCCAATCATCTCTATTCCTTTCTACTGTCTGTCTGCCTTACCAGTCCAATCATCTCTATTCCTTTCTACTTTCTGTCTGCCTTACCAGTCCAATCATCTCTTTTCCTTTCTACTGTCTGTCTGCCTTACCAGTCCAATCATCTCTATTCCTTTCTACTTTCTGTCTGTCTTACCAGTCCAATCATCTCTATTCCTTTCTACTTTCTGTCTGTCTTACCAGTCCAATCATCTCTTTTCCTTTCTACTTTCTGTCTGTCTTACCAGTCCAATCATCTCTTTTCCTTTCTACTTTCTGTCTGTCTTACCAGTCCAATCATCTCTTTTCCTTTCTACTGTCTGTCTGTCTTACCAGTCCAATCATCTCTTTTCCTTTCTATTTTCTGTCTGTCTGTCTTACCAGTCCAATCATCTCTTTTCCTTTCTATTTTCTGTCTGCCTTACCAGTCCAATCATCTCTTTTCCTTTCTATTTTCTGTCTGTCTTACCAGTCCAATCATCTCTTTTCCTTTCTACTTTCTGTCTGTCTTACCAGTCCAATCATCTCTTTTCCTTTCTACTTTCTGTCTGTCTTACCAGTCCAATCATCTCTTTTCCTTTCTACTTTCTGTCTGTCTTACCAGTCCAATTATCTCTTTTCCTTTCTATTTTCTGTCTGTCTTACCAGTCCAATCATCTCTATTCCTTTCTACTGTCTGTCTGCCTTACCAGTCCAATCATCTCTTTTCCTTTCTATTTTCTGTCTGTCTTACCAGTCCAATCATCTCTTTTCCTTTCTACTTTCTGTCTGTCTTACCAGTCCAATCATCTCTTTTCCTTTCTACTTTCTGTCTGTCTTACCAGTCCAATTATCTCTTTTCCTTTCTACTTTCTGTCTGTCTTACCAGTCCAATTATCTCTATTCCTTTCTATTTTCTGTCTGCCTTACCAGTCCAATCATCTCTTTTCCTTTCTACTGTCTGTCTGCCTTACCAGTCCAATCATCTCTTTTCCTTTCTACTCTGTCTGTCTTACCAGTCCAATCATATCTTTTCCTTTCTACTGTCTGTCTGCCTTACCAGTCCAATCATCTCTTTTCCTTTCTACTGTCTGTCTGCCTTACCAGTCCAATCATCTCTTTTCCTTTCTACTGTCTGTCTTACCAGTCCAATCATCTCTTTTCCTTTCTACTCTGTCTGTCTGTCTTACCAGTCCAATCATCTCTTTTCCTTTCTACTTTCTGTCTGTCTTACCAGTCCAATCATCTCTATTCCTTTCTACTCTGTCTGTCTGTCTTACCAGTCCAATCATCTCTTTTCCTTTCTACTCTGTCTGTCTGTCTTACCAGTCCAATCATCTCTTTTCCTTTCTACTTTCTGTCTGTCTTACCAGTCCAATCATCTCTTTTCCTTTCTACTGTCTGTCTTACCAGTCCAATCATCTCTTTTCCTTTCTACTTTCTGTCTGTCTTACCAGTCCAATCATCTCTTTTCCTTTCTACTGTCTGTCTTACCAGTCCAATCATCTCTTTTCCTTTCTACTGTCTGTCTTACCAGTCCAATCATCTCTTTTCCTTTCTACTGTCTGTCTGTCTTACCAGTCCAATCATCTCTTTTCCTTTCTACTTTCTGTCTGTCTTACCAGTCCAATCATCTCTTTTCCTTTCTACTGTCTGTCTGTCTTACCAGTCCAATCATCTCTTTTCCTTTCTACTTTCTGTCTGTCTGTCTTACCAGTCCAATCATCTCTTTTCCTTTCTATTTTCTGTCTGCCTTACCAGTCCAATCATCTCTTTTCCTTTCTACTTTCTGTCTGTCTTACCAGTCCAATCATCTCTTTTCCTTTCTACTGTCTGTCTTACCAGTCCAATCATCTCTTTTCCTTTCTACTTTCTGTCTGTCTTACCAGTCCAATCATCTCTTTTCCTTTCTACTGTCTGTCTGTCTTACCAGTCCAATCATCTCTTTTCCTTTCTACTTTCTGTCTGTCTTACCAGTCCAATCATCTCTTTTCCTTTCTATTTTCTGTCTGCCTTACCAGTCCAATCATCTCTTTTCCTTTCTACTTTCTGTCTGTCTTACCAGTCCAATCATCTCTTTTCCTTTCTACTTTCTGTCTGCCTTACCAGTCCAATAATCTCTTTTCCTTTCTACTTTCTGTCTGTCTTACCAGTCCAATCATCTCTTTTCCTTTCTACTTTCTGTCTGTCTTACCAGTCCAATCATCTCTTTTCCTTTCTATTTTCTGTCTGTCTTACCAGTCCAATCATCTCTTTTCCTTTCTACTTTCTGTCTGCCTTACCAGTCCAATAATCTCTTTTCCTTTCTACTTTCTGTCTGTCTTACCAGTCCAATCATCTCTTTTCCTTTCTACTTTCTGTCTGTCTTACCAGTCCAATTATCTCTATTCCTTTCTACTGTCTGTCTGCCTTACCAGTCCAATTATCTCTTTTCCTTTCTACTTTCTGTCTGTCTTACCAGTCCAATCATCTCTTTTCCTTTCTACTTTCTGTCTGTCTTACCAGTCCAATCATCTCTATTCCTTTCTACTTTCTGTCTGCCTTACTAGTCCAATCATCTCTTTTCCTTTCTACTGTCTGTCTGCCTTACCAGTCCAATCATCTCTTTTCCTTTCTACTTTCTGTTTGCCTTACCAGTCCAATCATCTCTTTTCCTTTCTACTTTCTGTCTGCCTTACCAGTCCAATCATCTCTTTTCCTTTCTACTGTCTGTCTGCCTTACCAGTCCAATCATCTCTTTTCCTTTCTACTTTCTGTCTGCCTTACCAGTCCAATCATCTCTTTTCCTTTCTACTTTCTGTTTGCCTTACCAGTCCAATCATCTCTATTCCTTTCTACTTTCTGTCTGCCTTACCAGTCCAATCATCTCTATCTTTTCAAAACAATTGTTGCACTGTTTTCTCTTTTCCTCCCCACCTAGGTCAGAATATGCAGACTGTGCAGCATCATCATTTTGCCCGCACAGTGTGGACCAGACCCGATGTGCACACAGCTATAGAACTAAACTAAACATTCTGTGCAAGGATACATTGACCATTTGAGACATGACCTAGCTTGAACACTGGGTTTTGCACAGACTTAAGGAGTCTGCCAGATTACCACTGACACATCTGGTAAGAGCACATCAGGAATTGTCGGAGGATTCATCTTGAATAAAGTGAAATTCCTGTAAGCAAAACCATGGTGGCCGGCAGGTACAGAACCAGCCAAGCATCATACCATGTAGTGTAGAGAAGGTATCAGTATCAGAAGGAGACCAAACATTGACATGACTCCTTACATTGTTTGTCACAAAGGTGACAGGGTTAGTGTGCTGATTTCACTTTCTCAATACAGCACCTTCAAGTATGGACTACATTCCACATACACGGACACCAAACATGTCATGTGAAATTGATCACGGCGTAAGCCATAAGCTTGTACACAGGCCCTTTGTACTGGCATGGTACTGAGGTCCTACCTAGTGTACAGTTTTATGTCTGTACAGTTTTATGTCTGTAGCATGGTACTGACGTCCTATCTAGTGTACGTTTTATGTCTGTACAGTTTTATGTCTACCTTTATATCAATCTAACACTGAAATGTCCTCTATCCACTATACAGGGCGGATGCAGCAGGCAAAAAGGCTGGACTAAACTTGAACGACAAGAAACAAAAGTGCTACATATCAAAGGCAAAAACACTGAAAACAATCATGACATCTTAACTCAATCGCTTCGTGCCGGAAAAAAATCTCTGTCACTTCGGTTTATTGCTTGGAGATGTGATGTCAATTTATTGATGGCGGACATTTTTTTTTTCATATCAGAAACGTTAAGTTATAAGGAAAACTCACTGAGAAACGAAACTAGGGTATGTTTACAGCAGTTATTTATCTTAGACCGTTTGTGGCAATGTGAAACAAAGACAACAGTAGCCTTTTTTCAGCGCTACCCGCGACATGCGAATTTCACAAATGGCGTCAAGGAAAGCAAGTCGAACCTCACAATTTTGTAATATATTTTGTGCTCTGGAGCAATTGTATGCAAAAAGTGACAACTACCAGTAATCTTGTGATTTAAAACATCCATGGCAGGGAAATTATGTTCTGGACTTCACCTAAAACTGTTTCACAGTGTGTGTTCATATCCATCAAACAAAAAAAATTACCCCCCTTTGGATACCTATTTGGATACCTCATCATTTACAAGTACACGGAATACCATAAATAAAGTAAGATTATTTGTAAAGATCTAATCCTGGTCTTTCTGTATCATTTTACTTTGTTTGTCTACTCTATTTGGTTGTTTTTCTATATTTTTTTTAAATGTGCTAAAAATTCTCCGAATTGAGGGGGCAGAATGACCCTGAAGACTGCGACTCGATTGAGTTAATCAACAGTTCCTTTAGAAAATGTCAAGGATTTCAAATATCTTGGTTCTGTAAAAATTGATGATGGAACCTGCTCCAAAGGCGTCAAAATGAGAATTGGAATGACAAATCAAATAACGGTCCAACTCAACAATATCTGGAAAGGCAGAAGCATACCAAATGGCCTTAGAATTAGACTTTGAAAATGTTTCACCTGGTCAGTTATTATTTACCGCTGTGAAGCCTGACTCAGAAAAACTGATTGCAGAAGAATTGAGGCAGCAGAGATGTGGCTTTATCAGAGACTACTACGAGTCAAATGGACAGAAAGAAGCACTAATGAAAGTGTCCTGGAAGAACTTGATACCAGCAGAAAACTACAAGCAGACATCAACAAGAGAAGACTAAAATACATTGAGCATGTGTCACGCAGCAAGAACACGGACCTCATGGCAACCATCTTTCAAGGAAAAACAGTGGTAAAAAGGAAGAAAGGCAGACCTCCAATCTCATATACTGACAACATAACCAACATCAGTGGCGTAAATATTAAAGAAATTGTCTACAGAAGTCAAGACAGAGCGGCCTGGAGGGAGATGGTGGTGCCAACACTGAACTCTGTGACGCTGACAGGTGCGATCACTGAAACAACCTAGGACACATTAACGTTTAGTGGATATCTTTAGGGAGAGGAGTGGCAGAATGGTTCAGATGGTCGCCTGCCAATAACTAAACTTGAGGTTCCAGGGTTCACTCCTCATGAAGGCCTCGGCTTTTCTCTTCAATTTGACTGGAAAATCGAACAAAGTCTAGTCCTTCAGAAGGGGATGAAAAACGAGTCGGATCTGTGTGCCTTTTGGCTGCGCATGCTAAAGATCCCACGGCAGCTGAAAATTGTGAAGAGCAGGGCATTGCCTGGCTGCCTTGGTAAAAAACACTGGAGAGACAGGTTGATTTCCCAGGTCCCACCCCTTGAAGACCAGTTAGCCTTCTGCCTTTCTGAAGTCTTGGTTAAAAAAAAGTGAATATGAATATGAATTTGAAGTGAGGAAGAGGAGATGGGCGCTGCCCTCGTGGTGCTGGCCCCGGGAAAAGTTGAGGTCTCTGCCACTTCACTTCCCTCCGACCCCAGGGTTATGGAACTATCTAGGACTTCAGGACTTGGCCAGCTCATGGGTGTATGTGCAGGCTTACGGCTTGTGCCGTGATCATTCTGGATCTTCTCCATCATATGGCACCTGTGACGTTAGTGCATATGGAATTCATTCCAAGCGCGGAGACGTCATCTTGAGAAACTGAAACTGAAACGGATATGTGCACACACATATCAGCACCAAGACAAAGCATTACTGTGTTAACGATCATTCGGGCTAAACGTGATCCGTGTTATTTGTTCTTCCCTGTACCACTGACACATGAATTAATGTCACCCAGTCTGCAACTGTTTCATGTTTAGAATTAAATTTTGGTCACCTTTGATGAAAAAAAAAATCACCAGAAAGAGAGGCAGATTCTGTATCTTTCATCCACTATGACAGAAATCAGGTTGCAGTCTGTGTTGTAACTGTAATGGTGTTACATGTAGAACCTTCAGATGTTAGTGACAGCCCCCCCACACCTTCCTTATCACAACCCTCTGTGTACTGAAAGAAAACGTCCTTGTGTACATCAAGCTACAGACATTCAGTACAACAGATTTTCTGTTGGTGTCACATTTTAAAGTCTTTCTTTTAAACAGCCTTCATATCTGAAAAAGATGAATTATAACTGGACCTTGAAAATGCATTCAATGTCATGAAATAAATGTATATATATAAAAAAAAAACCAATACACTACTCCCCTAAAAACCAAATAAGACTCAACAAAAACATTAACTACCTAAAGCAAAGCAAGCACCTTGACATCTTACATCAAATGAATATAGAAATCAATCAAACTATAAATATGCAAATTAATAAACTGACAGAAGTATTCAACAGACAAAGTAGAGCCACATACACCTCTGGCAGGAGAATTTCAGTTCCATGTCACAAAAATGATCAGGTAAAATTTTGAGGTAAAAAACTGTGCACGGGTCTGAGAACCAATTGAACAACATTCAAGTTCTGCTAAGTACTACTTCTGTGCCCATGCAACTACATCATGCAAGTGAACAAGGTCAAACAAGAAGCAGTTTAATGAACTAACAGTGGTTTGGGAGATGTAATCATACCACTACACCAAACACACAACTATGCATTCCTTATGATTCAGCAATATGTTCAAAAAGCGTAATTTCACCACAACATTCCATAAGCAGAAGATTCAGACAAGAGGGTCAATGACAAGATAGGTGGAGGACCCTGAAGACATAACAACTAGTACAGGGTGGGCTGATGGTGGGGCTGACTGCTACCACAACAACAAATGTAACGTTATACCTGAAGGCTTGCCCTCCGTATCTAACAAGAAGTCAGGCATGGCTGCTAAACCGCCAAGCAACACACGATGGAAAAGAGAAAGACAAAAAAAAGTCTATCAAATGCATTCAACACTGTTCTCTGAACTGTCTTCCTCAGTCCTCCCCCATCCCCACCCCCACATTTTCTCATTTAAGTACTAACTTTTCCTGCTTTTCCTTTCCTTTCCTTTTTATTTATTTATTTTTTTGAAAGAAAATGAAAGAGCATATCTCATCTGAACCATCATTTTCTATCTGTTCATCATTGGTAGATTTACTTGCTTTCAATTTCATCATTGGTAGATTTACTTGCTTTCATTTTCATCATTCGTAGATTTACTTGCTTTCATATTTTCATCATTGGTAGATTTACTTGCTTTCATGTTTTCATCATTGGTAGATTTACTTGCTTTCATGTTTTCATCATTCAGATTTCATTTCTTTTTATGGCAGAAAAGTTGATCAAATGAT
The DNA here is from genome assembly GCA_030674185.1 of Monoplex corrugatus. NCBI lineage: Eukaryota > Metazoa > Mollusca > Gastropoda > Littorinimorpha > Ranellidae > Monoplex > Monoplex corrugatus. Next base: position 84,374,171 of record JAPXFY010000015.1, read on the forward strand.
AGTTCATGTTTGTTAAAAAAGTAATCATTGTTTGCAATCATCATTATTTACAATCAACACTGCTTTCATCTCAAAAGCTGGTACTGTGCTGTTGAGCACTAAAGCAAAAGCAGCTCCCACGTGTGTCTGGTACCACTCGTCGCAATACCGCACACACACAGCAGAGGTTAGTTAAATATAGATATTATGTACCAGCTGACATTTTAACTGTCTGATTATAATCCTTTCACTCCCTCACCCTATCCACCAGCTTCCATCAGTTCTTCAGGTGGCTAGGGAAAGGGAGTGGAAAAGTTGACATCATCTGACAAACTACTGTAGTACTGGTGGCTATCCACTCACCACACACCAAAACATGATCTGTAGAGTGAGTGTGTCTTTGGGACATGGCATGGATAGAGCAGTGAGCACACCATCTACAGACCATGTGTGGTATGGGCAATGTATAAACCGTTCAGCATACATATGTGTTTACACGACCTCATCAAGCTAGGGTTATTACTGTACATACAGGAATATCAGGGTTATATATATACAAGTTACTCACACGGTTAAGTATCCATTACATAGTTGTCAGTGAATAAATAGCGGACACCAAATTACTACCAGAGACTGAAGGAATCAAAACTGCCAGGTCACTGAGTATCACACTGAATGGTCAGGACCCTGGAGTTGTACAGCAAATTGACAAACCAAAGCAACTCTCACTGTGACCCATCAGTCATGTGGTAGTGATGGTCATGTGGTAGTGATGGTGATGTGGTAGTGATGGTCATGTGGTAGTGATAGTCATGTGGTAGTGATAGTCATGTGGTAGTGATGGTGATGTGGTAGTGATAGTCATGTGGTAGTGATAGTCATTGGTAGTGATAGTGATGGTCAGTTTTCAGCATTAATGCATTCTTTGCATACCACACTTTCCTGAAATTGTACAAATTTACCTTAGATGTCACTAACATTTTCAAAATCAAGATTTTATTCAATCTGTACTGACAACATTTGGTCTTGTTTTGGTTATTGTTGATAACACCTTTATTCAATCTGTACTGACAAAATTTGGTCTTGTTTTGGTTATTGTTGATAACACCTTTATTCAATCTGTACTGACAACATTTGGTCTTGTTTTGGTTACTGTTGATAACACCTTTATTCAATCTGTACTGACAACATTTGGTCTTGTTTTGGTTATTGTTGATAACACCTTTATTCAATCTGTACCAACAACATTTGGTCTTGTTTTGGTTATTGTTGATAACACCTTTATTCAATCTGTACTACAACATTTGGTCTTGTTTTGGTTATTGTTGATAACACCTTTATTCAATCTGTACTGACAACATTTGGTCTTGTTTTGGTTATTGTTGATAACACCTTTATTCAATCTGTACTGACAACATTTGGTCTTGTTTTGGTTATTGTTGATAACACCTTTATTCAATCTGTACTGACATTTGGTCTTGTTTTGGTTATTGTTGATAACACCTTTATTCAATCTGTACTGACAACATTTGGTCTTGTTTTGGTTATTGTTGATAACACCTTTATTCAATCTGTACTGACATTTGGTCTTGTTTTGGTTATTGTTGATAACACCTTTATTCAATCTGTACTGACAACATTTGGTCTTGTTTTGGTTATTGTTGATAACACCTTTATTCAGTCTGTACTGACAACATTTGGTCTTGTTTTGGTTACTGTTGATAACACCTTTATTCAATCTGTACTGACAACATTTGGTCTTGTTTTGGTTATTGTTGATAACACCTTTATTCAATCTGTACCGACAACATTTGGTCTTGTTTTGGTTATTGTTGATAACACCTTTATTCAATCTGTACTGACAACATTTGGTCTTGTTTTGGTTATTGTTGATAACACCTTTATTCAATCTGTACTGACAACATTTGGTCTTGTTTTTGGTTACTGTTGATAACACCTTTATTCAATCTGTACTGACAACATTTGGTCTTGTTTTGGTTATTGTTGATAACACCTTTATTCAATCTGTACTGACAACATTTGGTCTTGTTTTGGTTATTATCAGTAAGATTGATATTCTGATTGAATAAACACACAGTGTAATCCTTGCTGAACCCCATTTTTTGCATCCCTGGAATGGTCTTGGCTTTCCTGTGCCATGTCAGTTGCCTAAAAATAGTCTTTTTCCTGTATGGAAATGTGATTGCTGACAAAAAATACACACACACACAAAGACCCATGTGTTAGTGTGTGAAATCTTTGGAGATCATTTTCTCAAAACCACGTTTGGGGGGGGGGGGGGGGGGGGGGGGAGGGTGTATTTTAAACTGCTACAGTTTCTACTTTCCCCACTATGACATTTAATTACGCATCAAAACAATCACAAAAGATTGTTAATCTGAAAAAATGCACAATCTAGAAACACTATAAAATCAAGTCAGTACTAGTTATGTTCTGATGGGTCAAACTCAGATAGCACATTTTAGGTTTTTATCTTTATAAATGCTGCTGTATCTCTAAATAAATAAGCATAACCTTTTGAAGTATGAGCACTGATGGTAGGAGATTTGCTCAATTCTACATTAAGACCGTTATAATTATGGCGAGATACAGAAAGAAAAGCTTACTTCAGACTTTTATTAACACATTTTCTGATTTCCCCCACAACGTTTCAAGACGTTACAACAACAGCAGTTTTGATTCCCAGCCATACAGTAGTAAGTTGACATGGTGTCGACAGAGAGAGGTCTCTGTCAGCCTTTGCCATATTGAATGGATCAACACCACAGTACAGACAGAGCAGAGAGCTGTGTAGAACTGTACAGAGATTTCTCTCCCTGCAATGTGAGGGGGGTCAGCAGGTAAGAGGCTTACTTTTGCTGATCTCGGTGAGGGCCGGCACCTCGGTGCCAAACACCAGCACATCCGAGGAGCTTCCTCCCAGCCCACTATCGTTGTCCTTGAGGGCGGTGTTAGAAACAGACAACACCGCTGAAACACCACCACACACCACCACGCTCTGTCAGTAAGGACCAGGGGGGTGGGTGGAGGGAGGGTTGTGGGTGGGGTATGGATGGGGGATAGGGGTGGCACAAAGCACAACAGTGACAAATGGTTTCAACACCAACTGCAATGGAGAGGTCAGCCAACTGACTGTGCAAAGCATGGAGATTACATGTGGCTGGGTTTGCCACAACTCAATGTGAAGACAACACATCAAGACATGCAGGTGGCTTTTTGATGTATCAATGTAGATGACAATGATCATTATTGTAATTGGGTTTGTGACGTATCAATGCTGAAGATGACAGAATGATAGTTATTGTGACTGGGTTTGTGACATATCAATGTAAAAGATGACAGAATGGCAGTAATGTGTGGGTGAGTTTGCTCCATTTGAACGCTGAAGATGAAAAAAATGATAATACATAACATCGTATAATAATTTTTCTTCTTGAAACTAATCTACCTCCACTCTCACCAGCCAAATATGATGTCATGTTTCAGGTTTGGATTGAAGCCAGAATGCTTCCCGTGCCTATCATGAAGCTGCAAGTAATTTCCATTTTCAAACTATTTGTCAGACCTTTCTTGCTGTCCTGTGTAAAACTGTTGTTTGTGTTTTTGGCATTGTGTGTGTCTTGGGTTGTGTGTACTTTCAATACTGACAGTTGCCTCCCTTCTCCATCCCAGTTGGTGTTGTCAGAGTGGGTGGGGGGGGGGGGGGGAGGGGGTGCTGACAATGACATACATGTACACAAGACGTCGGACAGTGTACTGTGAGTCACCCTCACACACTGCAAGCCTTGTCGACATCAGCAGGAAAATATCACATCATTTCACCTGCAGCCTAACATCTCTTCTGATCAATGATAAGACAATCAACATGTGTTTAACACACATCTCTTCTGATCAATGATAAGATAGTCAACATGTATTTAACACACATCTCTTCTGATCAATGATAAGACAATCAACATGTGTTTAACACACATCTCTTCTGATCAATGATAAGACAATCAACATGTGTTTAACACACATCTCTTCTGATCAATGATAAGACAATCAACATGTGTTTAACACACATCTCTTCTGATCAATGATAAGACAATCAACATGTGTTTAACACACATCTCTTCTGATCAATGATAAGACAATCAACATGTGTTTAACACACATCTCTTCTGATCAATGATAAGACAATCAACATGTGTTTAACACACAAGGCATCTCTTCTGACTCACGCTAAGACAATCAACATGTCATTGACATACAAAACATGCTGTCGACCACATCACCTCTTGTTCCCATAAACACAGCACACATAATAACATGATATATGTGAACACAACAAATGACAAACTTAACACATAAATCAACAATAAATAAACAAAAACAAAAACAAGAGAAAAACAACAACAACAACAAAAAAACCAAAAACAACTCCCCAAACCAGAAATAAGCAAAGTCTTTGTCAAACACTACTTCAGATGAACATTTTGTCAACAATCATTTCTGACTATGGTTCCATCATCCATAATTTCAAGAGAAGGACTGAGAATAGAGTGCCCTGAACATGGCAACCACCACAAGGTATAGGATGAATAATGGCTGCAATGTATGTAGACATCTGTGGCTTTCTGCGGCGCCAGTGATATGAGTGTCAACACCACATTTTGAGACTCCCAGGGTCTGTTACAACTAAATGCCTGAATCTGTGAACGTCGACATTTCAGCGTATTGAAGATGGCCTTAGATAACTTAAAATGTCAAAAATGTCATCTAAATGACTCCTATCAAAGCCAGAAATCTGTGCATAAATCCTATGTGCAGCAGAGGTTGTGCTGTTCTACTTACGTTGTTTTTACCTCTTTGCTACTTCATCAATTCTATTGTATCAGAAAATAAATCTTTACAATGTGTTACAAATAAAATAATTCACAAGTTGAAGGTGACATATGGATTACTGATTTCTGGTGACCATAACAGTTTATCCCTGCTGTGTGTTAGCAGAGAAGAAAACAAAGTTTTGTGGAGTTGTGTTGTACAAAGGAAATATTCCAACAACTAGTCATTTGTTTCATAACTGATATGACTTTGTATGGAGTTGATATGACCTTGTATGTCAGTCACTTACTTTGTATGGAGTAGATATGACGTTGTATGTCAGTCACTGAACTGATATGACTTTGTATGGAGTTGATATGACGTTGTATGTCAGTCACTGAACTGATATGACTTTGTATGGAGTTGATATGACGTTGTATGTCAGTCACTGAACTGATGTGACTTTGTATGGAGTTGATATGACGTTGTATGTCAGTCACTGAACTGATATGACTTTGTATGGAGTTGATATGACGTTGTATGTCAGTCACTGAACTGATATGACTTTGTATGGAGTTGATATGACCTTGTATGTCAGTCACTGAACTGATGTGACTTTGTATGGAGTTGATATGACCTTGTATGTCAGTCACTGAGCTGATATGACTTTGTATGGAGTTGATATGACCTTGTATGTCAGTCACTGAACTGATATGACTTTGTATGGAGTTGATATGACCTTGTATGTCAGTCACTGAACTGATATGACTTTGTATGGAGTTGATATGACCTTGTATGTCAGTCACTGACTTTGTATGGAGTTGATATGACATTGTATGTCAGTCACTGAACTGATATGACTTTGTATGGAGTAGATATGACCTTGTATGTCAGTCGCTGAAACTGATGTCAGACTATAACATCTCAAACAACAGAAGCTTCCATATCCTGTGTCCAAAGGGCCATGTTATCACAGTCCATATCCTGTGTCAAAGGGCCATGTTATCACAGTCCATATCCTGTGTCCAAAGGGCCATGTTATCACAGTCCATATCCTGTCTCCAAAGGGCCATGTTATCACAGTCCATATCCTGTGTCCAAAGGGCCATGTTATCACAGTCCATATCCTGTGTCCAAAGGGCCATGTTATCACAGTCCATATCCTGTGTCAAAGGGCCATGTTATCACAGTCCATATCCTGTCCCCAAAGGACCATGTTATCACAGTCCATATCCTGTGTCCAAAGGGCCATGTTATCACAGTCCATATCCTGTGTCCAAAGGGCCATGTTATCACAGTCCATATCCTGTGTCCAAAGGGCCATGTTATCACAGTCCATATCCTGTCTCCAAAGGGCCATGTTATCACAGTCCATATCCTGTGTCCAAAGGGCCATGTTATCACAGTCCATATCCTGTGTCCAAAGGGCCATGTTATCACAGTCCATATCCTGTGTCAAAGGGCCATGTTATCACAGTCCATATCCTGTCCCCAAAGGACCATGTTATCACAGTCCATATCCTGTGTCAAAGGGCCATGTTATCACAGTCCATATCCTGTGTCCAAAGGGCCATGTTATCACAGTCCATATCCTGTCTCCAAAGGGCCATGTTATCACAGTCCATATCCTGTCCCCAAAGGGCCATGTTATCACAGTCCATATCCTGTCTACAAAGGGCCATGTCATCACAGTCCATATCCTGTCTCCAAAGGGCCATGTTATCACAGTCCATATCCTGTCTCCAAAGGGCCATGTTATCACAGTCCATATCCTGTGTCCAAAGGGCCATGTTATCACAGTGTATATGATGGCCCAAAGGGCCATGTTATCACAGTCCATATCCTGTGTCCAAAGGGCCATGTTATCACAGTCCATATCCTGTCTCCAAAGGGCCATGTTATCACAGTCCATATCCTGTGTCCAAAGGACCATGTTATCACAGTCCATATCCTGTGTCCAAAGGACCATATTATCACAGTCCATATCCTGTGTCCAAAGGGCCATGTTATCACAGTCCATATCCTGTCCCCAAAGGGCCATGTTATCACAGTCCATATCCTGTGTCCAAAGGGCCATGTTATCACAGTCCATATCCTGTGTCCAAAGGACCATGTTATCACAGTCCATATCCTGTGTCCAAAGGGCCATGTTATCACAGTCCATATCCTGTGTCCAAAGGGCCATGTTATCACAGTCCATATCCTGTGTCCAAAGGACCATGTTATCACAGTCCATATCCTGTGTCCAAAGGGCCATGTTATCACAGTCCATATCCTGTCCCCAAAGGGCCATGTTATCACAGTCCATATCCTGTGTCCAAAGGACCACGTTATCACAGTCCATATCCTGTCTCCAAAGGGCCATGTTCTCACAGTCCATATCCTGTCCCCAAAGGGCCATGTTATCACAGTCCATATCCTGTCCCCAAAGGGCCATGTTATCACAGTCCATATCCTGTGTCCAAAGGGCCATGTTATCACAGTCCATATCCTGTGTCCAAAGGGCCATGTTATCACAGTCCATATCCTGTCCCAAAGGGCCATGTTATCACAGTCCATATCCTGTGTCCAAAGGACCATGTTATCACAGTCCATATCCTGTGTCCAAAGGACCATGTTATCACAGTCCATATCCTGTGTCCAAAGGGCCATGTTATCACAGTCCATATCCTGTCCCCAAAGGGCCATGTTATCACAGTCCATATCCTGTCTCCAAAGGGCCATGTTATCACAGTTCAGCCATTATCCTGATCTAAAGGGCCATGTTATCACAGTCCATATCTGTGTCGAAAGGGCCATGTTATCACAGTCCATATTCTGTGTCAAAGGGCCATGTTATCACAGTCCATATCCTGTCCAAAGGGCCATGTTATCACAGTCCATATCCTGTGTCAAAGGGCCATGTTATCACAGTCCATATCCTGTGTCAAAGGGCCATGTTATCACAGTCCATATCCTGTTCCAAAGGGCCATGTTATCACAGTCCATATCCTGTCTCAAAGGGCCATGTTTCATCACTGTCCACATTTATCCTGTCTATCTAAAGGGCCATGTTATCACAGTCCATATCCTGTCTCCAAAGGACCATGTTATCACAGTCCATATCCTGTCCCAAAGGGCCATGTTATCACAGTCCATATCCTGTCCCCAAAGGGCCATGTTATCACAGTCCATATCCTGTGTCCAAAGGGCCATGTTATCACAGTCCATATCCTGTTCCAAAGGCCATGTTATCACAGTCCATATCCTGTGTCCAAAGGGCCATGTTATCACAGTCCATATCCTGTATCCAAAGGCCATGTTATCACAGTCCATATCCTGTGTCCAAAGGCCATGTTATCACAGTCCATATCCTGTGTCCAAAGGGCCATGTTATCACAGTCCATATCCTGTGCCAAAGGGCCATGTTATCACAGTCCATATCCTGTCCCAAAGGGCCATGTTATCACAGTCCATATCCTGTCCCCAAAGGCCATGTTATCACAGTCCATATCCTGTGTCCAAAGGGCCATGTTATCACAGTCCATATCCTGTGTCCAAAGGCCATGTTATCACAGTCCATATCCTGTGTCCAAAGGCCATGTTATCACAGTCCATATCCTGTGTCCAAAGGCCATGTTATCACAGTCCATATCCTGTGTCCAAAGGGCCATGTTATCACAGTCCATACCCTTTGTCCAAAGGGCCATGTTATCACAGTCCATATCCTGTCCCAAAGGGCCATGTTATCACAGTCCATATCCTGTGTCCCAAAGGGCCATGTTATCACAGTCCATATCCTGTGTCCAAAGGGCCATGTTATCACAGTCCATATCCTGTGTCCAAAGGGCCATGTTATCACAGTCCATATCCTGTCCCCAAAGGCCATGTTATCACAGTCCATATCCTGTGTCCAAAGGCCATGTTATCACAGTCCATATCCTGTGTCCAAAGGGCCATGTTATCACAGTCCATATCCTGTCTCCAAAGGGCCATGTTATCACAGTCCATATCCTGTGTACAAAGGGCCATGTTATCACAGTCCATATCCTGTCCAAAGGGCCATGTTATCACAGTCCATATCCTGTGTCCAAAGGGCCATGTTATCACAGTCCATATCCTGTCCCCAAAGGGCCATGTTATCACAGTCCATATCCTGTCCCAAAGGGCCATGTTATCACAGTCCATATCCTGTCCCCAAAGGGCCATGTTATCACAGTCCATATCCTGTGTCCAAAGGGCCATGTTATCACAGTCCATATCCTGTGTCCAAAGGGCCATGTTATCACAGTCCATATCCTGTGTCCAAAGGGCCATGTTATCACAGTCCATATCCTGTGTCCAAAGGGCCATGTTATCACAGTCCATATCCTGTGTCCAAAGGGCCATGTTATCACAGTCCATATCCTGTGTCCAAAGGGCCATGTTATCACAGTCCATATCCTGTGTCCAAAGGGCCATGTTATCACAGTCCATGTCCTGTGTCCAAAGGTGCCATGTTATCACAGTCCATATCCTGTGTCCAAAGGCCATGTTATCCACAGTCCATGTTCCAATTGTCCAAAGGGCCATTTTATCACAGTCCATGTTATGTCCATGTTATCACAGTCCATGTTATCACAGTCCATGTTATCACAGTCCATGTTATCACAGTCCATGTTATGTCCATGTTATCACAGTCCATGTTATCACAGTCCATGTTATGTCCATGTTATCACAGTCCATGTTATCACAGTCCATGTTATCACAGTCCATGTTATCACAGTCCCATACATGTTTGCCACACGGCTTCTTCTCTAACGGTCGTAATGCAAACAGCAAAGAAATTGCAAACAAGAAATGTGTGTTGTGCAAAATACGTACCTATCATATTGGGGCAGAAAGGTAGAATGCAGGTAAAAGGTAGAATGCAGGTAAAAGATAGACAGACTGTATGAGTACTGAATTAAAAAGTGGTTGTGTAATACGGTGAAAATCTTCCTTGGAGAGAACAGCCCCCAACACAAGTCAACACATACACCACAGAACACCTATAGCTTAACCCTTTGACTCCCACACTGTATCCACCAAGTGTACAAACTTAACCCTTTGACTCCCGCATCTTATCCACCAAGTGTACAAACTTAACCCTTTGACTCCCGCATCTTATCCACCAACTGTACAAACTTAACCCTTTGACTCCCGCATCTTATCCACCAACTGTACAAACTTAACCCTTTGACTCCCACACCTTATCCACCAACTGTACAAACTTAACCCTTTGACTCCATCTTATCCACCAAGTGTACAAACTTAACCCTTTGACTCCCGCATCTTATCCACCAACTGCACATACTTAACCCTTTGACTCCCGCATCTTATCCACCAACTGCACAAACTTAACCCTTTGACTCCCGCATCTTATCCACCAACTGTACAAACTTAACCCTTTGACTCCCGCATCTTATCCACCAACTGTACAAACTTAACCCTTTGACTCCCACATTTTATCCACCAACTGTACAAACTTAACCCTTTGACTCCCGCATCTTATCCACCAACTGTACAAACTTAACCCTTTGACTCCCGCATCTTATCCACCAACTGTACAAACTTAACCCCTTTGACTCCCACATCTTATCCACCAACTGTACAAACTTAACCCTTTGACTCCCGCATCTTATCCACCAACTGTACAAACTTAACCCTTTGACTCCCACATCTTATCCACCAACTGTACAAACTTAACCCTTTGACTCCCGCATCTTATCCACCAACTGTACAAACTTAACCCTTTGACTCCCACATCTTATCCACCAACTGTACAAACTTAACCCCTTTGACTCCCACATCTTATCCACCAACTGCACATACTTAAGATGATATATCTGTCACAGGCAGAGAACTGGAAATACTAAGTTTTTGTTGTAGTGCTCTTTGATGAATGACTGACTGAAGACAGACAATGCAGATGTCATGGGCACAGAGACTGAAACATGTTGCTTCAGTTGCAGGATTCTTTGATGGATGATATGATCGTGACTGAAGAAGGGAACAGCTCATTCTTGTGGAGGAAAGGGAAAGTTCCAGCAGGTAAGGGATAAGGAGTAAGTGTCAGGAGTTAAAGATCGAAACACTGGCTTGACAGGGACTTCTCCTCTGAGGACGTTCTGCTGTCTGCCTGTCCACACAGTTTCTGGCTACTGTCCACCATCTGAACTGAAGCAGCACACAATTTTCAACCCCCTCCCTCCAAAGGTATGCTGTGAGAAAGATAACTTCATACAAGACATACTGACCCCCCCCCCCCCACTCCCACACTCTCTTGCCTTTTTGCCCCCAAACTACAAACATACCAATGTCTGACAATAACAAAGTGCAATCAAACATTCTCAAACATGACGATATCTTCTGGTTTTCAAAAGCGTGAAAAACGGGCAGACATGAACAGACAAACATGTGAAGAAAACCAATCAGACAGACAAGACACACACTGTCCAGTGTCAAGTGTATAATGAATGGTGTGAAAAGACAGCATGCCACCAGACAGTTAACTCTGGATCACAGGAAGAAGCAAGAATGCGTCTGCACGACAGACGCAGCGTGTGGGTCTGGCAGTAAGGCAGCAGCCATCTTGGGAGTAACGGTGCAGGCACCAGCCATTCACAGGCTGAGGCAAGAGACCAGAAGACAGTGAAACAAATCATGCCTAGGACACGAGACCTCATCATCACTAGCCAGCCACAGAAACCAGCTCTTGGACACAACCCACACAAGTCAGCAGTTTTAGCAATAAAATAAACATCACAAAATACAGTCATCATAACATCCATACAAACAAAAACATATTCCAAATCATGCAGGGTCGTCTACTTTTCTCAAACCAATAAGTATCTGTAAAATGTAACAAGTAACCAAACTGAATAAAACAAAATTAAAGAAAATAATTATGAATAGACAAAAGAAACAAGGAAACAAACCAAAAAAAAAAACAACAAAAAAGAAACAAAACCCCAAACCCAATAAACCAAAGATAATCATAAGCCATACTCCAACAAGGACGGATACAACAATGCTCAAGAGGCTCACATTCCATTCCATACTGGAAAACAGCAGGTGTGGGATTTCACAGGACTGTTATCATGAATAATACAAACAATGTTTCCTGAATCACTGCATGGTCAGTGTGACTGTTAGTCACAAAGTGCACAAATGAAGTGTTGATAACCAAACATCTGTTGACTTTTCCACTGTCTTTTCTTTCTTTCTCTTCTGTTGGTGTCAATAGATCAAAAGTATATACAGATTTATTTTAACTGACCAGCAGACATTCGCACGTCAATCAGATTATGTACAGGATTATTTCCCTTAAACACATTCTTATCTTGGTAAGATTACTGAAACAGCATCTGACCACAATGCCATTCTCAGGGACTTCACATTTACAAAAATACATAGCACTTTCATTATATGACTGTAAACTTATATTCATATGGTTGGATGATGACTTGAGTCAATGGTCACATGTCTGGCAGGCTGAGTGCACCCTAACTCAGCATCTTCTGTGTGTGTGTTTGTGTTTTGTGTGTGTGTGTGTGTGTGTGGTGTGTGTGTTTGTGTGTGTGTTTGTGTGTGTGTGTGTGTGTATGTGTGTGTGTGTGTGTGTATGTGTGTGTGTGTGTGTGTGTGTGTGTGTGTGTGTGTGTGTGTGTGTGTATGTGTGTGTGTGTGTGTGTGTGTGTGTGTGTGTTTGTGTGTGTGTGTGTGTGTGTATGTGCACATGCACTGTCTGTTCTACTCCTGTAAAATGCAACAAGCAAGCCTTTGACAAGGACTGTTTGCACTATATAAGTGAAATTCTTCTTTTTATTATTATTATCATTATCATTATTACTATTATCATTATAAAAGTACGTGAAAGATAAAAATGTTACATGAAAAACACATCATCAAGTTGAACAGAGTCCAAGTTCTACACAGCGTGACAGAAGCTGATGATCACACAGATCCCACCTTGCATGCTAAGTTGAATCCATCACCACGGATTAAAATAATTTAAGTCAAAAATTTCACCGTCACATCACATCTAGATCTATGCTCTTTCTTATCGTTAAACGTTTTCTGACACCCTATTATACAGACTTCAGGGAAAATGAAATTTCTTAAGCAACATAGTCAAACTCAAAGCTTTACAAATAACAAGACATTCAACTAAACATGTACCACTGTAAAGAAACACAAAATAAATAAACTTAAATTCACAGATACGTTCTGAAACAAAACCACACAGACATCTCCTAGGATACGTTCTGAAACAAAACCACACAGACATGTCGTAGGATCCATATAACCTACATGTCATGCGCACACCCATACACCAACACACTCAAGGACACAAGTTAGACACTACCACAGTCTACAGCTCCGAGACAAACACCACACAGGACTTACCTTCCATCAGGCCGCTGGTGACGTCATCAGACTCGGGAGACAACTCCGCCTTAGAGTTACTCTTGTCCAGACTGCGCGCGGGCGATCGGCGCGTCTTTTTGCGTACGCTCCAGCTGCGTATCCGGTTAGAGCTGGATCCTGAAGGCATCTTGACCTCTGGCAGTTTGCTGACAAACGCTCGCTGTAGATACTTAGCTGCGATCCACGCCTCTCTCTGCACTCTGTGGGACAAAGACAACACGCTGACAACATGTGTCTATACACATACAGTCTGTTCCTTACACACACAATGATCCACACCTCTCTGTGTGCTCTGTGTCATCAGTATACAGACATAAGACAAACACATACAGTCTGTTCCTTACACACACAATGATCCACACCTCTCTGTGTGCTCTGTGTCATCAGTATACAGACATAAGACAAACACATACAGTCTGTTCCTTACACACACAATGATTCACACCTCTCTGTGTGCTCTGTGTCATCAGTATACAGACATAAGACAAACACATATAATCTGTTCCTTACACACACAATGATCCACACCTCTCTGTGTGCTCTGTGTCATCAGTATACAGACATAAGACAAACACATATAGTCTGTTCCTTACACACAATGATCCACACCTCTCTGTGTGCTCTGTGTCATCAGTATACAGACATAAGACAAACACATACAGTCTGTTCCTTACACACACAATGATCCACACTTCTCTGTGTGCTCTGTGTGCTCTGTGTCATCAGTATACAGACATAAGACAAACACATATAGTCTGTTCCTTACACACACAATGATCCACACCTCTCTGTGTGCTCTGTGTCATCAGTATACAGACATAAGACAAACACATACAGTCTGTTCCTTACACACACAATGATCCACACCTCTCTGTGTGCTCTGTGTCATCAGTATACAGACATAAGACAAACACATATAGTCTGTTCCTTACACACACAATGATCCACACCTCTCTGTGTGCTCTGTGTCATCAGTATACAGACATAAGACAAACACATACAGTCTGTTCCTTACACACACAATGATCCACACCTCTCTGTGTGCTCTGTGTCATCAGTATACAGACATAAGACAAACACATATAGTCTGTTCCTTACACACACAATGATCCACACCTCTCTGTGTGCTCTGTGTCATCAGTATACAGACATAAGACAAACACATACAGTCTGTTCCTTACACACACAATGATCCACACCTCTCTGTGTGCTCTGTGTCATCAGTATACAGACACATAAAGCAAACACATACAGGCAACTGGTCGTGCACAAACATTGTCAGTGAAGGTTTCCCACTTCAACCCTTTGACTCCCGCACCCTGTCCATTACTATCCTGCACTGTCAACCATACTAGCAAAACAAAAACTTAACCCTTTGACTCCCGCACCCTGTCCACCAGCATCCTGCACTGTCAACCATGCTAGTCAAACAAAAACTTAACCCTTTGACCCCTGCACCCTGTCCATTACTATTCTGCACTGTCAACCATACTAGCAAAACAAAAACTTAACCCTTTGACTCCCGCACCCTGTCCACCAGCATCCTGCACTGTCAACCATGCTAGTCAAACAAAAACTTAACCCTTTGACCCCTGCACCCTGTCCATTACTATTCTGCATTGTCAACCATGCTAGCAAAACAAAAACCTAGTACAACACTACACTTACTACTTACCTAGTACACTACACTTACTACTTACCTAGTATAACACACTTATACTTACCTAGTACAACACTACACTTACTACTTACCTAGTACAACACTACACTTACTACTTACCTAGTACAACACTACACTTACTACACCACTACACTTACTACTTACCTAGTACAACACTAGGCTTACTACTTACCTAGTACAACACTACACTTACTATTTACCTAGTACAACACTAGGCTTACTACTTACCTAGTACAACACTACACTTACTATTTACCTAGTACAGTACACTTACTACTTACCAGTACAACACTACACTTACTACTTACCTAGTACAACACTAGGTTTACTACTTACCTAGTACAACACTACACTTACTATTTACCTAGTACACTACACTTACTACTTACCTAGTACAACACTACACTTACTACTTACCTAGTACAACACTAGGTTTACTACCTACCTAGTACAGCACTACACTTACTATTTACCAGTACAACACTACACTTACTACTTACCTAGTACACTACACTATTTACCTAGTACAACACTACACTTACTACTTACCTAGTACAGCACTACACTTACTATTTACCTGTACAACACTACACTTACTACTTACCTAGTACACTACACTTACTATTTACCAGTACAACACTACACTTACTACTTACCTAGTACACTACACTTACTACATACCTAGTACAACACTACACTTACTATTTACCAGTACAACACTACACTTACTACTTACCTAGTACATTACACTTACTACTTACCTAGTACACTACACTTACTACTTACTAGTACAGCACTACACTTACTATTTACCAGTACAACACTACACTTACTACTTACCTAGTACACTACACTTACTATTTACCAGTACAACACTACACTTACTACTTACCTAGTACACTAGACTTACTATTTACCTAGTACAACACTATACTTACTACTTACCTAGTACACTACACTTACTATTTACCAGTACAACACTACACTTACTACTTACCTAGTACAGTACACTTACTACTTACCTAGTACAACACTACACTTACTACTTACCTAGTACAACACTACACTTACTACTTACCTAGTACAACACTACACTTACTACTTACCTAGTACAGTACACTTACTACTTACCTAGTACAGTACACTTACTACTTACCTAGTACAGTACACTTACTATTTACAAGTACAACACTACACTTACTACTTACCTAGTACAACACTACACTTACTACTTACCTAGTACAACACACTACACTTACTACTTACCTAGTACAGTACACTTACTACTTACCTAGTACAGTACACTTACTATTTACCAGTACAACACTACACTTACTACTTACCTAGTACAGTACACTTACTACTTACCTAGTACACTACACTTACTATTTACCAGTACAACACTACACTTACTACTTACCTAGTACAGTACACTTACTATTTACCTAGTACAACACTACATTTACTATTTACCTAGTACAGTACACTTACTACTTACCTAGTACAGTACATTTACTACTTACCTAGTACAGTACATTTACTACTTACCTAGTACAACACTACACTTACTACTTACCTAGTACAGTACACTTACTACTTACCGAGTACAGTACATTTACTACTTACCTAGTACAACACTACACTTACTACTTACCTAGTACACTACACTTACTATTTACCAGTACAACACTACACTTACTACTTATCTAGTACACTACACTTACTATTTACCAGTACAACACTACACTTACTACTTACCTAGTACACTACACTTACTATTTACCTAGTACAACACTACACATACTACTTACCTAGTACACTACACTTACTATTTACCAGTACAACACTACACTTACTACTTACCTAGTACACTACACTTACTATTTACCTAGTACAACACTACACTTACTACTTACCTAGTACAGTACACTTACTACTTACCTAGTACAACAATATACTTACACAGTACAGTACACTTACTACTTACCTAGTACACTACACTTACTATTTACCTAGTACAACACTACACTTACTACTTACCTAGTACACTACACTTACTATTTACCAGTACAACACTACACTTACTACTTACCTAGTACACTACACTTACTATTTACCTAGTACAACACTACACTTACTACTTACCTAGTACACTACACTTACTACTTACCTAGTACAGTACATTTACTACTTACCTAGTACAGCACTACACTTACTACTTACCTAGTACAGTACACTTACTACTTACCTAGTACAACACTACACTTACTACTTACCTAGTACAGTACACTTACTACTTACCTAGTACAACACTATACTTACACAGTACAGTACACTTACTACTTACCTAGTACAGTACATTTACTACTTAACTAGTACAACACTACACTTACTACTTACCTAGTACAGTACACTTACTACTTACCTAGTACAGTACACTTACTACTTACCTAGTACAACACTACACTTACTACTTACCTAGTACAGTACACTTACTACTTACCTAGTACAAACACTACACTTACTACTTACCTAGTATGGTACACTTACTACTTACCTAGTACAACACTACACTTACTACTTACCTAGTACAATACACTTACTACTTACCTAGTACACTACACTTACTACTTAACTAGTACCATACACTTACTACTTACCTAGTACACTACACTTACTACTTAACTAGTACCATACACTTACTACTTACCTAGTACACTACACTTACTACTTACCTAGTACACTACACTTACTACTTAACTAGTACCATACACTTACTACTTACCTAGTACACTACACTTACTACTTACCTAGTACACTACACTTACTACTTAACTAGTACTGTACACTTACTACTTACCTAGTACACTACACTTACTACTTAACTAGTACCATACACTTACTACTTACCTAGTACACTACACTTACTACTTAACTAGTACCATCACTTACTACTTAACTAGTACACTACACTTACTTACCTAGTACAGTACACTTACTACTTACCTAGTACAACACTACACTTACTACTTACCTAGTACAGTACACTTACTACTTACCTAGTACAACACTACACTTACTACTTACCTAGTACAACACTACACTTACTACTTACCTAGTACAGTACACTTACTACTTACCTAGTACACTACACTTACTACTTAACTAGTACAGTACACTTACTACTTACCTAGTACACTACACTAACTACTTACCTAGTACAACACTACACTTACTACTTACCTAGTACAGTACACTTACTACTTACCTAGTACAACACAACACTTACTACTTACCTAGTACAGTACACTTACTACTTACCTAGTACACTACACTTACTACTTACCTAGTACAACACTATACTTACTACTTACCTAGTACAATACTATACTTACTACTTACCTAGTACAACACTACACTTACTACTTACACAGTACAACACTACACTTACTACTTACCTAGTACAACACTACACTTACTACTTACACAGTCCAACACTACACTTACTGCTTACCAAGTACAATACTATACTTACTACTTACCTAGTACAATACTATACTTACTACTTACCTAGTATAACACTACACTTACTACTTACACAGTCCAACACTACACTTACTACTTATCTAGTCCAACACTACACTAACTACTTACCTAGTACAACACTACACTTACTACTTACCTAGTACAGTACACTTACTACTTACCTAGTACAACACTACACTTACTACTTACCTAGTACAGTACACTTACTACTTACCTAGTACAACACTACACTTACTACTTACCTAGTACAGTACACTTACTACTTACCTAGTACACTACATTTACTACTTACCTAGTACAACACTACACTTACTACTTACCTAGTACAGTACACTTACTACTTACCTAGTACACTACACTTACTACTTACCTAGTACAGTACACTTACTACTTACCTAGTACACTACACTTACCTAGTACACTACACTAACCTAGTACAACACTACACTTACTACTTACCTAGTACAGTACACTTACTACTTACCTAGTACAACACTACACTTACTACTTATCTAGTACACTACACTTACTACTTACCTAGTACACTACACTTACCTAGTACACTACACTAACCTAGTACAACACTACACTTACTACTTACCTAGTACAGTACACTTACTACTTACCTAGTACAACACTACACTTACCTAGTACAGTACACTTACTACTTACCTGGTACAACACTACACTTACTACTTACCTAGTACAGTACACTTACTACTTACCTAGTACACCACTACACTTACTACTTACCTAGTACAATACACTTACTACTTACCTAGTACACTACACTTACTACTTACCTAGTACACTACACTTACTACTTATCTAGTATAGTATGCTTACTACTTACCTAGTACAGTACACTTACTACTTACCTAGTACACTACACTTACTACTTACCTAGTACACTACACTTACTACTTACCTAGTATAGTATGCTTACTACTTACCTAATACAATACACTTACTACTTACCTAGTACAACACTACACTTACTACTTACCAAGTACAGTACACTTACTACTTACCTAGTACAACACTACACTTACTACTTACCTAGTACACTACACTTACTACTTACCTAGTACAACACTACACTTACTACTTACCTAGTACACTACACTTACTACTTACCAAGTACACTAGACTTACTATTTACCTAGTACAACACTACACTTATTACTTACCTAGTACAGTACACTTACTACTTACCTAGTACAACAGTACACTTACTACTTACCTAGTACACTACACTTACTACTTACCTAGTACAACACTACACTTACTACTTACCTAGTACAATACTACACTTACTACTTACCTAGTACAGTACACTTACTACTTACCTAGTCCAACACTACACTTACTACTTACCTAGTACACTAGACTTACTACTTACCTAGTACAACACTACACTTACTACTTACCTAGTACAACACTACACTTACTACTTACCTAGTACAACACTATACTTACTACTTACACAGTACAGTACACTTACTACTTACCTAGTACAGTACACTTACTGCTTACCTAGTACAACACTACACTTACTACTTACCTAGTACAGTACACTTACTACTTAGCTAGTACAACACTACACTTACTACTTACCTAGTACAGTACACTTACTACTTACCTAGTACAACACTACACTTACTACTTACCTAGTACAGTACACTTACTACTTACCTAGTACAACACTACACTTACCTAGTACAACACTACACTTACTACTTACCTAGTGCAAGAGGGTGTGGCACGGGTGGCTACACTCTCGTTGACATTGGCCTCGTAACATCTGTTGATGACATCATTACCAAGCTCCAGCATCACCTTCACCAACTCTGGCTCCCACGTGTCCAAGGTGATGGAGCGTACCTGACACATTACATCAAATACCTGACACATGACATCAAATACCTGACACAATTACATCAAATACCTGACACATGACATCAAATACCTGACACATGACATCAAATACCTGACACATGACATCAAATACCTGACACATGACATCAAATACCTGACACATTACATCAAATACATGACACATGACATCAAATACCTGACACATTACATCAAATACCTGACACATTACATCAAATCAAACTTCTGTCTTCAAGAAATGGACTGCTCAAGACATGCACACACACTACTTCTGGCTGTTTTGCTCCCCCTTCTCCCCCCCCCCCCCCCCCTGCATACAGTGCCTGCAGGCATTCTGTTACTGCACGGTCTGCACAATCCAACTTCTGTGGGTAGTTCACACTTTGTTTGGAATTTGGCCTTTGTTCAACAGGGACTAATTGCACTCAGGCAATTCCATATGCGCTCCACGCAAATCTGAAACAACTACCTGGCAGACTCCCCAAGTTTGTGCAAAACCCTATGTGCTTGGCAAGGCATTGAAATGGAGAGGGCCGATGGAGAAAGGACCTACGACACACTAAACTGGCACCATCAGAGTGGTGGAAACATTAGGACGGGCAGCATACACACCAGTTTTTTATTACAGCAGGCTGGGATTGAACTCAAGATATCAGATCCTGAGTCCAAAGTGGGACAGGATAGGGTGGAGGATATAGTTGGACCTCATGGCCTTGGTACACAAAATGAAAGAGGGGGAAAGCTTGTAGAATGGGCACAGATGAATGAGTTCATAGTGGGAAACACCTGGTTTGAGCAGCCTAACAGAAGAAAATGGACTTGGATGAGTCCAGGAGATAATACCAAAAATCAAATTGACTACATCCTGATCAACAAAAGATTTAGAAATTCTTTACTGTCATCAAAAACACTACCAGGCGCAGACTGCAACAGTGACCACAATCCGGTAGTGGGAAGGTTTAGGCTGAAATTGAGGAAAAGGAAACAGACCAAAAGCAACATCAAACTAAACCTTGGACTCTTGAAGACAGATGAAATGACACGTCAAAAATTTAATGTACATGTTCAAAACAAATTCAGTGCTCTGGAAGACGTTGGTGACAGCGAGGAACAATGGACAAAGTTGCGAAGTTCTATAAATGAAGCTTGTGAGGAAGTCCCTAAGGCAAATAGAAAAGCAAAAAAGAGCTGGATGACTAATGAAATTTTGGGCCTGATGGAGAAAAGGAGGAAGGCAAAGAGAAACGAGGAGATATACAGGAAGATAAACAAAGAAATCAGGTATAGGTGCGATGAAGCTAAGGAAGCTTGGCTGAACACAAAATGCAAAGAGATAGAAGAACGACACAAAATGGATCCTCAGGGTATGTACAGACGAATTGAAGAAATTGTTCACAGGAAAAATACATGCACATCAACTGGTTGCTTAAAATCAAAAGATGGCACGCTTATCATGGAAAAAGACAAGGTATTAGACAGATGGGGAGAGTACATTACAGACCTTTTTGAGGATTACAGAAACGAAGAACACATCATAAAAAAGAACTTTGAAGGACCACCCATAATGAAAGATGAAGTCAGAGCAGCACTGAAAAGATGAAACCAGGAAAAGCCCCAGGACCAGACAACATTACTACAGAGATGATTGAAGCCCTGGAGGAATTTGGCATAGAAAAAATAACAGTCCTCCTAAATGAAATTTATGACACTGGAAAAATCCCCAAAGATATGTCAAAATCAATTTTCATTGCACTTCCAAAGAAGACAGGGGCTATAGAATGCGAACTCCATCGCACAATCAGTTTGAAGAGTCATGTAACAAAAATCCTGTTAAGAAATAAGAATAATCATGATGAGGACAAGGAATAGAATCAAAAGAGAAATAGCAGAAGAATAGTGTGGATTTGTGGAGGCGAAAGGAACTATTAATGCCATATACATCCTAAGAACTATCATAGAGAGGTCAGTTGAGATGAATAAGGATTTGTATTTATGCTTTGTTGACTATACCAAGGCTTTCGATCGGGTACAACATGAAGAATTGATCAACCAACTGGAGAGACTCAATGTCGATGGAAAAGATCTACGAATAATCAGGAATATGTACTGGGAACAAACAGCTGCAATGAGAATAGAAAACAATATAAGCTCTTTTCAAAACATCAAAAGAGGGGTCAGACAGGGTTGTGTTTTGTCACCAGATCTGTTTTCACTATACAGCGAAAACATCATGAGAAACCTAGAAGAAGACCCTGGATTAAAGGTTGGAGGGAAAATGATAAACAACATTCGGTATGCAGATGACACCGTGCTAATTGCAGAAAATGAAAGGGACCTACAAAACCTTGTGAATATACTAGAAACAGAAAGCAAAGGTAAGGGGTTGGAACTAAACAGCAGGAAGACTGAAGTCATGGTGATCAGTAAAAAACATGAAATCCCCTCCTGCAAAAACAGCAAATGGCACAACCTTGACACAGGTTAATAAGTTCAAATACCTGGGAACGGTCATTTCATCAGATGGCAGATGCACATCGGAAATAGCTGGCAGAATCGGCCAAGCCAAAACAGCATTCAAGAAGATGACAAGCATTCTTACCAACAAATGCCTATCAATTAACATCAGAAAGAGAGTCCTTGAGTGTTATATAGAACCAATACGGTTGTACGGATGTGAGGCGTGGACAGTCAGCAAGCAAAGCCAGAGCAGGATTGAGGCAGCCGAGATGTGGTTTCTCAGAAGAATGTTGAGAGTACCATGGACAGCAAAGAAAACAAACGAGACAGTCTTGATGGAGGCAGACACAAGTCTATCACTGATAAGGAAGATTCGGAAAAGACAAGCAACATTTATAGGCCATTTTATGAGGAGGGGGATTTGGAGCACCTGGTCACAACGGGAAAGCTGGAGGGAAAGAGAGCACCGGGTAGACCCAGGGAGAGAATGCTGGACGGACTTGCAGAGTGGCTGGGGATGAAGAGGGTGGGGGAGATGCTGGGTGCAACGAGAGATAGAGATGGTTGGAAGTCCATGGTCGCCAACGCCATGCGGCAGGGCACCTGATGATGATGATGAGTCCAAAGAACCAACCAGCCCACAAAACACCTGGCCTACACAAGGATTGAACCCACGACCCTGCTGTTCTGAGCACAGCGCTCTAGCAACTGAGCTAATGGGTCACCTTGGGTACACAACACTGGTAATTACAATCGTTTTTTTTTTCTCCTTTTAAAAAATAAAGGGAGAATATTTCATATCGATGAAAGGGAGGTGATGTGTTTGTATGTCTGCATGTGCAGTGTGTGTCTATCTATGTCTGTGACAAAAATGTGTTGACAAGATTTTCTCAGTTATTTTTGGATACCTAGGTCAAAAACGTGGACTGTTGAGGACATACTAATGCCTAAGTTTGGAAGTCATGGTGCCAAGGTCAAGTTCACACTGACAAAAAATGGGGGGAAGAGGGAGGGGGCCTAAAACCAGTAGTTTTTGAAGTGAATGGGTAGACAGAGTGTAGGAAGCAGGTAGACTGGGTGAGGGGAATGAAAGGTTTATCAGATGAAACGCAACAAACAACTGTTTTAAACAAGCGTTCTCACCTTGGACTTGTGCACACCAAAGCTGCGGTGAATGCCGGAACATTCTATGCAGAGTGTGATGCCCAGGTTGATGCTGGACCATCGTGGGTCAGGAGCTCCACAATCACAACACTGATTGTTGCCCGGCACCGCAATCAGTTGCTCCATGCGTCTGTCAACATGATGATGATGATACAGATACACACAATGACAGATATCAATAAAGTGCACTTTCAACGCTACAAAATACTTATCGTCATCATCAAGTGCTTTGCCACATGGCGTTGGCGATCATGGCCTACCATCTGTTTCTATCCCTTGTTGCCACAAGCACCTCCTCCACCCTCTTTGTCTTCAGCCATTCTGCAAGTCCGTCCAACATCTTCTCCCTCGGTCTACCTGGTGCTCTCTTTCCCTCCAGCTTTCCTGTTGTGACCAGGTGCTCCAATTCCCCTTTCCTCATAAAATGGCCTATAAATGTAGCCTGTCTTTTACTAATCTTCTTTATCAATGATCTTCTTGTGTCTGCCTGAATCAAGACTGTCTCATTTGTTTTCTTTGCTGTCCATGGAACTCTCAACATTCTTCCTAGAAACCACATCTCGGCTGCCTCAATCTTGTTCTGGTTTTGCTTGTTGACTGTCCACGCCTCACAACCGCATCACAGTATTGGTTCAATACTAACTCTCTTCCTGATGTTAATTGATAGGCATCTGTTGGTAAGAATGCTTTTCATCTTCTTGAATGCTGTTTTGGTTTGGCCGATTCTGCTGGCTACTTCTGGTGTGCATCTGCCGTCTGGTGAAATGATCATTCCCAGGTATTTAAACTTATCAACTTGTCTCAAGGTTATGCCGTTTGCTGTTATTTTGCAGGAGGGGATTTCATGTTTTTTGCTGATTACCAGGACTTGAGTCTTCTTGCTGTTTAGTTCCAACCCCTTGCCTTTGCTTTCTATTTCTAGTATATTCACAAGCTTTTGTAGGTCCCTAATTCACCTAAAAGCACATAAGCGAATAGACAATAAAAGAAACAATGAACAAAAAACATTTACATGACAAAAAAATGCACATTAAAAGACCCTGAAGGTCATGTCAGTGGCTGGCTTATGGAACCATGAAAACGGCCAACAAGCACACGCACCAACCATGCAGATTATACAACAACCTGTGAAATGTGACCAGTCGGCCTGATGGCTTGAGGTCTCTGTACTTTACTGAAAAGTCTGATCATAATTCATTTAATAGCACACATGAGAACAGACGTTAAAAGAAATAATGAATGACAATACTTGTAAAATGACGGCTTAAAAAACAAAAACAACAAACACCACCATCGAAACCCCCTCCCTTGCTATGTTGTTCTGATCTCAGCGGGTAAATGTGACTCACAACTGGAAAGTCCTTGGTTCGATCCACACAAGACAATCCTGTCTGGTGAGTACATGGTGGAGATGTTTCTGATCTCCCTGGTCAACATGTGTGTACACCTGCCAGTGTCTGAACCCCTGTAGTGTGTATATGTACACCTGCCAGTGTCACAACCCCTGTAGTGTGTATATGTACACCTGCCACTGTAGTGTGTATATGTACACCTGCCAGTGTCACAACCCCTGTAGTGTGTATATGTACACCTGCCAGTGTCTGAACCCTGTAGTGTGTATATGTACACCTGCCAGTGTCTGAACTCCTGTAGTGTGTGTATGTACACCTGCCAGTGTCACAACCCCTGTAGTGTGTGTATGTACACCTGCCAGTGTCACAACCCCTGTAGTGGTGTATGTATACCTGCCAGTGTCACAATCCCTGTAGTGTGTGTATGTACACCTGCCAGTGTCAAAACCCCTGTAGTGTGTATATGTACACCTGCCAGTGTCATAACCCCTGTAGTGTGTGTATGTACACCTGCCAGTGTCACAATCCCTGTAGTGTGTATATGTACACCTGCCAGTGTCTGAAGCCCTGTAGTGTGTATATGTACACCAGCCAGTGTCTGAAGCCCTGTAGTGTGTATATGTACACCTGCCAGTGTCTGAAGCCCTGTAGTGTGTATATGTACACCAGCCAGTGTCTGAAGCCCTGTAGTGTGTATATGTACACCAGCCAGTGTCTGAAGCCCTGTAGTGTGTATATTACACCTGCCAGTGTCTGAACCCCTGTAGTGTGTATATGTACACCTGCCAGTGTCACAACCCCTGTAGTGTGTATATGTACACCTGCCAGTGTCAAAACCCCTGTAGTGTGTATATGTACACCTGTCAGTGTCAATACCCCTGTAGTGTGTATATGTACACCTGCCAGTGTCAATACCCCTGTAGTGTGTATATGTACACCTGCCAGTGTCACAACCCCTGTAGTGTATATGTACACCTGCCAGTGTCAAAACCCGTGTAGTGTGTATATGTACACCTGCCAATGTCAAACCCCTGTAGTGTGTATATGTACACCTGCCAGTGTCAAAACCCCTGTAGTGTGTATATATACACCTGCCAGTGTCTGAACCCCTGTAGTGTGTGTATATGTACACCTGCCAGTGTCACAACCCCTGTAGTGTGTATATGTACACCTGCCAGTATCTGAAGCCCTGTAGTGTGTATATGTACACCTGCCAGTGTCTGAAGCCCTGTAGTGTGTATATGCATGAGGAATAACAAGTACGTACGTTAAAGATCCTGTAAGTGATGTCAGTGGCTGGCTTATGGAAACATGGAGATATCCAGCATGCACACCTACCTATGATGCAGACTGTACAACAACAAATGTACACTGTACAACAACAAATGTACAGTGTGGTCAGTTCACCTGATAACTTGAATAGTTCATGCTACACTGAAAGTCTGATTATGTGTAATATGCACTGAGTCTGATTATGTGTAATATGCACTGAGTCTGATTATGTGTAATATAGCACGAGTCTGATTATGTTAATATGCACTGAGTCTGATTATGTGTAATATGCACCGAGTCTGATTATGTGTAATATGCACCGAGTCTGATTATGTGTAATATGCACCGAGTCTGATTATGTGTAATATGCACCGAGTCTGATTATGTGTAATATGCACTGAGTCTGTTATGTTATATATGCACTGAGTCTGTTATGTGTAATATGCACCGAGTCTGATTATGTGTAATATACACTGAGTCTGATTATTTTGGGTAATATGCCACCGAGTTTGATTATGTGTAATATGCACTGAGTTCTGATTATGGTAATACACATGAGTCTGATTATGTGTAATATGCACTGAGTCTGATTATGTGTAATATACACTGAGTCTGATTGTGTGTAATATGCACTGAGTCTGATTATGTGTAATATACACTGAGTCTGATTATGTGTAATATGCACTGAGTCTGATTATGTGTAATATACACTGAGTCTGATTATGTGTAATATGCACTGAGTCTGATTATGTGTAATATGCACGGAGTCTGATTATGTGTAATATGCACTGAGTCTGATTATGTGTAATATGCACCGAGTCTGATTATGTGTAATATGCACTGAGTCTGATTATGTGTAATATGCACTGAGTCTGATTATGTGTAATATGCATCGAGTCCTAATGAGTTTGGAAAACAGCCCTACATAACAACCATTTATCAACTCCCTCTCTCCCTCACTCTCTCTCTCTCACACACACACACAAACACACATATATATAGAGATACAGACATAGATATACATATTTACATACACACACAAACATGTGTATCCATATATATGTTCTGTACAGAACAGAGGTCCATAAAAAAGGTCACAGTTATTAACATATATTGCTAAGATATCAAACTGTCTTAGTCTGGCTTTGGGGGACAGTAACATTACACCATCAGTCTTACAACATGGGTCACAACAATAACATTATGGTCAGTCTTACAACGTGGGGCACAATAACATTATGGTCAGTCTAATAACATGGGTCACAATAACAACATTATGGTCAGTCTTAAAACATGGGTCACAATAACAACATGGGTCACAATAACATTATGGTCAGTCTTACAACATGGGGCACAATAACAACATTATGGTCAGTCTAATAACATGGGTCACAATAACAACATTATGGTCAGTCTTACAACATGGGTCAATAACACAAGGGTCACAATAACATTATGGTCAGTCTTACAACGTGGGTCACAATAACATTATGGTCAGTCTTACAACATGGGTCACAATAAAACATTATGGTCAGTCTTACAACGTGGGGCACAATAATAACATTATGGTCAGTCTTACAACATGGGTCACAATAACAACATCATGGTCAGTCTTACAACATGGGCACAATAATAACATCATGGTCAGTCTTACAACATGGACACAATAATAACATTATGGTCAGTCTTACAACATGGAGCACAATAACATTATGGTCAGTCTTACTAACATGGGGCACAATAACAACATTATGGTCAGTCTTACAACATGGGTCACAATAACAACATTATGGTCAGTCTTATAACATGGGTCACAATAACATTATGGTCAGTCTTACAACATGGTCACAATAACAACATTATGGTCAGTCTTACAACATGTGTCACAATAACACATTATGGTCAGTCTTACAACATGGGCACAATAACAACATTATGGTCAGTCTTACAACATGGAGCACAATAACAACATTATGGTCAGTCTTACAACATGGGTCACAATAACAACCCTGGGTCACAATAACAACATTATGGTCAGTCTTACAACATGGGTCACAATAACAACATGGATCACAATAACAACATGGGTCACAATAACAACATGGGTCACAATAACAACATGGGTCACAATAACAACATGGGTCACAATAACAACATTATGGTCAGTCTTACAACGTGGAGCACAATAACATTATGGTCAGTCTTACAACATGGGTCACAATAACAACATTATGGTCAGTCTTACAACGTGGGGCACAATAATAACATTATGGTCAGTCTACATTATGGTCAGACAATTAAACACATATGGTCAGTCTTAAACATGGAGCACAATAACATTATGGTCAGTCTTACAACATGGAGCACAATAACAACATTATGGTCAGTCTTACAACATGGGTCACAATAAACATTATGGTCAGTCTTACAAAATGGGTCACAATAACAACATTATGGTCAGTCTTACAAATGGGGTCACAATAACATTATGGTCAGTCTTACAATGGGTCACAATAACATTATGGTCAGTCTTATAACATGGGTCACAATAACAAATTATGGTCAGTCTTACAACATGGGCACAATAACAACATTATGGTCAGTCTTACAACATGGGTCACAATAACAATTATGGTCAGTCTTACAACATGGGTCACAATAACATTATGGTCAGTCTTACAACATGGGTCACAATAACAACATTATGGTCAGTCTTACAACATGGGTCACAATAACAACATTATGGTCAGTCTTACAACATGGAGCACAATAACATTATGGTCAGTCTTACAACATGGGTCACAATAACAACATTATGGTCAGTCTTACAACATGGGTCACAATAAAACATTATGGTCAGTCTTACAACATGGGTCACAATAACAACTTATGGTCAGTCTTACAACATGGGTCACAATAAAACATTATGGTCAGTCTTACAACATGGAGCACAATAAAACATTATGGTCAGTCTTACAACATGGAGCACAATAACAACATTATGGTCAGTCTTACAACATGGGGCACAATAACAACATTATGGTCAGTCTTACAACATGGGTCACAATAACAACATTATGGTCAGTCTTACAACATGGAGCACAATAACAACATTATGAGTCATACATGGTCCAATAACAACATGGTCAGTCTACAAAAGGTACAATACTTATGGTCAGTCTTAAACATGGAGCACAATAACAACATTATGGTCAGTCTTACAACATGGACACAATAACAACATTATGGTCAGTCTTACAACATGGGTCACAATAACAATTATGGTCAGTCTTACAACATGGGTCACAATAACAACATTATGGTCAGTCTTACAACATGGGTCACAATAAACAACATTATGGTCAGTCTTACAACATGGGGCACAATAACAACATTATGGTCAGTCTTACAACATGGGTCACAATAACAACATTATGGTCAGTCTTACAAATGGGCACAATAAAAATATGGTCAGTCTTACAACATGGGTCACAATAACAACATTGGATCTACAACTACAATACATTATGGTCAGTCTTACAACATGGGAACAATAACATTATGGTCAGTCTTACAACATGGGTCACAATAACAACATTATGGTCAGTCTTACAATGGGTCACAATAATAACATTATGGTCAGTCTTACAACATGGGGCACAATAACAACATTATGGTCAGTCTTACAACATGGGTCACAATAATAACATTATGGTCAGTCTTACAACATGGAGCACAATAACACATTATGGTCAGTCTTACAACATGGGGCACAATAAACATTATGGTCAGTCTTACAACATGGGCACAATACAACATTATGGTCAGTCTTACAACATGGGGCACAATAACAACATTATGGTCAGTCTTACAACATGGAGCACAATAACAACATTATGGTCAGTCACTGGTCCATACAACATTATGGTCAGTCTTACAACATGGAGACAATACACATTATGGTCAGTCTTACAACATGGGCACAATAACAACATTATGGTCAGTCTTACAACATGGAGCAATACACATCATTCACATAACATTATGGTCAGTCTTACAACATGGGCACAATAACAACATTATGGTCAGTCTTACAACATGGTCACAATAACAACATTATGGTCAGTCTTACAACATGGGTCACAATAACAACATAGGATCACAATAACAACATGGGTCACAATAACAACATGGGTCACATTAACAACATGGGTCACAATAACAACATGGGTCACAATAACAACATTATGGTCAGTCTTACAACGTGGTGCACAATAACACATTATGAATCAATGGTCTATAACAACATGGGTCACAATAACAACATTGGTCACAATAACAACTGGGTCACAATAAAACATTATGGTCAGTCTTACAACTGGGGCACAATACAACATTATGGTCAGTCTTAAACATGGGTCACAATAACAATATGTCAGTCTTACAACGTGGGTCACAATAACATTATGGTCAGTCTTACAACATGGGCACAATAACAACATCATGGTCAGTCTTACAACATGGGTCACAATAACTAACATTATGGTCAGTCTTACAACATGGGTCACAATAACAACATTATGGTCAGTCTTACAACATGGGCACAATAATCAACATTATGGTCAGTCTTACAACATGGTCACAATAACAACATTATGGTCAGTCTTACAACATGGTCACAATAACACATTATGGTCAGTCTTACAAGTGGGGCACAATAATAACATTATGTCATCTTACATGTGGGGCACAATAACAACATTATGCATCTTACAACATGGGTCACAATAACAACATTATGGTCAGTCTTACAATGTGGGGCACAATAACAACATTATGGTCAGTCTTACAACGTGGGGCACAATAATAACATTATAGTCAGTCTTACAACTTGGCTTTGTTCTTGGCCTCTGACTTGGGTGTTCCCCCTGAAGCCACAGACACACTGGATGGTGTGGAGCTGTTGGAAGATTCCTTCTTCTCTTCATCCTGTCAGACACATCACAAACACCAACACCATACACAGTCGTTAGC
>JAPXFY010000015.1:84410808-84440808 GCA_030674185.1 Monoplex corrugatus
GTAAGTAAGAAAATAATAATCAATATGTGTGTGTGTATGTGTGAGAGAGAGACAGGGGAGAACATATGTGTATGTGTGAGAGAGACACAGGGGAGAACATATGTGTATGTGTGAGAGAGACACAGGGGAGAACATATGTGTATATAAGATGCACAGTGAGAGAAAGGGTGAGAGACAGAGAAATGTGAGTGGGAAACACAGAGAGAGAGAGAGAGAGAGAGAGAGAGAGAGAGAAGAGAGAGAGAGGAGAGAGAGAGACGGAGAGACAGAGAGACAGACAGAGAGACAGAGAGAGAGAGACGGAGAGACAGAGAGACAGACAGAGAGAGACGGAGAGACAGAGAGACAGAGAGAGAGAGAGACAGACTGAGACAAAGAGAGAGAAAAAGAGATACAGAGAGAGAGAGAGAGAGAGAGAGAGAGAGAGAGAGAGAGAAAGAGACAGAGAGAAAAAGAGATAAAGAGAGAGAGGGGGGAGAGAGGGGGGAGAGAGAGAGAGAGAGAGAGAGAGAGACAGAGAGAAAAAGAGATAAACAGAGAGAGAGGGGGAGAGAGAGAGAGAGAGAGAGAGGAGAGAGAGAGAGAGAGAGAGAGAGAGAGAGAGAGAGAGAGAGAGAGAGAGAACACAACAGGTTTCCCATTACCACTGTCAGACACTGTTTACATATCAACAAGGTAAACAAGTAAGTAAATCCCAAATGGATACATTCTATCAAGAACAGGACAAACTCAAGTAAAATGAGACAAACTGCACAACTTAAGGAAACAGTCCCCATTAAAGACACTTAATCAGATATGCGCATAAAACTAATTCAAACACTGGACAGAACAAGAACAAACTGAATACAATGAATCAAATTTAACAAAACAAAACTAAGAAGAAATTACTGTCACTATTACATGAAACACAAAGAATATTCATCACTTCATACTTGTAATGAATAGTAATAGGAATAATAATGTTTGCATTAGCAACAAAATACATACACAGGCCCACACACAGTCATACATACCTATGTACTTACATAAACAATAATCAAACATGAAATGGTTCACAGACTGTACAGCAACATTACACTGACACAAGACATCTAAATAAAATGTCCTTGAAAGAATGGAGTGACCATGTATTTATAATAAAGTGAGTTCCATATGACACACCACAGACTGAGAGAGAAAGAGAGAGGGGGTCAGGACATGGAAATCCCATAACAGTCCATTGTGTGAAAGTGGACATAGTTTGACACTACAAACAATGGATATGAAACACTGCTGACAATACGCAACATTAGCTAGTACTGAGTCACCCACATAAAGGGAATAAACTACATGTAAGACAGAATGCATGTCAATCATAATAACAATAAAATCTTTACCAGCTCAGCATTCCAGCATGTTGTCAAAAAGCTTTATTACATATTTACAAGTATTGCACATATCACAATTTTCTCAGTGTTGGTGTATCATATCTGTCTTTTGAACACTAAGATTTTTTCCTCATCAATTTTTTTTCAAATCATGATCAGTTTGGAAACAAAATTAATTACACAATGCAGTACATATACACAACATACATACAGTACATTACAGATATCATAGATATACATAATGGCATTCAAAAATACGCCGATTTTACGTATATACTGAATTTTCAATACGTAATGGCATTAAAACCACATGCTGATTTCATGTAGACTTTGATTATCTTTTCTCCCTCTCCCTCTCTTCTATAATCATATTGTTCATGTCTGTAACTGGTTCTGTTAAACTGATAGTGCACATAATGAGGTACACTTTGTCACACAACATGGTGAATAGTGCACATGATGAGGTACACTTTGTCACACAACATGGTGAATAGTGTACATAATGAGGTACACTTTGTCACACAACATGGTGAATAGTGTACATAATGAGGTATTTCACACAACATGGTGAATAGTGTACATGATGAGGTACACTTTGTCACACAACATGGTGAATAGTGCACATGATGAGGTACACTTCGTCACACAACATGGTGAATAGTGCACATGATGAGGTACACTTTGCCAACACAACATGGTGAATAGTGTACATGAGGTACACTTTGTCACACAACATGGTGAATAGTGCACATGATGAGGTACACTTTGTCACACAACATGGTGAATAGTGTACATGATGAGGTACACTTTGTCACACAACATGGTGAATAGTGTACATGATGAGGTACACTTTGTCACACAACATGGTGAATAGTGCACATGATGAGGTACACTTTGTCACATAATGGTGAATAGTGCACATGATGAGGTACACTTTGTCACACAACATGGTGAATAGTGTACATGATGAGGTACACTTTGTCACACAACATGGTGAATAGTGTACATGATGAGGTACACTTTGTCACACATGGTGAATAGTGCACATGAAGAGGTACACTTTGTCACACAACATGGTGAATAGTGCACATGTTGAGGTACACTTTGTCACACAACATGGTGAATAGTGTACATGATGAGGTACACTTTGTCACACAACATGGTGAACAGTGTATATAATGAGGTACACTTTGTCACACAACATGGTGAATAGTGCACATAATGAGGTACACTTTGTCACACATGGTGAATAGTGCACATGATGAGGTACACTTTGTCACACAACATGGTGAATAGTGTACATGATGAGGTACACTTTGTCACACATGGTGAATAGTGTACAAGATGAGGTACACTTTGTCACACAACATGGTGAATAGTGCACATGATGAGGTACACTTTGTCACACAACATGGTGAATAGTGCACATGATGAGGTACACTTTGTCACACAACATGGTGAATAGTGCACATAATGAGGTACACTTTGTCACACATGGTGAATAGTGCACATGATGAGGTACACTTTGTCACACAACATGGTGAATAGTGTACATGATGAGGTACACTTTGTCACACATGGTGAATAGTGTACAAGATGAGGTACACTTTGTCACATAACATGGTGAATAGTGTACATGATGAGGTACACTTTGTCACACAACATGGTGAATAGTGTACATGATGAGGTACACTTTGTCACACAACATGGTGAATAGTGTACATGATGAGGTACACTTTGTCACATAACATGGTGAATAGTGTACATGATGAGGTACACTTTGTCACACAACATGGTGAATAGTGTACATGATGAGGTACACTTCGTCACACAACATGGTGAATAGTGCACATGATGAGGTACACTTTGTCACACAACATGGTGAATAGTGCACATGATGAGGTACACTTCGTCACACAACATGGTGAATAGTGTACATGATGAGGTACACTTTGTCACACAACATGGTGAATAGTGCACATGATGAGGTACACTTTGTCACACAACATGGTGAATAGTGTACATGATGAGGTACACTTTGTCACACAACATGGTGAATAGTGTACATGATGAGGTACACTTTGTCACATATGGTGAATAGTGCACATGATGAGGTACACTTCGTCACACAACATGGTGAATAGTGCACATGATGAGGTACACTTTGTCACACAACATGGTGAATAGTGCACATGATGAGGTACACTTTGTCACACAACATGGTGAATAGTGCACATGATGAGGTACACTTCGTCACACAACATGGTGAATAGTGTACATGATGAGGTACACTTTGTCACACAACATGGTGAATAGTGCACATGATGAGGTACACTTTGTCACACAACATGGTGAATAGTGTACATGATGAGGTACACTTTGTCACACAACATGGTGAATAGTGCACATGATGAGGTACACTTCGTCACACAACATGGTGAATAGTGTACATGATGAGGTACACTTTGTCACACAACATGGTGAATAGTGTACAAGATGAGGTACACTTTGTCACACAACATGGTGAATAGTGTACATGATGAGGTACACTTTGTCACACAACATGGTGAATAGTGCACATGATGAGGTACACTTCGTCACACAACATGGTGAATAGTGTACATGATGAGGTACACTTTGTCACACAACATGGTGAATAGTGTACAAGATGAGGTACACTTTGTCACACAACATGGTGAATAGTGTACATGATGAGGTACACTTTGTCACATATGGTGAATAGTGCACATGATGAGGTACACTTTGTCACACAACATGGTGAATAGTGCACATGATGAGGTACACTTTGTCACACAACATGGTGAATAGTGCACATGATGAGGTACACTTTGTCACACAACATGGTGAATATAAGAGTCATGACAAAACGTTTTTGCCATAAATATCTATACATTTTTTCAGGATCATCGCACTTAGGTTAACTTTGTGCTGATTTTTTTCCTGGTCCCATTTTCTACACCACTTTAACTCTTTGAAGACGTAATATAGTTGCTTTGCAAAACCACTGTGGACGCGATCAATGGGACCTGCCACAACCCTTGGCGACGCACGATTTTGGGGGGTTTTCAAAAAATTCTCAAAAATACAGACTTTACAGCACAAGAACATATTTTATATCAAAATAAAATTCAATTTACGCTCTTTGAGCTGAAGCTACATACAAGGACAATACATCTATTCTACTTACCTTCCTAGAAGGTGAAATGGGGTAGGGTTTTGGCTCTGGGAAAGAAGTTTTTGATTGACAGTAATCCAACACATATAGTCAGTAAAACACCCATTCTTGACCAGGTAATCCAGAAATCCTGGTAATCACAAGTCCTTGGTATGACCAGAAGATATAAAAGAACAAACACAGCTTTGTTTTCACACAGGTGAAGCAGCAAATTGATTATGACGATCCTTTGAAGAAGAAGAAGAAGAAGGCCTAAATGTCGCCATTTTGGTGCAAGGACGGTCACTCCGGTTGGTTTGGATAAAGGCAAAAACTGTAACTAATCGGGATAAAATCGATGCAAGGGAAGTAACAAACACTTCAGAAGATACCAAAGAGTGTTCCTATATGTGTAGTTAGTTCCCCTAGACCAGCGACCGGCTTGCATCTATTTATAAAAACCGCAGCGGAATATCCGCTATCATGTCTCTAATGTAACACATCAGTCCCAATTTCTGATTCAGCTAAAAACCTTGGTGTCTGCATTGACTCTACCCTGTCCATGAACAACTTTGTTTCTCAAACTGCCAGATCTTGCTACTATCATCTCCATCGTATAAGCCTGATCAGGAAGTATCTCTCTGTCGAAACAACTGCAAAACTCGTTCTCTCCTTCATAATGTCTCGCATTGACTATTGCAATTCACTCCTGTCTGGTCTTCCTGCCTCCACCATTCACATCCTACAGCGCATTCAAAACAATGCTGTACGCCTTGTACTCAAAAAGAAAAAAGCTGACCACATATCTCCTCTCCTGGCACAACTTCACTGGCTCCCTGTATCAAAGCGCATACAGTACAAACTAAACACCATGTGCTACAAAAGCCTCAATAACGCAGCCCCCCGATTACCTGTCAAGCCTACTTGAGATCTATGTTCCCTCACGTACCCTCCGCTCTGCCTCCGATCCTCTGACTTTTCGCTTTCCACGCACTAAGCTCAATACCTATGGTCCACGAGCCTTCTCTGTTTCTGGTCCACTCTCCTGGAACAAACTTCCTCTCTCAGTCCGTCAGCAACCTACTTTTGCCTCCTTCAAGTCCGCTCTCAAAACTCACCTTTTCTCCTCTGCATAAAATCCTAACCTCACTCAACCCCCTCTGCAGCCTGTCTCCGCTCGGAGGGAAATCACTTTGTTTTAATATATAATTGTATATGATGTGCTCTCTGTGGTTTTCCATTGGTTTTATTCTTGCTTTTATTGCTTTTATTCTTTTCTCCCCATTTGTGGCCATGCATGTGTGGTGTGTGTGTGTGTGTGTGTGTGTGTGTGTGTGTGTGTGTGTGTGTGTGTGTGTGTGTGTGTGTGTGTGTGTGTGTGTGTGTGTGTGTGTGCGTGTGTGTGCGTGCGTGCGTGTGTGCATGTGTGTCTTTTCGGCGCTTGGATTTGATTTTGTCGAGATTTGCGCTATATAAATATTGTAATTATTATGTATGCATGTGCGTACGTATGTATGTATGTATGTATGTATGTATGTATGTATACGCTTAGATTTATGTATGTATGTATGTATGCATGTATACGCTCAGCTTAGATTTATGTATGTAAGTATGTAAGCATGTATGTATGCATGTATACGCTCATATGTATGTAGGTATGTATGCATGTATACGCTCAGCGCTTAGATTTGATTTTATCAAGATTTTGCGCTATATAAATAAAATATATTATTATTATTATTATTATTATAATGGTTTGACCAGCTGCAGCGGAATGTCCGCCGTCACATCTCTAATGGTTTGACCTGCTGCAGCGGAATATCCGCTGTTACGTCTCCGAAGAGTTAATGACTACGGACGCTGGCACACTTTTTACAATGCCATGATGTTGATGATGATAAGGATGATAATCTTGTTGCTATGGAAATCCATTTAGGGCTGCACTCTATGCTGAAAAAGTGTTATCATTATGAAAAGGGAGATTATTCATACTGCTTGATTATCTTACATCTGAAAAAGCGTTCTTTATCATTATGACGAAGGCGATTATTCATATAGCTTGACTATCTTTTTTCAATCAATGAGAACGACACTTACTTGCTTGGGTACGGTGGAGATGCGGGATTACTACCGTAAAGTCCATGAACATCAAAAGAGACGAAATCTATTTCATGTGTTTTACCTGGTGAGGTGTTTGAAAAATCAGGCAATGGTAATGGTAAGTACTAAGCTAGGTCCTAGGTGAGAGAGGTGGTACAGATCTCATGACTTTTGAATCAGCTGTTTGAGTGCAGTCCCACTTCCTTCCCTTGCTGCTGTATCTTCCCCAACTAAACAGGTTCAATACTCACTCACAGCTAAGTGGACTGGACGTTGCAATGTACTTTCACACTCAATATTGTGAACACTAACCCTTCAATTTCTGACATTATCTCAAACATGAAGACACACATACCTACTAGAACAAAGGAACAATTTCTAACATTACCTCAAACATGAAGACACACATACCTACTGGAACAAAGGAACAATTTCTGACATTACCTCAAACATGAAGACACACATACCTACTAGAACAAAGGAACAATTTCTGACATTACCTCAAACATGAAGACACACATACCTACTGGAACAAAGGAACAATTTCTGACATTACCTCAAACATGAAGACACACATACCTACTGGAACAAAGGAACAATTTCTGACATTACCTCAAACATGAAGACACACATACCTACTGGAACAAAGGAACAATTTCTGACATTACCTCAAACATGAAGACACACATACCTACTAGAACAAAGGAACAATTTCTGACATTATCTCAAACATGAAGACACACATACCTACTGGAACAAAGGAACAATTTCTGACATTACCTCAAACATGAAGACACACATACCTACTGGAACAAAGGAACAATTTCTGACATTACCTCAAACATGAAGACACACATACCTACTAGAACAAAGGAACAATTTCTGACATTACCTCAAACATGAAGACACACGTACCTACTAGAACAAAGGAACAATTTCTGACATTACCTCAAACATGAAGACACACATACCTACTAGAACAAAGGAACAATTTCTGACATTACCTCAAACATGAAGACACACATACCTACTAGAACAAAGGAACAATCAGATTCCACTATACTCCTGTATTATCAGACAGTGACAGACCACAGACAAGTCAAGTACCAAAACACAGACAGACCTGGCCGGGGAGATGACCTCAAAACAGAAGCGTCGACTGTCGTCCATACTGGGCCTGATTGTGCACAGTCGTAAATCTTCCTCCATGATGGTCAGGGAGTCTTTTGACCTTTTCCTGTATACCAGCTGGCTGTTCTGAATCGTGAACCACCGTCTGAAAGTTATATGTCATTTGAGTCTATACACAGCCAGTGATTGAACATTATACATCTCACAACATATATTCACAAGTGATTGCCTACCCCTTGTGTAAAATACATATCTTATCACTATGTCAGTGACTGTCAATTATTCTTGATCACTGTGGAACCAGCATATTTAAAAATTTTTTTTTTTTGGTGCTAATGTATTTTTGATAATATTCCGGCACTAGTATATGTTGAACTAATTCAGGTTCAGGTTGATAACGCTTACAGCCCAGTCCACTGCTACAGCCATATCAGGGATAACACCACCTTAAAAATGACATCCAAGTTTAAGTAAAAGGACAATTGTCAAACAACAAGCACCATTATTCATCCTGCCAAGTCTAAAATGTGTTTAAAGAAAAACATTCTCATATGTAAAATCATACAAAAAGAAATCGACTAATCTCATGTAAAAACTGGAAAATTGTATCCAGAGGTTATCAAGAGAGTCCACCATGTAGTACTTATGTCTGATATCATGCCATGTCAAGCATTCAATAAGAAACTGACATTCTGGTACCCGTGGCAATTATGTAAGTACACACAACTTATTTTTCAGTCCACTGACAGACTGGTTCAGAAATATTCAAACTGTCTCTCTCAATGTCGTTCTCTCTCCATCTTACGTATTCCTTTCAATCTCTTGCTTCTTCTATTTCACTCCCAGTTTCAGTTTTCCCATGTGTCTGCCATTGGAATGAATACCAACACACCAACCATGTACCATGTGATGGAAAAAGATGCAAAGTGATCATGGCATAAGCCATATGCATAAAGTCAATGCTTTGGAGAGGTCCTGGAGTTCTGCCTATCTTGGAGTGTAATAAACTATAATCTATGCATGTGTCCATTTGTAACTGTAACAAACTGAGTCACAGCAACTGATAATGGCTCTTGTTTTTCCAAAACAATGCATTTCCAATTTCCTCTGACAATTCCTTTTTGAGTGAGATGATTGATGGTATGATCACCTATGGATTGTTTGTAGATGTTTTTACATTTTTTTGGAGTGAGATGATTGATGGTATGATCACCTATGGATTGTTTGTAGATGTTTTTACATTTTTTTTGGAGTGAGATGATTGATGGTATGATCACCTATGGATTGTTTGTAGATGTTTTTACATTATTTTGGAGTGAGATGATTGATGGTATGATCACCTATGGATTGTTTGTAGATGTTTTTACATTTTTTTTAACCTGTTTCAATTTTCTTGGGTGTGTGTGTGTATGCCTGTTGTTTTATCTACACTGTGATGTTGTAATGTTGCTGCACAGTCTGCATACTCCATCTGTGGTGGGCATGCATGGTGACAGCTTCCATAAGCTAGCAGACACTGATTAGACTTACAAGGGTCTTTAACCTGCATATCTGATGGTCTGGATGCTCATACACATAGGGTTTAGGCACTAACATGTCTGCACGCATGTTGACCTGGGAGAGGGGAAAACTCTCCACCCTTTACCCACCAGGTGGACAGTACCCAGGCAGGATCGAACCCCACACCTTCCGACTGGAAGTTTGATGTCTTACCCAGTCAACCACTGCACGTGTCAAAGGAAGGTACGACTGAATGTTTTGAGACACAACGCCCTCTCTTCCTCAAGTCTGAATTTCTTCTTCTATGACTGGTCTAAATATTTACCCCACTTCTTATTTGTTTGTTTGAAACATTCATGCTTACTTTCTAAACATAATACAAACACAGTGCAATATTTTCACTAAAGTAACATCAGCATCTTTTCCTGGGAGGTACAAACGTTTTTTCTATTAGAAAAGTTTTTTTTGCTCAGAATATTTTTTTTTTCATTGGTGCTGTCCCATCTTGTATGCTACTTTAACAGCAACACAAGTTGTGACAATTTTTAACACTGCTATGGTGATGACAGCACTGAGGATGATAATCAAACTGGTGCTGTCCCATCTTGTATGCTACTTTAACAGTAACACAAGTTGTGACAATTTTTAACACTGCCATGGTGATGACAGCACTGAGGATGATAATCAAACTGGTGCTGTCCCATCTTGTATGCTACTTTAACAGCAAACACAAGTTGTGACAATTTTTAACACTGCTATGGTAATGACAGCACTGAGGATGATAATCAAACTGGTGCTGTCCCATCCTGTATGCTACTTTAACAGTAACACAAGTTGTGACAATTTTTAACACTGCTATGGTAATGACAGCACTGAGGATGATAATCAAACTGGTGCTGTCCCATCTTGTATGCTACTTTAACAGTAACACAAGTTGTGACAATTTTTAACACTGCCATGGTGATGACAGCACTGAGGATGATAATCAAACTGGTGCTGTCCCATCTTGTATGCTACTTTAACAGTAACACAAGTTGTGACAATTTTTAACACTGCCATGGTAATGACAGCACTGAGGATGATAATCAAACTGGTGCTGTCCCATCTTGTATGCTACTTTAACAGCAACACAAGTTGTGACAATTTTTAACACTGCTATGGTAATGACAGCACTGAGGATGATAATCAAACTGGTGCTGTCCCATCTTGTATGCTACTTTAACAGCAACACAAGTTGTGACAATTTTTAACACTGCTATGGTAATGACAGCACTGAGGATGATAATCAAACTGGTGCTGTCCCATCTTGTATGCTACTTTAACAGTAACACAAGTTGTGACAATTTTTAACACTGCCATGGTGATGACAGCACTGAGGATGATAATCAAACTGGTGCTGTCCCATCTTGTATGCTACTTTAACAGCAAACACAAGTTGTGACAATTTTTAACACTGCCATGGTGATGACAGCACTGAGGATGATAATCAAACTGGTGCTGTCCCATCTTGTATGCTACTTTAACAGCAAACACAAGTTGTGACAATTTTTAACACTGCTATGGTAATGACAGCACTGAGGATGATAATCAAACTGGTGCTGTCCCATCTTGTATGCTACTTTAACAGTAACACAAGTTGTGACAATTTTTAACACTGCTATGGTAATGACAGCACTGAGGATGATAATCAAACTGGTGCTGTCCCATCTTGTATGCTACTTTAACAGTAACACAAGTTGTGACAATTTTTAACACTGCCACGGTGATGACAGCACTGAGGATGATAATCAAACTGGTGCTGTCCCATCTTGTATGCTACTTTAACAGTAACACAAGTTGTGACAATTTTTAACACTGCCATGGTGATGACAGCACTGAGGATGATAATCAAACTGGTGCTGTCCCATCTTGTATGCTACTTTAACAGTAACACAAGTTGTGACAATTTTTAACACTGCCATGGTGATGACAGCACTGAGGATGATAATCAAACTGGTGCTGTCCCATCTTGTATGCTACTTTAACAGTAACACAAGTTGTGACAATTTTTAACACTGCCATGGTGATGACAGCACTGAGGATGATAATCAAACTGGTGCTGTCCCATCTTGTATGCTACTTTAACAGTAACACAAGTTGTGACAATTTTTAACACTGCCATGGTGATGACAGCACTGAGGATGATAATCAAACTGGTGCTGTCCCATCTTGTATGCTACTTTAACAGCAAACACAAGTTGTGACAATTTTTAACACTGCCATGGTGATGACAGCACTGAGGATGATAATCAAACTGGTGCTGTCCCATCTTGTATGCTACTTTAACAGTAACACAAGTTGTGACAATTTTTAACACTGCCATGGTGATGACAGCACTGAGGATGATAATCAAACTGGTGCTGTCCCATCTTGTATGCTACTTTAACAGTAACACAAGTTGTGACAATTTTTAACACTGCATATGGTGATGACAGCACTGAGGATGATAATCAAACTGGTGCTGTCCCATCATGATACACTGGAATTCCATTCTAGAAGGAGATTTATGTGACAGGGCTGTGCTCTACACAATCTTCACACTATATCCTGGTGTCAACCAAACCTGGGAGATACTGACACTTGGGGAGTTGATCAGGAGATTTGAGCAACAGCTTCAATGATGCATGTGTGAAGTGGATGACACTCGACTGTGCGGTTCTAACGTTCCCACAACCCACATACCTTTCAAACTCTGGGCAGAAGCCAATTGGTAACAAAAAATCCCACAATAATTTTGAGTGGGGTTCGAACCCACAAGCTTCAAGTTATTAGTCTGTTGTGATAACCTCCACACCACAGCAATTGGTTATAATCCAGATTTCTTGCTCCCTATGAATCTGATTCTGAATCAGATCATGTTCAGCAAACACCAGACTCACCTGACCCACTGTCGAAAGGCATTGCTGGTTCGTTTAAACAGGTAACCTTCCAGCACACTGGGGCCATCTTGACTGCCACTCTGTACCTCTGACAGTGAACTGGTGTCAGACTGAAACACACACACAGAACAGTTGTACATCAGTCACAACACTCACAATTACAGACTGAAACACACAGAGAACAGTTGTACATCAGTCACAACACTCACAATTACACAGACTGAAACACACACAGAACAGTTGTACAACAGTCACAACACTCACAATTACACAGACTGAAACACACACAGAACAGTTGTACATCACTCACAACACTCACAATTACACAGACTGAAACACACACAGAACAGTTGTACATCACTCACAACTACAGACTGAAACACACATAGAACAGTTGTACATCACTCACAACACTCACAAT
This sequence comes from Monoplex corrugatus, assembly GCA_030674185.1. NCBI lineage: Eukaryota > Metazoa > Mollusca > Gastropoda > Littorinimorpha > Ranellidae > Monoplex > Monoplex corrugatus. The sequence continues at coordinate 84,423,421 of JAPXFY010000015.1, forward strand.
TACAGACTGAAACACACATAGAACAGTTGTACATCACTCACAATTACACATAATCATCAGTCACAAAACTCACAATTACAGACTGAAACACACATAGAACAGTTGTACATCACTCACAACACTCACAATTACAGACTGAAACACACATAGAACAGTTGTACATCACTCACAATTACACATAATCATCAGTCACAAAACTCACAATTACAGACTGAAACACACACAGAACAGTTGTACATCACTCACAATTACACATAATCATCAGTCACAAAACTCACAATTACAGACTGAAACACACACAGAACAGTTGTACATCACTCACAATTACACAATCATCAGCCACAACACTCACAATTACAGACTGAAACACACACAGAATAGTTGTACATCACTCACAATTACACATAATCATCAGTCACAAAACTCACAATTACAGACTGAAACACACAGAACAGTTGTACATCACTCACAATTACACAATCATCAGCCACAACACTCACAATTACAGACTGAAACACACACAGAACAGTTGTACATCACTCACAATTACACAATCATCAGCCACAACACTCACAATTACACATAATCATCAGCCACAACACTCACAATTACAGACTGAAACACACACAGAACAGTGGTACATCACTCACAACACTCACAATTACACGTAATCATCAGTCACAACACTCACAATTACAGACAGAAACACACACAGAACAGTGGTACATCACTCACAACACTCACAATTACAGACTGAAACACACATAGAACAGTTGTACATCACTCACAACACTCACAATTACAGACTGAAACACACACAGAAAAGTTGTACATCACTCACAAAACTCACAATTACACGTAACCAACACACAATGTATAATATCAAGCACACAAAGGGCATGGTGTGAATATATCCTTAAGTAAATGTATACATGTATGAATATTTGTTTTCTTGTTTTATCTGTGTGTCTCACACACATAGCCACAGACACAAATGCAGACACACAGACATAGACACACAAACAAAGAACACAAACAGTTAACACATCAGTAACAATATTCCACAAACAATTACCATACAATCCATAATATTAAAAACACAAGTTACAAGGTTTGTCTATATGAACATTTGGTTTTTGTTGTCTGCTTTTCTTATTTGTTTGCATGTGTACTGTGGGTACTGTGTGTGTGTGTTACTGTGTGTGTGTGTGTGTGTGGTGTGTGTGTGTGTGTTGTGTGTTTGTGTGTGTGTGTGTGTGTGTGTGTGGGTGTGTGTGTGTTGTGTGTGTGGTGTGGTGTGTGTGTGTTGTGTGTGTGTATGTGTGTGTGTGTGTGTGTGTTGTGTTGTGTGTGTGTGTGTGTTTTGTGTGTGTGTTGTGTGTATGTGTGTTGTGTGTGTTGTTGTGTGTGTGTGTTGTTGTGTGTGTTGTGTGTGTTTGTGTGTGTGTGTGTTGTGTGTGTGTTGTGTGTGTGTGTGTGTGTTGTGTTGTGTGTATGTGTGTGTGTGTGGTGTGTTGGTGGGGTATGTGTGTTGTGTGTGGTGTGTGTGTGTGTGTGTGTTGTGTGTTTGTGTGTGTGTGTGTGTGTACTGTGGTGTGTGTGTTGTGTGTGTGTGTGTGTGTGTGGTGTGTGTGTGTGTGTGTGTGTTGTGTATGTGTGTGTGTTGTGTTGTGTGTGTTTTGTTGTGTGTGTGTTGTGTATGTGTGTGTGTGTGTGTGTGTGTGTTGTGTGTGTTGTGTGTGTGTGATGTGTGTGTGGTGTGTGTGTGTACTGTAGTGTTGTGTGTGTGTGTATGTGTGTGTGTGTGTGTGTGTTTTGTGTGTGTGTGTTGTGTTGTGATGTTGTGTGTTGTGAGGTTGTTGAATAACAGAGCACCTAAACAGTTGGCTGCAGAATGTCTTTTTAAATGTTCAACAATAGCAGTAACAATCTCTCTCTCTCTCTCTCTCACACACACACACACACACACCACATACACACACACACATATATATAAACCAATAAACAAACACCCAAAGAAAGGAAAGAAAGGAAAAAACAAAACAAAAAGAAACCAAACCAAAGCAAGGCACAATGGGTGAAATCCTGCAATGTGGGAAAGTGTCACGGAATTGGGAACCTTTCCACAGAAAATGTGATAACGTCACAATACATTCTTTTCACAAAACAGCAGCAAAAAATGGAAAGACAAAATGAACAAAACAGAGTATTAAGAGGAGAAACAGATGGAACGATAGAGAGAGAGAGAGAGAGAGAGAGAGAGAGAGAGAGAGCGAGAGACAGACAGACAGAGAAATACAGAGACACAGAGAGAGAGAGAGAGAGAGACAGACAGAGACAGAGAGAGAGAGAGATGGAGAGAGAGACAGAGACAGACAGACAAAAGAGACAGAGAAAGAGAGAGACAGAGAATGATATTTCAGACTTCAGACGGTTTATTCATACAGGCCACAGCTCCTCTGAAGTGGGGTGCACACAACAGCAATAACTACCAAGTAACGACATTTCTTTTTTTTTTTTTTAATGAATTGTACATATACATAAAACACTGGTTTTTCAGTTTGAAAGAGCAGGAGTGAGTGAGAGAGAAAGAGAGAGAGAGAGAGGCAGAGACAGAGAGAGAGGCAGAGACAGAGACAGAGAGAGAGAGAGAGACAGAGAGAGAGAGAGAGAGAGAGAGAGAGAGAGAGAGAGAGACAGACAGGGACAGGAACAGGACAGAGAGACAGAACGACATTGACAGAGACAGACAGAGACAGAGAGAAATAGAGAGAGAGAGAGAGAGCAACAGAGAGAGAGAGAGAGAGAGCAACAGAGAGAGAGAGAGAGAGAGAGAGAGAGAGAGAGAGAGAGAGAGTGACAGAGGCAGAGACAGAGGGAGAGAGAGAGAGAGAGAGAGAGAGACAGAGAAAGAGAGAGAGAGTGACAGACAGAGAGAAACAGACAGAGACAGACAGTGAAGTGACAGAGAGACAGAGACAGAGAGAAACAGAGAGTGACAGAGAGACAGTGACAGAGACAGAGACAGAGAGAAACAGAGACAAGAGACAGAGACAGAGTTACAACCACAACCAGCCGCCATCAAATGGAACAGCTGCAGACATCAGGAAGTGGGAGAGAAGTGAAGGGGGAAGGGAGGTAATCAGGCAATGAAGGGAGGACAATATATGACCAGCAGGTGAAGGCCTTTCACACAACTTGATGAAGTGTATCACTGTGTCACTGTGCACCACACTTGGCACCCTTGGAGTTTCACATCACACAGACAACAACACAAGTTGTCCCACTGCCCCACTGCATCTTTAACTTCTCTATGGGGCAGAATTACGAAGGTGGTGCCCTTGTAATCCCACTCTGCTGCTCTACCTTCTCCAACCCTAAACTGGTTTTTGGTTTTATTGTTTCTGATACAGCCATGGACTCAAGATCCGTTATCTTTATCAAAATCTGGTTTATTTCTCACCAGCTTCCCGCATTGCGTTGTCAACCACGTTAGCAAAGCAAAAACTTCACTCTTTGATTCTCTCATTCTATCCACCAGCTTCCTGCATTGCATTGTCAACCACGTTAGCAAAGCAAAATCTTCACTCTTTGATTCTCTGCATTGCACTGTCAACCATGTTAGCAAAGCAAAAACTTCACTCTTTGATTCTCTGCATTGCATTGTCAACCATGTTAGCAAAGCAAAAACTTCACTCTTTGATTCTCTGCATTGCATTGTCAACCACGTTAGCAAAACAAAATCTTCACTCTTTGATTCTCTGCATTGCACTGTCAACCATGTTAGCAAAGCAAAAACTTCACTCTTTGATTCTCTGCATTGCATTGTCAACCACGTTAGCAAAACAAAATCTTCACTCTTTGATTCTCTGCATTGCATTGTCAACCATGTTAGCAAAACAAAATCTTCACTCTTTGATTCTCTGCATTGCACTGTCAACCACGTTAGCAAAACAAAATCTTCACTCTTTGATTCTCTGCATTGCACTGTCAACCACGTTAGCAAAACAAAATCTTCACTCTTTGATTCTCTGCATTGCACTGTCAACCACGTTAGCAAAACAAAATCTTCACTCTTTGATTCTCTGCATTGCATTGTCAACCACGTTAGCAAAACAAAATCTTCACTCTTTGATTCTCTGCATTGCATTGTCAACCATGTTAGCAAAACAAAATCTTCACTCTTTGATTCTCTGCATTGCACTGTCAACCACGTTAGCAAAACAAAATCTTCACTCTTTGATTCTCTGCATTGCACTGTCAACCATGTTAGCAAAACAAAATCTTCACTCTTTGATTCTCTGCATTGCATTGTCAACCACGTTAGCAAAACAAAATCTTCACTCTTTGATTCTCTGCATTGCATTGTCAACCACGTTAGCAAAACAAAATCTTCACTCTTTGATTCTCTGCATTGCATTGTCAACCATGTTAGCAAAGCAAAATCTTCACTCTTTGATTTTCTGCATTGCATTGTCAACCATGTTAGCAAAGCAAAATCTTCACTCTTTGATTTTCTGCATTGCATTGTCAACCATTGCATTGTCAACCACGTTAGCAAAGCAAAAACTTCACTCTTTGATTCTCTCACTCTACCCACCAGCTTCCTGCACAATGGACAGGGTGAGGGAATCAAAGGGTTAAGGTTTTGCAGTTGGCAGATAGGGTGGGGGAGTCAAAGGGTTAATAAGTCACCCCCACCCCCTCCTCATTTCAAACCTTGCCAGCGTACAGGGTTTTGTGCAGGCTCAAGGAGTGTGTCCGACAGCTGCTGGTAGATCTGGGTGGATGGCATCCCCCTGAATAACTCCAAACTAACAGAGACAGACCTGTATCACTTCATGGTTAGGTGTGCCCAGTGCTGCACCAGTGAAGTTTTCTCCTTAGATTCCCTCTTTAGTGAACCCCTGCCGTCAGACTTGATTTCTGCACCAGCCAGGCCTCAGTACAATGGTCACTATGATACTTTTATGTCAGAAATCTCCATTTTTCAACAGGTACTTGCTGACTCACTGAAACAGCTCTTACTGAGTCACTGAGCTGGCACTTACTAATGCACTTACTGAAACACTAAGTTGGCACTTACTATTATCCAACCTCTAATGTTTTCTTCAAAGTACACAGTAAATTAGTACAGAGTTGTCACATAACCATAAGAACTGAAGTCTGATGTAGAGGTTTGGAGTTTGATCAAGACAGGTTCATCACATCCATACAATTCCATATGTGCTCCACCCCAATCTGCCATGTACATGTGTCACCTGCTGGATCCCCAATCTGCCATGTACATGTGTCACCTGCTGGATCCCCGATCTGCCATGTACATGTGTCACCTGCTGGATCCCCAATCTGCCATGTACATGTGTCACCTGCTGGATCCCCGATGTAAAATGAGATAGTCTGCCTGCATGTAAGATGAGATAGTCTGCCTGCATGTAAGATGAGAGTCTGCCTGCATGTAAGATGAGACAGTCTGCCTGCATGTAAGATGAGATAGTCTGCCTGTCATGTAAGATGAGATAGTCTGCCTGAGACAGTCTGCCTGCATGTAAGATGAGATAGTTTGCCTGTCATGTAAGATGAGATAGTCTGCCAGCATGTAAGATGAGATAGTCTGCCTGTCATGTAAGATGAGATAGTCTGCCTGCATGTAAGACGAGATAGTCTGCCTGCATGTAAGATGAGATAGTCTGCCTGCATGTAAGATGAGATAGTCTGCCTGCATGTAAGATGAGACAGTCTGCCTGCATGTAAGATGAGATAGTCTGCCTGCATGTAAGACTGGACAATTTGCAACTCGGAACCAATTCTTGATGATTCAACACTCTCAGACACTTCCTTACTAACTCAACCCAATTTGCCAGAATTTTGTGGTTGGTTTGTTGAAGCCAATGCAAAACCCTGAAGACTGGGAACTGGTGTGAAATACATACTCTTAAGTCATTTCTTTTAACAGCAGTGTAAACTCCTCTCTTTCTGCTTTATTTTCTTCAACCTTTGAAGAGGGACAGGCAGAGCTGATGAACTGGAAGCTACATCCACAATACGTGTTGGGAGACAGGACGGAAGCCTTGCAAGTTGCTATGACACTGATGTGAAGGCTTTCTCTATGTTGTCCAGGCTTTACTATGAAGGAAGACAGACATAATGATAGATGAGCAGGACAGGAAAAATATTTTCTTTGAAATGGCACAATAACTATGAAAGTTAATACTTACACCAGCTAAATTCTCTACAGCACTGTAAACAGTGGGACGAAGGGTGGGGGATAATCAAAATAAGCAGGTAAACAAACCTTTCAGAAAGGTTCTAAGAAGTAACAAAATCTGTCAGTTTTTCCCCATCCAACCCCCTCCCCTCTCCCCTCCAGAAAGTACTCCTTGATCCTCCACCCCACCAGCTCGGCACCACCCCCCACCTCACCCCCTCCCCGCCTTCATCTTCCCCTTGAAGAAGTGTGAAAACAAGTGGCAACGACCTGTGATTTGAAGAGTTTGTCAGTTGTCTGCCACAATGTCAGTACTTTGCTCCCCCTCCCTTGCCTCTCCCCCTCCCCCTCCAAACAATCTGCAGGTAAAAGCGTCAGTGACAATGGTGGCCAGAGACAGACAGACTGAGACCAGTAACAACACTTCCCTGGCTATCACTGTTCTGGCTTGCTTGATCAACTCCACAACGATGGAACTATACAGTCACAATACTCAATGTTCTGGCTTGCTTGATAAACTCCACAACGATAGAACTATACAGTCACAATACTATACTACTTCACTGTTCTGACTTGCTTGATAAACTCCACAACGATAGAACTATACAGTCACAATACTTAATGTTCTGGCTTGCTTGATAAACTCCACAACGATGGAACTATACAGTCACAATACTTAATGTTCTGGCTTGCTTGATAAACTCCACAAAGATAGAACTATACAGTCACAATACTATACTACTTCACTGTTCTGGCTTGCTTGATAAACTCCACAAAGATAGAACTATACAGTCACAATACTATACTTAATGTTCTGGCTTGCTTGATAAACTCCACAAAGATAGAACTATACAGTCACAATACTATACTACTTCACTGTTCTGGCTTGCTTGATAAACTCCACAACGATAGAACTATACAGTCACAATACTATACTACTTCACTGTTCTGGCTTGCTTGATAAACTCCACAAAGATAGAACTATACAGTCACAATACTATACTACTTCACTGTTCTGACTTGCTTGATAAACTCCACAAAGATAGAACTATACAGTCACAATACTTAATGTTCTAGCTTGCTTGATAAACTCCACAAAGATAGAACTATACAGTCACAATACTTAATGTTCTGGCTTGCTTGATAAACTCCACAAAGATAGAACTATACAGTCAGAATACTTAATGTTCTGGCTTGCTTGATAAACTCCACAACGATGGAACTATACAGTCACAATACTTAATGTTCTGGTTTGCTTGATAAACTCCACAACGATGGAACTATACAGTCACTATACTATACTTAATGTTCTGGCTTGCTTGATAAACTCCACAAAGATAGAACTATACAGTCACAATACTATACTTAATGTTCTGGCTTGTTTGATAAACTCCACAAAGATAGAACTATACAGTCACAATCCTATACTTAATGTTCTGGCTTGTTTGATAAACTCCACAAAGATAGAACTATACAGTCACAATACTATACTTAATGTTCTGGCTTGCTTGATAAACTCCACAACGAGGGAACTATACAGTCACAATACTATACTTAATGTTCTGGCTTGCTTGATAAACTCCACAAAGATAGAACTATACAGTCACAATACTATACTTAATGTTCTGGTTTACGTGATAAACTCCACAAAGATAGTACTATACAGTCACAATACTATACTATACTTAATGTTCTGGCTTGCTTGATAAACTCCACAAAGATAGAACTATACAGTCACAATACTATACTTAATGTTCTGGCTTGCTTGATAAACTCCACAAAGAGGGAACTATACAGTCACAATACTATACTTAATGTTCTGGCTTGCTTGATAAACTCCACAAAGATAGAACTATACAGTCACAATACTTAATATTCTGACTTGCTTGATAAACTTCACAAAGATAGAACTATACAGTCACAATACTTAATGTTCTGGCTTGCTTGATAAACTCCACAAAGATAGAACTATACAGTCACAATACTTAATGTTCTGGCTTGCTTGATAGAACTATACAGTCACAATACTTAATGTTCTGGCTTGCTTGATAAACTCCACAAAGATAGAACTATACAGTCACAATACTTAATGTTCTGGCTTGCTTGATAAACTCCACAAAGATAGAATATACAGTCACAATACTTAATGTTCTGGCTTGCTTGATAAACTCCACAAAGATAGAACTATACAGTCACAATACTTAATGTTCTGGCTTGTTTGATAAACTCCACAAAGATAGAACTATACAGTCACAATACTATACTTAATGTTCTGGCTTGCTTGATAAACTCCACAACGATGGAACTATACAGTCACAATACTATACTTAATGTTCTGACTTGCTTGATAAACTCCACAACGAGGGAACTATACAGTCACAATACTATACTTAATGTTCTGGCTTGCTTGATAAACTCCACAACGATGGAACTATACAGTCACAATACTATACTTAATGTTCTGACTTGCTTGATAAACTCCACAACGAGGGAACTATACAGTCACAATTTCTATACTACTTCACTGTTCTGGCTTGCTTGATAAACTCCACAACGATGGAACTATACAGTCACAATACTATACTTAATGTTCTGGCTTGCTTGATAAACTCCACAAAGATAGAACTATACAGTCACAATACTATACTTAATGTTCTGGTTTACTTGATAAACTCCACAAAGATAGAACTATACAGTCACAATACTATACTTAATGTTCTGGCTTGCTTGATAAACTCCACAACGATAGAACTATACAGTCACAATACTATACTTAATGTTCTGGCTTGTTTGATAAACTCCACAAAGATAGAACTATACAGTCACAATACTATACTTAATGTTCTGGCTTGCTTGATAAACTCCACAACGAGGGAACTATACAGTCACAATACTATACTTAATGTTCTGGCTTGCTTGATAAACTCCACAAAGATAGAACTATACAGTCACAATACTATACTTAATGTTCTGGTTTACGTGATAAACTCCACAAAGATAGTACTATACAGTCACAATACTATACTATACTTAATGTTCTGGCTTGCTTGATAAACTCCACAAAGATAGAACTATACAGTCACAATACTATACTTAATGTTCTGGCTTGCTTGATAAACTCCACAAAGAGGGAACTATACAGTCACAATACTATACTTAATGTTCTGGCTTGCTTGATAAACTCCACAAAGATAGAACTATACAGTCACAATACTTAATATTCTGACTTGCTTGATAAACTTCACAAAGATAGAACTATACAGTCACAATACTTAATGTTCTGGCTTGCTTGATAAACTCCACAAAGATAGAACTATACAGTCACAATACTTAATGTTCTGGCTTGCTTGATAAACTCCACAAAGATAGAACTATACAGTCACAATACTTAATGTTCTGGCTTGCTTGATAAACTCCACAAAGATAGAACTATACAGTCACAATACTTAATGTTCTGGCTTGCTTGATAAACTCCACAAAGATAGAACTATACAGTCACAATACTTAATGTTCTGGCTTGTTTGATAAACTCCACAAAGATAGAACTATACAGTCACAATACTATACTTAATGTTCTGGCTTGCTTGATAAACTCCACAACGATGGAACTATACAGTCACAATACTATACTTAATGTTCTGACTTGCTTGATAAACTCCACAACGAGGGAACTATACAGTCACAATACTATACTTAATGTTCTGGCTTGCTTGATAAACTCCACAACGATGGAACTATACAGTCACAATACTATACTTAATGTTCTGACTTGCTTGATAAACTCCACAACGAGGGAACTATACAGTCACAATACTATACTACTTCACTGTTCTGGCTTGCTTGATAAACTCCACAACGATGGAACTATACAGTCACAATACTATACTTAATGTTCTGGCTTGCTTGATAAACTCCACAAAGATAGAACTATACAGTCACAATACTATACTTAATGTTCTGGTTTACTTGATAAACTCCACAAAGATAGAACTATACAGTCACAATACTATACTTAATGTTCTGGCTTGCTTGATAAACTCCACAAAGATAGAACTATACAGTCACAATACTATACTTAATGTTCTGGTTTACTTGATAAACTCCACAAAGATAGAACTATACAGTCACAATACTATACTTAATGTTCTGGCTTGTTTGATAAACTCCACAAAGATAGAACTATACAGTCACAATACTATACTTAATGTTCTGGCTTGCTTGATAAACTCCACAACGACATACAAGAGCTGAGTCCTCTGTAGTGTAGTGCCCTATGGACCGTGCAGTAGACAGACATACAAGAGCTGAGTCCTGTGTAGTGTAGTGCCCTATGGACCGTGCAGCAGACAGACATACAAGAGCTGAGTCCTGTGTAGTGTAGTGCCCTATGGACCGTGCAGCAGACAGACATACAAGAGGTGAGTCCTGTGTAGTGTAGTGCCCTATGGACCGTGCAGCAGACAGACACACAAGAGCTGAGTCCTGTGTAGTGTAGTGCCCTATGGACCGTGCAGTAGACAGACATACAAGAGCTGAGTCCTGTGTAGTGTAGTGCCCTATGGACCGTGCAGTAGACAGACATACAAGAGCTGAGTCCTGTGTAGTGTAGTGCCCTATGGACCGTGCAGTAGACAGACATACAAGAGCTGAGTCCTGTGTAGTGTAGTGCCCTATGGACCGTGCAGCAGACAGACACACAAGAGCAAGGAGTGAGGTGCCGATCTTTCTGTGCATGTGTCTGGGCTGGCGGAGGTCCATGTTTATGTTGCTCCACTTCTCCCTTTACCTCAATTAGTTCCTGTGGCAGATGCTGAAAGGCCCAGAGCTCAAAGGTTCATCAGGCAGAAAAATGCTTAGCATTGCAAAAAACATTTACTTACTATGCAATCCTATCTTTTTGAAGCTTGTGTGATGATAACAAGTTTGATTTTTTTGGAAAGGACTCAGAATGTTTTGATTTTTTTGGTATTGACTCAGGATGTCTGCCAATATTTGCATGAAATTTGCGTTGGGGAGAAATCTGTGATGTTTTGGACTGCCAAAAGATGTATTATCAGTCTTTCATCTTTCCCTTTTTTACATAAGCGGTCACTGACAGGGACTGAACCAAAGATTGCAGAGTATATTTACTTTCAATAAAATCTTCCAAATTTCAATCTCTCTCCTACTGATTTGCTTTCTAGGTTTGTGTTCTTCGCTTCTGAAGTTAATATCAATGACATGACCCACACACTGGCTTCTTTCTGTGCAGTGCAATGGACAGTGAGACTACGTGTTTGTGAAAAGGCAACACCAGTATATGTGTCACAAGGATCAGGAAAAAAAACAAAAACAAAAAAAAAACAACTAAAAAAGCAAAAAAACAAACAAAAAAACCCCCCAATAACAACAACAAAAACGAAACAAACAAAAAAAACAAAAACAAAACGGGGGTAGTTGTGGAATTCCTCCCTTTTCCGGGGTGGATACTATCCAAATTTGAGCAAATGTTCAGTCAAGTGTCAACACTACAACATAACCAGACGGGTACAGCTCGTTTTCAATGTTACAGTTACGCAATAAGTGTTCAATGTTACAGTTACGCAATAAGTGTTCAATGATGCCAGAAAATGCGAGTGTGTGGCTCAAATCTTATAATCATGCAATAATTCCTTTTCATCTGATCACTGGCCAGACTGTGTCCAAAAGGTTTTCACAGCTACTACAGTCTTGATCACCCATCACGCAATCTTTCCCATGTGTTCCTGACTAAAACAAACCTGACAAAAACTCCAAACCAAAACCTGACACACACCAAAACTGCTGACCAGACAACTGGTACTACAACTTGCAAACCAACTGAACACAAAACCTGACCAACAGTAATGAAAACTACACACCAAAACTGCTGACCAGACAACTGGTACTACAACTTGCCAAACCAAACCTGACACACACCAAAACTGCTGACCAGACAACTGGTACTACAACTTGCCAAACCAAACCTGACACACACCAAAACTGCTGACAGAACTGGTACTACAATTGAACAACTGCACACAAACTTGACAAAACGTAACATTGCCAAACCAAACCTGACACACACCAAAACTGCTGACCAGACAACTGGTACTACAACTTGCCAAACCAAACCTGACAACACAAGCTACAGACATATAACTGCAACAAACCTGACAAACAAACCTGACAGACAACTGGTACTACAACTTGCCAAACCAAACCTGACACACACCAAAACTGCTGACCAGACAACTGGTACTACAACTTGCCAAACCAAACCTGACACACACCAAAACTGCTGACCAGACAACTGGTACTACAACTTGCCAAACCAAACCTGACACACACCAAAACTGCTGACCAGACAACTGGTACTACAACTTGCCAAACCAAACCTGACACACACCAAAACTGCTGACCAGACAACTGGTACTACAACTTGCCAAACCAAACCTGACACACACCAAAACTGCTGACCAGACAACTGGTACTACAACTTGCCAAACCAAACCTGACACACACCAAAACTGCTGACCAGACAACTGGTATAACTTAACAACTTGCCAAAACCAAACCTGACACAACCAACAAACTGCAACCAACTGCGAACAACTGGTACTACAACTTGCCAAACCAAACCTGACACACACCAAAACTGCTGACCAGACAACTGGTACTACAACTTGCCAAACCAAACCTGACACACACCAAAACTGCTGACCAGACAACTGGTACTACAACTTGCCAAACCAAACCTGACACACACCAAAACTGCTGACCAGACAACTGGTACTACAACTTGCCAAACCAAACCTGACACACACCAAAACTGCTGACCAGACAACTGGTACTACAACTTGCCAAACCAAACCTGACACACACCAAAACTGCTGACCAGACAACTGGTACTACAACTTGCCAAACCAAACCTGACACACACCAAAACTGCTGACCAGACAACTGGTACTACAACTTGCCAAACCAAACCTGACACACACCAAAACTGCTGACCAGACAACTGGTACTACAACTTGCCAAACCAAACCTGACACACACCAAAACTGCTGACCAGACAACTGGTACTACAACTTGCCAAACCAAACCTGACACACACCAAAACTGCTGACCAGACAACTGGTACTACAACTTGCCAAACCAAACCTGACACACACCAAAACTGCTGACCAGACAACTGGTACTACAACTTGCCAAACCAAACCTGACACACACCAAACTGCTGACAGACAACTGGTACTACAACTTGCCAAACCAAACCTGACACACACCAAAACTGCTGACCAGACAACTGGTACTACAACTTGCCAAACCAAACCTGACACACACCAAAACTGCTGACCAGACAACTGGTACTACAACTTGCCAAACCAAACCTGACACACACCAAAACTGCTGACCAGACAACTGGTACTACAACTTGCCAAAACCAAACCTGACACACACCAAAACTGCTGACAGACAACTGGTACTACAACTTGCCAAACCAAACCTGACACACACCAAAACTGCTGACCAGACAACTGGTACTACAAACTTGCCAAACCAAACCTAAAACACACCAAAACTGCTGACCAGACAACTGGTACTTACAACTTGCCAAACCAAACCTGACACACACCAAAACTGCTGGACAGACAACTGGTACTACAACTTGCCAAACCAAACCTGACCACACACAAAACTGCTGACCAGCACAACTGGTACTACAACTTGCCAAACCAAACCTGAACACACACCAAACTGCGACCAGACAACTGGACTACAACTTGCACAAACCAAATCTACACAACAACAACCAAAACTACATAGACAACAACTGTTCCACAACTACCAACCAAACTGCAACACACCAATCGCTGACAACAACTTACAACTCCAAACCAACCTAACAACACCAAAACTCCAACACTGACCAACCAAACCCTAACAACCAACAACTACAGATCAACTACACAACTATCCAACAAACCAACCACACAAAACTGTGACCAACCCAACCTCCAACTAACTGCAACCAAACCTAACAACCAAACTCACAACAACGGACACAACTCAAACAACCACCAACCAAAACTCGACCAACAACCACCAACAACAATCCCCAAACTCAACCAAAACAACAACAAATAGCAAGCAAACCAAACCCAAACTAACCAAAAACATCAAACAACTACCACCATGTACACTCAACCAAACGACCCACCAAACCTGACCAACCAATAATCCAAAACCATAAGATCACAATCCCAGCTAACACTAACCAACCAATAACGAAACACCTAATCGAAACACACCAGCTAAACAACAACCAACTAACCACCACAAACCCAACTAACAACCCTGTACAACCAATCCCCCAATAAACCACCAATCAACCAATACCGCAACCAAACTAACATCCAATACCCAAATCCATAAAAAAAATAAGCAAGCAATAGCCAAAACCCACACCAAATCCACAAACAGACGTGAAGCAAGCAGCAACACAAACAACGAGAAAACCAGACACACCATGTACATCTAAGGAGTACCCCGCAAAGCCTGTAGAACACAAGTGTACAAAGTGTGAAGGGAAAGTAGCCAGCAAAGCCTGTAGAACACAAGTGTACAAAGTGTGAAGGGAAAGTAGCCAGCAAAGCCTGTAGAACACAAGTGTACAAAGTGTGAAGGGAAAGTAGCCAGCAAAGCCTGTAGAACACAAGTGTACAAAGTGTGAAGGGAAAGTAGCCAGCAAAGCCTGTAGAACACAAGTGTACAAAGTGTGAAGGAAAGTAGCCAGCAAAGCCTGTAGAACACAAATGTACAAAGTGTGAAGGGAAAGTAGCCAGCAAAGCCTGTAGAACACAAGTGTACAAAGTGTGAAGGGAAAGTAGCCAGTAAAGCCTGTAGAACACAAGTGTACAAAGTGTGAAGGGAAAGTACCCCGCAAAGCCTGTAGAACACAAGTGTACAAAGTGTGAAGGGAAAGTAGCCAGCAAAGCCTGTAGAACACAAGTGTACAAAGTGTGAAGGGAAAGTAGCCAGCAAAGCCTGTAGAACACAAGTGTACAAAGTGTGAAGGGAAAGTAGCCAGCAAAGCCTGTAGAACACAAGTGTACAAAGTGTGAAGGGAAAGTAGCCAGCAAAGCCTGTAGAACACAAGTGTACAAAGTGTGAAGGAAAGTAGCCAGCAAAGCCTGTAGAACACAAGTGTACAAAGTGTGAAGGGAAAGTAGCCAGCAAAGCCTGTAGAACACAAGTGTACAAAGTGTGAAGGGAAAGTAGCCAGCAAAGCCTGTAGAACACAAGTGTACAAAGTGTGAAGGGAAAATAGCCAGCAAAGCCTGTAGAACACAAGTGTACAAAGTGTGAAGGGAAAGTAGCCCGCAAAGCCTGTAGAACACAAGTGTACAAAGTGTGAAGGGAAAGTAGCCAGCAAAGCCTGTAGAACACAAGTGTACAAAGTGTGAAGGGAAAGTAGCCGCAAAGCCTGTAGAACACAAGTGTACAAAGTGTGAAGGGAAAGTAGCCAGCAAAGCCTGTAGAACACAAGTGTACAAAGTGTGAAGGGAAAAGTAGCCAGCAAAGCCTGTAGAACACAAGTGTACAAAGTGTGAAGGGAAAGGATCAGACCTCCTGATGGTTTTGGCAGAGCAACAACACACGTATTACTGACGCCTTCTTGTTCTGCCGCAACACTGCTTGTTTTTTTTATGTCACTTTCAGTTTTACCCAATCATTGTCAAGCCAGCAGACACTCACCCTTCACCGTATTCACCGTACCCACCGGCTCCTGGTCAGGAAGCGAACAAGAGAAGACAGTTAACACAGAAATCCAGTTTGGTGTGAACAGTTTTTACGTTGTTTTTTTACTTGTTTGTTCATCGCCCTTCAAATGTTGCTTTTCTCTCACCCCCTAGACTCTACCCCCCCCCCCTTTTCCCTCTGTTTTTCATTCCAGATTTTTATCGGTGGGGGGGGGGGGGGGGGGGTCAGTTTTCTTTTCCTTCTCACGTTCACATTACTGCTGGCTGTGTTGTTTACGTAGTTCTCTCCCCCTCCATCACTGGGCATATGTGTATGCGTACTACGTACGTACGCGCGCGCGTGTGTGTATGTGTGAGTGCATGGATGTGTGAGTAAAATTTCACTGCCTTTAATGTACCTATGATTATGTGCTGTGTGTGTGTTACCAGTAAATCTGTTATATTAACCTGACAATCAAAGCTTTCTGATGATAACGATGCTATGTTACCAGTAAAACTGTTATATTAACCTGACAATCAACGCTTTCTGATGATAACGATGCTATGAAGCAGCAGGGGTGGGGACGAGAGAGAGAGAGAGAGAGAGAGAGAGAGAGAGAGAGAGGAGAGAAGAGAGGAGAGAGCAGAGAGAGAGAGGGGGGGTACATTAAAGAGATTCATGCAGGACATATGACATGTATGGACACTGTCCACGATACAGATGGCAGCACTAGCAGTACCAGTAGATTTTCATGGTAAAACATGTTGCTGACGATAACTGTTAACTCCAACCATCGCTGATTTGTTGTCGTTGTTGGTGTCGTTATTGTTATCGTTGTTGGTGTCGTTGTTGTTGTCGTTGTTGTTGTCGTTGTTGTCGTTGTTGGTGTCGTTGTTGTTGTCGTTGTTGGTGGTGTCGTTGTCACAGCTGTTTTATCTCGACAAAGTTGGATGAGGGGTCATGACAAAGTACGGTTGTCATCAGTTCCAGGTTCCATCATGCCCTCTCCCAATGCGGGATGGAAAGGAGTGAAGGAAGGAGGGAGAGAGAGAGAGAGAGAGAGAGAGAGAGAGGGGGGGGGGGGAGAGAGAGAAAGAGACAGACAGACAGACAGGACAGACAGAGGTATGTGTCAAGATTATTTTCCTTTTACTGACAGCCTCTACCTGTTTCTTAATCTCTTGAGCCTACTCATTTCACGTAATCGTATCAGCTGTTCCTTCGTATCATTGTGGTGTGTGTGTGTTGTGTTGTGTGTGTGTGTGGGGTGTGTGTGTGTGTGTGTGTGGTGTGGTGTGTGTGTGTTGTGTGTGTGTGTGTGGTTGTGTGTGTGTGTGTGTGTGTGTGTGTGTGTGTGTGTGTGTGTGTGTGTGTGTGTGTGTGTGTGTGTGGTGGTGGTGTGTGTGTGTTGGTGTGTGTTGTTTGTGAGTGTGTGT